>CALSDN010000007.1:0-457821 GCA_943733655.1 Yamadazyma jaroonii
AATAGATACGCGCACGTGACTTTTCTTAGATTGCTTACGTAACTTTTCTGTGACGGCTGCAAAAGGGAGAAAGTCGAATATAAGAATGAAGCTAAAAATGTTTATAAGGATACAGAAAAAAAGAGGAATTATGGAAATGAATTTGCAATCCTATAAATGATACTCGATTAATCTTATAGGTTCTTTAATCAAATCATCACCCCATACCAATTTTATGACATCCCAAAACTCATTGGCATAATTGACTTTAATACCATACTTATTGGCAAAATACAACTCCGGTTCGTTGTTTTCAAAATCGTATTTCTTTTCATCGTCTTTCAATATAGCATTCAATTGACTGTCATCATTAATACTTTTGATATATTCCTCAATCAAATCTTTTCTGTTATTTCTTGGAACAATCATTCTTTTAATACCGGAAAGGTGAGCTCCCAACATCTTCTCTTTTAATCCTCCGATAGGTAACACCATACCTCTCAATGTTATTTCACCCGTCATGGCAATATCTTTAGGAACTGGTTTTTCCAAGATCAATGATAAGAAAGACAAGGCCATTGTAATACCAGCAGATGGTCCATCTTTTGAAATGGACCCCATTGGTACATGTAAATGTATTTCCAAATTTTTGAATCTTTCCATTAATGCCTGTTGATTCTCGAAGTTTAACAAACCATTGTAAATAATTGATTTTATGAAAATCAAACCTATCTTTCCGCTCTCCATGAGTACTTCTCCCAATCTTCCGGTCATATTCAAGGATCCTCCCTTTTCATTGTTAACAAATCCGATACTTTCAAAACTCAATACTGAGCCACTTCCTTCACCATTATAGGATAACCCGTTTACAATTCCAAATTGATTAGGAGTATCATAGATTTCTAAGGACATATTTGGTAATGGGATTCCGAGGTATTTCGGTAAATCAAATTCTTCAACTGCTGATTTATACGAATCTCCATTATCTAAAGACTTGGAATATTCCACAGCTTTGTATCTACATATTGTTCCTAATTTTCTTTCTAAATTTCTTACCCCTGCTTCTCTAGTATAATTGTTGATGATCCTCTCCATATTTTCGTCAGATATTTCGATTAAAGAATTTTCAGGTAACCCATTTCTTTTCACTTGTCTTGGTAATAAATATTTCTTACCAATAATTAGTTTTTCATGATAATCATAAGCACTCAATTCAATCATTTCCAATCTATCCAATAAAGGTCTTGATAAGTTATGAGGTTCATTCGCTGTACAAATGAATATAACTTGAGACAAATCAATTGGGAATCCAAGATAATGGTCAACAAAAGAAGAGTTCTGTTCAGGGTCTAAAACTTCCAATAATGCAGCTGAAGGATCTCCATTAAATTTGTTGGCAGTATTGTTGCCTCCAATAACTTTGTCAATTTCATCCAACAATATCACTGGATTCATAGATTTAGCCTTTCTTAAACTTTGAACAATAACTCCGGGCATTGCTCCAACATAAGTTCTCCTGTGACCTCTGATTTCTGACTCGTCTTTGATTCCACCTAAAGAAATTCTTTGAAAATTTCTACCCAAACTTTTGGCAATGGATTTAGCTAGTGATGTCTTACCAATCCCTGGAGGTCCTGCCAACATAATGATTGGAGATTTGTTGCTTGAAGCCAATATTTTGTTCTTATTATCTGATTTTACTTCATCGTCAACTTCTTTGGAATCTTTGAATTCTTTCAAATCTTTGGAATCCAAATCTTTGAGTTGCTTGATTTTGGCATTATTGTCATAGTCGTCGTTGATTTTTTTATTCAATAACTTCAATACAACTAAATATTGAATCAATCTCTTCTTTACATTTTCTAATCCGTAATGATCATTATCCAATTGACTTTTAGCTACATCAATGTCGATTTCCAGGTTATCCTTAAATTTGGAAATATATTTATCCCACGGTAAATCACTAACAATATCGAGGTAGTTTCTAATAACGTGGAAATCGCTGTTCCCAGGACTAGATGATTTGATTCGCTTATAATCTTTCAAAATCAATCTTTTCGAATCTTCGGATAATGATATATTGGGTAAAATTTCTTTAATGAATGTGGTGATACCTTGAAGATCATCTTCATCGTCATCATCATTCATGTTGCCGTTGTTAGGTCCGGATCTTCTTCCATTTGCATTCCCAGGATTTGTGGTGGTGTTGAAATTGGATTTCTTTCTTATCAATTGTTTATTATTCTTATCCTTTTCACTGATATTATCCAATAAAACTCTGATGGATTTCAATTGGCTGGCAACAACAGCAGCTTTTTGTAAATTTGTTGCTTCATTGAAAAACCAATTACTCACGAAGGAGTCATCTTTTTGTAAATTGGTTAAGATATCTTTGAAATTCTTGATCATTTCATTTAATTCCAAAATTCTCTCATTGATGCTGAACTTACTCAAGATTTTGAACTTTTGAATTACAGGGAATGGTAAAATGGCTACAGCCAAGTCAATCAACTTGGATAAATTATCAAAATCTTTCAAATTGACAGAAGTTACTAATTTTTTTAATGATTTATAAGCTTTGTTGAAATCATTGGCAGTTGATAATTGCAAGAATAAAGAATTGGCTAAAGGATTTAAATTCAAAAGATTTTCGGTGCTCTTATAATCGATTAGGAAGGAATCGATTTTACCAAATAATGACAATAATTCAGTATTCAACTTTTTGAAGTTTGATAAATTATCAGAACTGAACTTAATGTCATCAACCCTAATCAAACTCTCATTTTTGAAATCTTTGATTCTTTCACCTCTACTCAAAGCTTGGAAAGTCAATCTAATGTTACTATTCTCATCATTGATCCCAATAACTTTAACAATAGTGACAACTCTATTCTTACTAACTTTCATTTTTTCAAAATTTGGGGTGATCCCTAACACTAGCCAGTCAAAATCATTCTCGATTTTGTTATAGTTTTCAATTCCGTGGATGGAATCTTCTGATAAATAATCATCTTTATTAAATTCATATTCACTGATCAAATTGTTGACCATTGATACAGACACCTTGGATTTGAATCGAGATAATAATGCTGCTGCTTTGAAACGTGAAAAGGTTACATTATAAATAATGCCTGGTAATAAAACAAGATTGGAATCTAACTCATAAGTTGGTAAAATGAATTCTTTGCCCTTCATGGTGTAATATGGAGATTAATCTGAGGATTTCGCATTCAAAATGACTGCAAAATCACAAGATAATCTTAGGACCGAGCATATGAGGGAATGCTCCCCATCTCTCGCTAAATGCTGAATTCCAGCACGACAGATTTGCAATCGCGGTACTAATTTTCACTACAATTTCGGGGTGTTTGATTTTTTTTTGGGGAGAATTAACATAGAATCTATTACACAATTGAAATATCAAGATTCACCAAGCTTCTCCTTTATACACCCAACAGCTTGATTTGTTTGTGACTATTTTTTTTGCCTACTATTAAATTTATCTTTATAATTTATTTAAACAATGTGTGAAAATCACAATAAATCTTGAAAAAATATAGTCAAAATAGTGACTAAATTTTTTGAGGCAGAATTTGATTATTCGAATAGACTAGAGTTGCTGAATACATCAAAACGAAGGAGACAACCAATAAATTCTTGGTGTAAAAATGCATCTTTGTTCGAAACATTTTACAGTGAGAAGTGAGACAAAATCTCAATATCGATTTGTAAGAGATGCTCAGCACATTTAGGAGAAGACTAGCAACAAAAGCTAGCAATAGTCAGTTTAATGTCTTTGACAGAAATGCCAAATTGGTCCAAAGAAATAGGTACATCAAGAAACATCCAGAAGAAACCAGGAAAGTAGAGTATCTTAGAGATGAAATAGCTAAGAAAACTATTGAAAGATTATCATTTATTACAAGAGATTTGGACAATTTGTTAGATTTTGGTTCCAACAGTGGGAATCTTTTGAAGCAATTGTGTTTAAACAATGATAACTCATTACAAGAGGATAAAGACAAAATCTTACCCAAGATTAAAACCTATAATATGTTTGATTCATCAGATATTTTATTCAGAGATCAAAATGAACCTTATTGGAATAATTTCGAAGGCAAGATCAATAGAATTCAAAATGACGAAGAAGCATTCAATGATGAAATACTAAAACCTGATAGTTTTGATGCAGTGATTTCCAATTTGTCATTACATTGGATTAATGATTTACCTCAAACTTTAAGTAATATCAACAGAATTCTCAAACCTGATGGTTTATTTTTAGGTACATTATTGGGTACCGATAGTATTTATGAAATGAGAACATCCTTGCAATTAGCTGAGTTGGAAAGAAAAGGTGGTTTAAGTCCTAGAGTAAGTCCTTTAGTTCAATTAAATGATGTTGGATCGTTATTAAATAAAGCTGGATTCAATCTTTTGACCATTGATGTAGAAGACATAGTTATTGGTGGATTTCCTGATATCGTATCAATAATGAATGACTTACAATTGATGGGTGAACAGAATGTTGTTTTGAGTAGATCGAATTATTTGGATAGGGATGTGTTGTTATCTGCTAATGAAATTTATAAAACTTTACACGGTGAAAAAGGTGAGGATGGTGAAGTCACTTTACCCTTAACCTTCAATGTTATTTTCATGATCGGGTGGAAAAATAGTCCAGATCAACCTAAACCTTTAGAAAGAGGATCTGGTCAAGTAAATTTGAAAGATGTTTTATAAATTAGATCCCCCCCTCTTTCGATAAAGTCAAAAATTTCGTGGCACATAAATTCTTGGAACCATGAGATTTCAATGCCATGCTTTATAGTTCCTAATTCTTTTGTATATACAATGTAACAATAGATCTTCACCCGTTATCCGAGAAATTGCCTTTCGTTTCACGAACCCAGTAAAAATTTTTAACCCACAGACTTTCAAGAACTTTACCATACTAGAGGATCTGTATGTTTCAGAAAACCCCATAGATCACCACAAAGTAAGGAACAATTTCGTTCTCAAGTATGGAAAATATTTTGGAAATTGAGACCAAAAAGAGGTAAATCTCCTTTTGAAGAGGATCCCCCATGACTCGATTAAGTATAGTTCCCCGTGAATTAGGTTCAAGTTGAGTAAAAACAAAATGTGGAGTACATGAATTGGGGTCATACACGGTAAAGTTAGTTTATGTCGCCTCGCACAAAAAGTGGATGTCATAATTTGATAGACAACCTGAGGTGGGGCTATCTTATTTTGGCATGAATAATTCCGGGTCATTAACGTCCCTAACAATAAACAAAATAAGATTTGATAGCAACTAACAACACAACCAATTTGTTATGATCGAAACAAGATGTCAGAAAACCAATCAATTAAAGGATACCACATGATATGACTTTGCAATATATCCGAAGATGTATTAGATCCCCCAAATTATTCAAACCAGAAATTATTTAATAATACGAATATTTTTCACCTCATCCAAGAGGAGTAAAAAGCACTTCAGTCTAATGTTCTGCAAAGTAAAGTTTTTTTTTTAAGACATTTTATCTATGAATTCAACTCTATAGGTCATCAATACACAAGTTCTAATCCTAATCAATATCCACAAAATATCATTCGATGATATTATACAATACAATTGACAATAATAAAGTCATTCAACTTTTTATCCGGAGATTTCTGCTGGATCTCCTTCGGTATTCACCATAAATTCCTCAATACTTTTTTGTGGGGTAAAGAAAATGAATTACCCATTGTGCATAAATTGCAATCGCGAGTTTTGCAACCATGCGACAAACTATAAAATCAGGGAGAATTCTTTGTAGTTGATTATCTTTTTTAGATACCTTTGTTCATATAATGAGTGATTCGAGTGATAAAATCCAAATTGAGACTTTTGGATCGGAAGAGAAAGTTGAGAATTATATCAGAACTGATAAGAAGTGGTGGCAAGTACCTCATTTATTGAAATTAAATATCGCTGTTGCTTTAATTACTTTTGCATCTTCAACTAATGGTTATGATGGTTCTATGTTGAATGGTTTACAAAGTTTACCAGTTTGGAAAATCAAAATGGGTTTAATTCATCCAGACACTGGTGAATTAACTCATAATTCCAATACTAAATTAACTCAATTAGCTAATGGTACTATTTATGGAAGTCTTTTAGCTGTCCCTTTTGCCCCTTATGTTTGTGATCGTTATGGAAGAATTTTCACTACCGTTCTTGGTCAAGGTATTACTGTTGTTGGTTCAATTATTCAAGGTTGTGCTCCAAATTATGCTGCTTTCTTAATTGCAAGAATGATTTTAGGTCTCGGTACTGGTTTTAGTGTTGTTTCTTGTCCTTCATTAATTTCAGAAATTGCTTTCCCAACTCATAGATCTTCTGCTACTGGATTTTATAATACATGTTGGTATTTGGGTGCTTTAATTGCTGCTTGGACAACATATGGTACCCAGTACTTACATGGTGATAATGCTTGGAAAGTTCCTTCATTCATTCAAGGGGTTCTTCCTTTGATTCAAATTGTTTTTATTTGGATGATCCCTGAAAGTCCAAGATATTTCATTTCAAGAGGTAAACATGACAAAGCCAGGGATATGTTACGTAAACATCATACTGGTAATTCTGATGATCCTCAAGATATTGCATTAGTTGAATTTGAAATGAAAGAAATCGAAGCTGCCTTGGAAATGGAAAAATTAAGTACTCAAACTTCTTACAAAGATTTTATCAACAAGAAAAATTTCAGAAAGAGATTATTCCTTATCATGTATGTTCCATGTATTATGCAATTATCAGGTAACGGGTTGGTGTCATATTTCTTGAACAAAGTTTTGGATTCAATTGGTATAACTGATGCTAATAAACAATTACAAATTAATGGTTGTCTTATGGTTTATAATATGGTTATTTCTATGGCTGCAGCATCAACATTCCAATTCTTTAAAAGAAGAACATTATTCTTAACTTCTATTTCTTGTATGTTGGTCTGTTACATCTTATGGACTATTTTGTCCGGTTTAGCAGAAGCCAGAAATTATCCACCAGCATTATCCAACGGGGTTTTAGCATTCATTTTCTTATACTATGCTTCATATGATATTGGGGTCAATGGTTTACCAATCTTATATGTTACTGAAATCTTACCTTACACCCATAGAGCTAAAGGTATGAATATTTTCAATTTCACCCAAACTTGTACTTTAATTTTCAATGGTTATGTCAATCCAATTGGTTTATCAAATGTTCATCCAACTTATAAATATTATATCGTTTGGTGTTGTCATTTGGTTGTAGAATTAACCATTGTTTACTTCTTCTTCCCAGAAACTTCAGGTTATACTTTAGAAGAAGTTGCCAAAGTTTTTGGTGATGATATTAAAGAGGTTTCGTTTATCCAAAGATCTGATTCTAAAACTAAAGAACAATTTGTTGAAAACGTTGAATCAGCTTCAGTTTAGTTTCTTTATTAAACTGATTTTTCAATTCTTGAATAAGAAAAGTATGTTATCCATCAGGAAATGGATATTGTTATTTCCTAGAGGAATTTCAATATAGTTTAATGTATCCAATGTTTAATAACTCGAAAACTCTAAAATTCCAATTACAAATTGCTTCCATAGCATAGTTGGTTCTCTGATGATTGATACGGTTGAGATGTTCACAGTTAACCATTTTGATCAATGACACATGTCATCCTGCTTCCATTGAAGCACCACCTTCTTGGTGAGCAACAATTTCATGAGGGGCTGGAAATTCTCGGAAAATAAATCTGTACCCCAGCTTTCCCCAGTGCTCATAAAAGAAAATGATGGGTTTATCTTTGGAAACTGAGTTTTGGGTTTTAACCAGAAATGTGAGAGAACTTTATTAGGAACCTTATTAATAAAATCCCCCCAAAAAAGCAATAACTTTGGACAATTGTAAAAAAAAAACACCCCAATTATTTCCCAAGAGCCTGTTTATCCGGGGATTCATGTAAGTTTTCCCAGTCTTACCAAAGATATCTTTAGGGTTATATGCTCGCCAAGATTATTGGAGTTTAAACAAATGACACGATTATTTTTTGATTCTCAGGCTGTACCTAACCTAACTCCAGGACCCCCCTCCAGGATTTCTTTTCCTCGCTCTTGACCAACTGACGGACAAACATCTCCACTTAAGATAATAGAGATTGGAGTAAAGAAATCTAAACGATCTACACGGAAAGGACAATGTGATCTCCGAGTCCCGAACCGAACAATTCAACGGTTCAACCCCCACGAAGAAACATGGCCTCAATGTCAAATATATATATTTAGAACTGAACTAATTTTGAAATGATTGAGTTGAAGTAGCGAAATATGTTCAGCACACAATGCTAAACATCCTCTGATTTCATTTGTACGTGATTAATAGAAAGTTTTTCAGCAGTCTCAACTGCAATGTGGTCTTTTGTGGAAGCTGCAGTAATATCACCGAAAATTCTATCCATTTCTTCCAATGGAACACCTTTAGTTTCAGGGATAAAGAATAAGGTATAAAAGAATGCCAAAACTGAAAATGCTGCAAAGAAAATGTAAGTACCAAATTTCAAGGTGTTAAGCATTCTAGGGGTAACGAGACCAATAATGAAATTGAACATCCAGGTAGCTGAAGTGGTAATAGAAATAGCTTTTGATCTAATACCAACCGAAAAGATTTCTGAAGGTAACAACCAACCGATAGGGGCCCAACTATAAGAGAAATTTACATCATAAATGAATATGAATGCAATAGCAGTTCTTCCTGCAGTAACGTATTCATCCAATTTTCCTTCGTATTTACCAACAATACCAGCAACGATAATCAAGGAAATAAAACAACCAGCAGCTCCACACATCAAAAGAGGTTTTCTACCAAATTTATCCACAAGGAAAATAGCAGGAATTGTTGCCAAGGTATTAACAATACCATAAAGACCAGTACCTAACAAAGAAGTTGTGTTACTGTTTAAACCCAATTGACTGAAAATTGTTGGTGCATAGTAGATGATAGCGTTACAACCTTGCATTTGCTGGTACATCATAACAGATGAACCCATGAAGACTCTTTTCAAATTTGATTTAACAGAAACGAGATCCCAATATCTTGCTAATTCCAAACTAATACCAGATTTGCCTGGGAATTTAGTCATGGTGTATTCTTGTTCAAAAAGAACTTCGGATTTAATTTCAAGGAGTTCTTCCTCAACTCCTTCCTTTCTTAATCTGGTAAGCACGTCATGAGCTTCATCTTCTCTACCAACTTGAACTAACCATCTAGGACTTCTTGGACAGAATGATATACCAATTCCCAAGATCAAAGCAGGTAAAATTTGAATACCGAAAGGTATACGCCATGAAGCAGAAGATTGTCCGTAACATCCACCCTCAGGGACGTCAGTATAAGGATTGAAAGTTTCCCCTTGGTATGGGTGATTGGGTGCACATCTGTGACCACCAATAAAGTTGGTTCCATAAGAAATCCAATAAGAAACTAAAATACCGATAGTTATACACAATTGTTGAATAATTACCAAGCCCCCTCTGATTTTGGGAGGTGCCAATTCGGACATATAAATAGGGATAACCATAGTTAACTGCCCAACAGCTACCCCAGCAATACCTCTACCTGTAAATAACACAGGTACGCTGGTACCTGCACATTGTAGAGACGACCCAATTACGAAGACGACACACGAAGCTATCACACTATCCCTTCTACCGAACTTGTCGACGATTGGAGCATTTATTAAAGAACCAAACCAAGCACACAACAAGAATGTAGAAACACACCAACCTTTAAAATCAGCATCCATATAGATACGAGGGAATTTTGCTGCAAAAGATTCCATAGTCAAAACCCCAGATACAACCCCTTGGTCATAACCGAATAATAAACCACCAATAGAGGCAAAACACACTATTGTAAAAGCTTTTGGATCACTCCAGATCTCTTTAACCAAACCCATTTTTTTGTAGAGCAACTTTCCAGCCGCTTTGGATCTATTTATACAATTTTCCGAAAGTCTCAATGGAGAAATTTACTCCAGTTTTTTGTGTCGCGAGTGTGGGTTAATCCGACGACTTCCAAAAGGGGAACACAATTCCACCACTTTTATGTAGGAAAATGGAGAAAATTGTACCAAATCCGTGGAGAACAATAGAATATGGATAAAAAAATCGTGGAGTGGGAAGATCATGGAGCAATCCATTCCGATGACGTATCAAAATAGATGAAATACGGACTTTAGTCGAGTAATCGGGTGATAAAATTCTTCATAAATATCCATCCCCACCACTGAATTAATTAGAAACATGACAGTAGAGGAATATAGTAGTGATGATATTGACAACTTGGTCAATAAAATCATAATTCAAAGTACTAAACAGAACCGGATAATCATCGCTATATCTGGAGTCCCTGGGTCAGGTAAAACCACTGTTACATCTAAGATTTATGATAAGTTATCTAAACTGGTATCCGTTAAAATACTACAACAAGATGGATTTCATTACTACTTGAAGGAATTACACCAAATGCCCAATGTTGAAGAAGCTTTAGAGAGAAGAGGAGCTCCCTTCACTTTCAATGTGGACAAACTATTATCCGTCGTCAAGGCCGTAAAACAGGGTGATCGCGTGTCTTTACCAACCTTTGATCATAAGTTGAAAGATCCTGTTGAAGATCAAGTTACCATAGGTGATGAAAAAGTAATCATTCTCGAAGGAAACTACTTCAATTTGAATCTTCCGAAATGGAAAGATATCAACAGTTACATTGATGAGAACTGGTTCGTTAGTACGACCGTTAGCGTAGCCAAGAAAAGATTAATCCAAAGACATTTAGATGCTGGGATTAGTAGAAATGTCGAAGAAGCTACAAAGAGAGTGGAAACAAATGATCTTGTCAACGGACAATTTATTATACAGAATCAAATTAAACAACCTAATGTCATAATCCATAATTAAGGTATTCTTCATTCAAAATCAGGTGCTGGGTTTTCATTAAAATTGAAGTCAAACAAGTCGTCGAACTTGTTGAACATTTCAATATCATTTTTATAGTTTATAGAATCTTTTTTACCGTACAATAATAAATCAATTAATTTGATGAATTTACCTGCCAACTTATTGAATTTTCTTAGCTTAGTGAATGTCGCTTTTGAAGTCTCAATGTATTTGTACAATTCCTCTTGTTTAAATTCAGAATCTTTGACATCATTTGTAACATTTTGGTCGATAACTATCTTTAAGATGGGTACTAAAATAGCTTGAAACAAGAAGTAGGTAGCATACCAGGATGACAAATAATCCAACTCATTATTATTCACAAAACTATCGACAATACGGATGGTCTTCAAAGAAGCCTCAAAACAAATCTTTCGGCATTTTTTGACCAATCCTAAATAAGTAATGTCCTTGCCCCTCTCAATAGTTTCCCATAAAATATACCGAAAAATCAATATTTGTAGATTTTTATATCGGGCAATCAATCTAAGTCTTGATAAGGCAAACCATTTGGGCACTTGTTGATATCCAGTTTTTAGCACTTCTTGAATACTGATATTTTCATCTTCGTTATAAAATGATGGTAAAGTGCTGACAAATGTATCTAACAAATCATTCATATCCAACAAACCAATCATTTTCGATTTGTCGTTCTTTAATTTCAAAATGGTGGAATTGTAATTATAGATCCGAGTGGAAATTTTTGTTAATTCCGATTCATAAATCAAGGTGGTATATATGGTAGGGTAGTTCACTTTAACTTCATCTATAGGCAATCCTTGCCTTAATAAGTTGTCATCTATATTTGAAACAGGTTCCAAATCAATAGTACTTAATGGAGGTATAGTCAAAGGTCTTCCGAAAGTCAATGTCGTTCCAACATCAAAGAAATACATGCCCCACCATTGTCGTTTTCGTATTTCTATTTCCTCAAACAATTCCAAATTCATGGGTTGACTTTTATCCACTTTCACTTCCTTATGTAATCCAAGACTTGTAGCAATTCTTGTGGCCATACCCAAATAATTCCAACAAGTATTTGGTTTATTGGTCTTTTGCACATAATTACTCAATAGTACAAAACTGTCCAACAAATGAGTATCACTATATTCGAATATATTGATTTGTTGGATATATGATTTAACTTTTTGGTAGTAGAATGTATGTAACTTGGAGTTTTCACCAAATTTACACCACAAACCTATAGCTAGTATGGTATTTAACAATATCAAGAAACTTATCATTTTACTGTCGTTGAAATTGATAGCATTGACATACTTATATTGCTCATAATGTTTCATGAACCTTTTTTTATTGATGATAGGGTATACTTGGTAATATGACCCAAAGAAAGCTTCGATCATCAACGACTGAAAATTGGAGTCATTCAATAAATCTTCCAACCTTCCAGAATTTATACTGCTCCATATGTTACTAATTTCCTCATCCAATAAGAAGCCCATCTCGTACTCTATATCTTCTAATTCATTATGAAGATCTTCATTACCTCCTTGAGTCAAATCAAGTTCTATTATACTATTACCGTTTTTCTCTGATTTTAATTGTAAGAATTTAAGTAATCCATTACTTGAATTAATACCAAAATACCCATTCGAGCTATTAACATCGAATCTTAATCCCGTGTCATTGGATAAAGCTGCCATTCCATCGATACTAGAATCATAAATATTCATATTGGCATCATCATAATTGTCATCTCTTTCATCGAAAAAATTCAAATCACTTTGTTTAATATTGATGAGATAGTCTTCGGGCTGGAATTCTAAATTCTTGACAGATTTTTTAGATTTAACATCATACTTTTCACCTTCAGTAATTTTCTTATGACTCAAAGCATTGATTTTCTCTAAAGTTATTGGCCCGTTACTTAAATCATTAGCAGTTAAGTTAACCTGTTTGAAAACTTTTTGATGTATTTGATCTAAAGTAGTTTCAGTTTCTTTGGATTCGTTCTCCACAATCCTCAATAGTTCTTGAACCTCGATATCTTCAGGTAACATCCTTTTCAATAACTTTTCCAAATTCTCTGCCTTCTTTTCAAGCTGAGTCATATGGGCTCTTGTTAATGGGGATCTAACTACCTTGGGGGAATATACACATTTCCAATTATGTTCTTTACATTTGACACAAGTAGGGAAATCCTTGGAACATTTCATCTTTCTGAGCCTACATGAATCACAAGCTTGTTGTAGTTGTCGCTTCACATGAGGTGGTGGTGAAGGAGTTGTACCAGAAGACTCCATACTTTAATCTCACTATTCGCATTATTTTTTCTTCTTACATATATCATGACATCGTTTCTAAAACGACAGTTTTTCTCAACCAACAATGGATTAAGGAGTCTAGGGACAGCTTCAGGACATTTGAAGAACATCAAAGTACAAACAAGCAAGAAGGATATATCGAAACCTGTTAATTTAGCTACAAAAATTAAAAATACTGCTGATGCAAATGAGCTCTTGAAGATTACCAGATCTTTAAGTAAAGATTCCAAGGTAGCTAGTGGCTTGTTTTACTTGATACTAAAGCAATTACAATCGAAACTGGATCTCGGTATTCTCAGTCACTTGAAAGATATCTGGACTGGCAGATCCGAACATAGCACATATCAGGTTCAATCTGCATATTATTCGACTTTCATTCACATATATTTGAACCTGGATCAATACCTCATGGCTAAGACTTTATATTTTCAAACGTCTGATGCTTTGAGTACTACTAAGGATCTACCCACGATCAAGTTATTGAATATTCTCCTGAAGTATAAAGACCTTGATGGAATTTGCGATGTTTTAGAGATGGTGTCTTTAGAAGACTCTTCTGTGATCACTAAAGCTACTTGGATATATTATTTGTCATTGGCATTTGGTGAAAATCACCACAGGTTGGTGAAGACAGTTTATGATCATTATCTTATGAAAGATCTGAATTCATCTAAGCAGTTCTTAGAAACAAATATTTCCAATTATTTTCAAGACAAGGGATTAAACGACTCCATGATATTTCTAATGTTGCAATCGCTATCATCGCACGGAGATGTTTCTAGGTCTTTATCATTGATTGAAAAGTTCTATTTCGAAAGATTGATGATCACAGGACAATCCTTGAGTAAAGAGTTAGCCATTTGTGTCATTGAAGCTTATTGTTTTACCGATGCTGATGATTATCACCAATTGAATCCTCTGGAGTATAAAAATTATCATGACACAAGTGTAGAAAGAGTACTTGATGTTTTAGGAAGAATAATGGAACGATCAGATGAGATACTTACATACAAGGATATCAGTCATTTTCTATCCAACAAATTCATGAATTACAGGATCTATGATAAGAACGCCGACGAAGAATACAACAAGAAAGAAATCATCCATCAACAAAGAGGTAAAGAGGAAATGAAAAGATATAACGAGAATCTTGAGAGATTCACCCAAGGTAACATTATGGCCAATTTACAAAATCTACAAGCATTTGCATCAAAACATATCAAATACATACAAGAAAAGAATTATCAATGTTTAACATTATTTATAAATTGTATGTTGAATCATATAAACTTATATCAGAATTTTTCGGGGATGGTGAAACTTTTGAGTGGTTTAAAAGATTTGAACAGTAATTTTGTAGACGAGTGGCTTGATCAACACCTGATAAGCATCATCATAAATTGTATCGGTAATTCCAATGCCAAGTTATCCTCATTACAAATATTCAAATTCATGAAAAAGTCGAACCTCCAGATCACGGAAGAAAACTACTATGGTTTCATTTCTCTGAGTCTTCGGGGAGATTTCCATTCTCAATTAGCATTTTATTTGTATAACTACCTTCAAGATTTTGGTTCCATAGGTATCAGAGTTAATGAGTTACTCGAAGAACTACCATCTCACTTAGCTCCGGATATAGACAGCCTCGTAGAAGTAGAGCCAATAATAACAGATCACGAGTTACAAGATTTTAATAGAAGATACGATTACCATTTGGATTCAAGAGATTGCGATGTAATCAAAAATATATTCATGGTATAAGTAATGTACATTAGTTTAAAAATTCAAACCTTCAAGAATTGTTCTCTTAGCTTCTTTATCGAAGAAATCTCTACCTTGCATGTCTTGACTGAAAGAATTAGAGAAACTTGATGAAAAGCTGGAATTGAAAGTCGATCCTAACATGGTGGAATCAACTGCCATTCTCATAATATTATCAGCATGGCAAGCGAGATGGTCATAATCTGATTCATCATAATCCAAATTATAATTTTTTGGTTCAGGAATTGGCTTAGGAATAGTAACTAATGAAGCTTGATCCATTTTCAATAATTTTTGTTTCAAGTTCTTGGAACTCTTTCTTCTCAATAAAGTTTGTAAATCTTTAGATATTGGGGTTGAGGATCTTTTTCCCTTTCCAGAAGGTGAAAAGAATATGGTTTTGTTAGTAATTGGGGTGGTTTTTCTAGCTGTTTGATCATTAATGATATTCTTTGGTTCTCTTTTATTGATTTTGATAGGTGTTGCAACTTTAGTTTGAGTTGTGGATAATAAGTAATTATTGATTTTTTGTCTACTCTCATATAATAAATCAGCTAAAGGATCTTTCCTATAAACTTCATCATTATGGAAAGATCTTGAAATGGGTGTATTAGATTTTAATGGTGGCTCTACATTGTTAAATCTTGGAAGTCTTAAAGTTTGACCAAGAAGAACATCCTTTGGTACATTGGGTACAACCTCAACGGTTCTATCATGAATTGGAAATGTATAGTCTAAGGATGTGTAATATGCAATTGAAGCAAATGACATAATCTATAATATTCGTGGATGCAAAAAAACAGGACAAGATGCAGTAACCTAAAAAAAAAATTGACGAAAAGATGGAATGAACCCTTAGTGATTGACGAAGGGACTTACAAGTTTATATATCGGGAAAGGGGATGTTTCAAACAGCTGTTTTTCTATTGTAAATAGATAATTACTTTTCCTAAATTGGACCAAATAGCCTAATTAGGTTTGTTAATTGTTTTTATTTACTTTCGCATCCAAAAGGGTAATTCACTAAAAGTGATTTATCCGGGTGGTTTTTACATTGATGATCGAGGTACTATGTAGGAATACATGAATTTAAACAATAGATTGATAAAGCAGATACCTATATTGGAAAGGGAGAATAATTCCTTGAATTAATGATTGAGAGTTGCTTGATTTGTAGAATTTACAAATGGGGACAATCTGTTTTGAAAATCGTTACAGTTAAAGATAAGGTAATTAAAAGGACGGATATCCACTGATAGGGGAATGTTTTGTTTTCAATCAAATCAAGTACATAAATTTATTTTATGACAGGTTAATTGAATCTGGAAAGATCTTCTAAAAATACTAGTGCAAAAAAATATCTCTGAACAGGAATCAATAGGAAAAATAATTCATATGAGGCTGATGCATTATGGTAGACTACGTTGATCCCTGACTTCTTCAATGACACAATTCACCCTCTATATTCGAAAAATGCCATACCAGTTGGGATTTTGATATATGACAAGTGGCATTAGTGGAATACCGGTAGATAATAAGACTTTAGAGCAGGGTCTTCAGTGGGAGACAGGTTTCCAAAGTTTGGACGTTAATTTCTATTATATATTAATGCTAGTGTTATTTACAGGTGAATACAAACAAATGAATAATTATTTTGTAATTCATAATTTATTGTTTATAGTTTCTATTATCCTTATGCTATCGTAATTAGGTTTAAAACCAAGTTATCATCAAAAGTTGTGAAGTATCATGAAATGTTAGTTCGTTAATTAATCGGAATGTTTTGTTAAATCATTAAATCATCTAATTTTCTTCTTTCTTCATATCTTGAACTTGTTTTAATTTTTCATCAATCACTGACTCATTTCCATAATTACCATCTACTGGACATGGAAGGATGGAATTGGCACTAACCAATGCAAAACAAACAGCAAATGTGGAGCTAAATAAAGATTTTGGTACACCTCTAACAATGAACATTATGTGATATTAGATAGGTTTTTTTCAAAGTTTGAATAAGTTTTGTTGGGAAGTATGAATATATATGTGAAGGACCGAATATATGGAAGTCCCCTAGTGGTATGTATGTGAATTATCTAGTGAAATTCTCTATAGTTAACTCCTTTCAAAGGTGATAAAAAAGATCTGATGTTTTTTAATTTTTCAGTTTGGTGGTGAGGTGCGAGATGAGCCAATCAAAGAGAATGTTTTTGTAGTATTAAGAAAAATTTAATATTTAACTTGTTCCTGATCTTTTTGACTTCTTATTGAACAAGGGTCTTTATGTATATCATGGAAAGTATTAAGTCGAGTTTGAAAGGAAGAAAATTTTTTTTGAAAGAGAAAATATTGAATTTTCGAAAATTCAAAGAACGTCCCACAAAATCCGTCATTAAGGTGTTTGAATGCTCAGAGGCACCATCAGTACGATAATGGGGATGATTTCCCATTTGTACCTGAATCCAACCATATCTCTATCTCTCATAACTGGTTTAAAATGTTCGGACTTCAGCTCCAACATTTTATTACTGAAGTGACATGCTACTACTCGAAGAGACACAAGAACTTCACATTATAACGTTTATTACCCTTTTATATACATCAGGAAACTTGGGAAGGTCTCCTGAACCAAAACCTATTATTATAACCTGTTTAATCGTATTTTGAAAATGCTTTATCTTTATTTATCACGAAACCTGCATCGAACTTTCTTTCTTTAGCTAATTCTTCAACAGTCTTTGGAGTATCGACTAAATCAACTTTAACTATTTCTTTGACTTTAATTAATCTATGGGCAGTTGATGGTGAAACTTTTTGGTATTTGATTTGATTTCTTTTTTTCAAACCTAAAGCTTCCATATTTTTACGAACAATAGGTGAAAGTCCTATGGTTGATCTGATTTGTTGGATCTTATAGTACATTGTCTTTGCACCATTAGTGACTGGAGTAGACATCTTCAACAGTTCAAGCGATGAAAATTTTCAATGAGAACAAATTCGCGAAATCTCAAATCATGGAGATTGATTTTGAGGTTGGTGATAATGGTTTCAGTAGAATATCTGATCAATTACTCGAGAAAATCGATTCTTTAATAAGTGGAATTGAAGAATATCACTCGCCACATACAATTGTGAAACTAAGTAAACTTATAGGGCAATTTGAAGTATCTCCGGGCCTTTTAGATTCCAAGTTGTCAGACTATATAACCCAGTTGAGTGGTAAATTCATTAAATTTCAAGAGAATGAAGGTAGCAATAGCATCACTAATGCAATATCTAACGTGGTATATAACTTATCCAAAGTAAGGGGTTTTAAAGTCATCACAAATTTCTTCGATAGCGATATTGATTTGATAGGTAAGATGATAAACATCTTGAAGAAAGAGAGAAATGATGATGAAATTTTCATGTGTTTGATATGGATGTGTACTTTGGTACTTATACCGTTTCCATTGGAAGATAAAATGATCCAGGAGATCATGCAATTAGGTTTAAAACATTTGGGAAAGTTTTCTAATGGATCCAAAAATCAACAAGTATCACTGATAATGATATCGAGATTCTTGAGTCGTCAAGATATGATGGTCATAGAAAGACAATACTTTGATGGTCTTGACTGGTATGAAATTCAGGAAAACGAGAAGTTGGGTCATTTAATGGTTATTAACAAATTACTTAAGATTAAGAATATGGACGAACATATCGACAAAGTGAATCAATTCATTAGGTTTGAAATGGTGAATATGAGAATAAAATCTACCAATACACTCAATGTACTTTTGATGATTAAGATTTTGGGGAAAATAGGTGATAAGTATGCCATTAATGATGATTTCATTTCCTTGGAACAGGTGGTGAATAATTTGATCAATGGCTTCATGATGTATTTGAATGAGTCTTTTCAGACTCCTTTGAGGTATGCTATGGCCAAATCTTTGAGTAGAATAACGACTAGACTTTCGAATATTCCGAATTATCAACAACAGGTCATTTTATATCTACTTGGTAAAATCGATTTGCAACCATCAGCCTTCAAAGAACTTGAAGTTAATGCTGATACAATTTCTATCCCTAAATATCACACCATTCTATTGTATATCGGGTACGTGGCACTCAACAAATCGTTGCCAACGAATTTGATACCCACTATTTTGAGTGTAGTACATAAAACACTTTTTGTACGGCAAAATATCAATGCCACCAACCAATTGAAGGACACTTCTTGTTTTATAATTTGGGCAATACTTAGAATGGTGGGAAAAAGGTTTAAAGAGTTGAACGACCATTCAATGTTTAATACCATTCTAAATGATTTAGTTGAAGCTAGTATTTTTGATAAAGATTTGATCATCCGAAGATGTGCTGTGGCTGTAATACAGGAGTTTGTTGGGAGATATGGTCAACTAGTAATAGAAGGAAGCCCTGAATTCAAGGGTAAAAAAGTCATTGAATTGATCGAAATCTTCACTTCAACTTCAGTGAGTACTTTGGAAGTATCCTTTGACAATCTTGATCGCTTATTGGAGATTGGATACAACAAGGGTTTCATAATCAATATGTTACTCAGAAATTTGGATGAAGATTTCAAATACCAAAAACTCGTCACCAAGAAATTAAACGAGTTACTTAAATGGGAGTCCAACGATGAATTGAACATCGGTATCAGCCGCCCAGTTGCTTTAATTCCGGAAATAATGACCAAATTTGACAAGTTGGAACATTCTTTATACTTCAAAAGTGAATTGAGTTTAAATTTTGGGGTGAACATTCAAACAAAGGAATTTAACGAGGAATTCATTACTGATCACATCAAATTTTTGGAAGTTTGTTGTCATAATGACACATTTAACGCCTATGAAGCAATATTTACTCAAATAATACAGAGCCGTAAAGAAATCAGTAGAGAATTGATGGTTTTGTTTGGAGTTATGACAACCTATAATTATTCCTTTCCTCATAGTTCATTCAAAACTTTGAGCCATCATTTTTCATTATCAGTAGCAAAGAGTATATTCTATCTGAACTTAACCCGTGATCAAGTCAATGCATTAGTTGATGTAATCAATTCTGAAATTAATTTTGAGGTAAGATTTAATCTCATTGATTGTTTAAGAGTAAACATCACCCGATTTTCAGTGAACTATGATATATTGGCTAATTCTTTGAACGATTATACTATAACTGAACAGGGTGATGTGGGAAGTCGAATTAGAGGATCCATAATGGAACTCATTGACCAGAATGTTCAACATTTTACCAAGAGTACTGCTGACTTGATCAGAATTTGTGGTGAACCTATCAGTAAATTGAGATATCAAGCATTTCGGATCATAATAAAAATGAAAAATTTGCATATTGACCTAAAAGATTCTGAAGATCAACAATACTATAATCATCTTTTCAGTATCTATGATATTCTCAGTCAAGAAGAAGTATCCCAATTCTGGAAAGGAATTGTCTTGAGCATAGGAGGATTGACAGGAGATAAATCCAACTTAACATATTCTTTCAGAGAGTTTTTAAGATTTTTCCACAAACATGATCAAAAGGTTATACTTAAAGAAATTTTCAAACTACTCACCAAAAAGACTCAAGAACTGGCCAAAATCTTGAAAGAATACAACCAAGCACTCAATTTGATAATCAAATTATTTGAAGTATCAACTCCATTCCCTAAAGAATATTTGAAACCATTATATGTGAAATGTTACAATTTACAAGTGAATACCAGTAATATTCAAAGAATCAAATTATCATTAAAAGTTATGCAATATTTAGCATTGACACAAGAGAAAGAAGTTATTAAACTTAGCATGAAGAGAATTCAAAATCTTCTCATAAATCATAAATCTCCCATAATAAGAACCGCATGCATGGAAATCTTATATGAAATAATGTTAGAAGATCCAATAAGTATTCAAATAGAATCATTAGATATAAATGATATCAACAGAATCAACAGCATAAATCAATATATTTTGAATAAACTACTACATAACGAGTCATGAAATACATAAAAAAACTTTTAGCTCTCACTAAAAATCATCTTCCCAGTAATCTGGAAAGGAACCAATGGACTTTACTTATAAACCAACCATTAAATTATCTGAAGAACCATGGAATTTAGGCTTGAAATCCTGTTTCAAAGCAACTAAATTCTTATTGATTGGTTTTGTTTCAACAGCTTCAATTTTATCTATTTTTAAATTTTTTGTTTTATCATTAGTAAATTGTTTTAAAAAGTTATAGACCATAACGGATAATTTTATTTGGGGGCAGAAAACCACAATTTATAGTTTTCTGAGACCTGACGTCGATCCCTGTGAAAAAACTGTGGGGAGCGTCATTATATGCAGGAGATAACAATTGAATGATTTCTGATAAGATCATATCACCTGATGATTTAATTGGCTGATTTATGGAATAGGAGAGAGTGGAGAGATAAATAATGAAATAAATAAATTATACACTAAGGGTGTGTTTCTACCATGTACCTTAAAGAAGAACCCCCTTTTTTTTTGGTTAGGTGTTAAAAACCTTTCACTTACAGACTAAAATTAGGGGTATTTGAATTACTATGGCCCCTTTTTAAACTCATAAGGTCGTTCACAGCCAACTTTTCTCTTTTCAATAAATCTTCTTTCTCCCTATCATTAGAAGTTACATAATTCATACTTCCAGTTAATGTGTGAGTGGGAAAATTATCTTCAGGGATAAGATAATCTAATTTGGTGATGGATGGCATTTTCAGTAATGAAGGTGCAAATTTTGGAGGTGAACTACTGAAAAAGTTCGATATCGATGGTGGTGGAGGTAAATTAACTGATCTTCTTCTTTCTTCACTTTTAGGTGTATCTACAATTGTATTGGATTCTTGTGGTTTATCTCTTTGTTTTTTCTTACTAACTTCTTTGATTTGATTCACTTTATATTTAATAAATTTCAAGATTTTAAGATATTTCAAATCTTCATCCATTTCTTCATCATCCCAATCAATTTCATTGATGTTGTTGAAATTATTAAAATTCAAATCTTGGAAATTATAATTATAAGACAATTCATCATCATCATCTCTTGGTTCTTTCAAAATTTGATCTCTTAATTCGTCATTGATTAATTTTTTGAATAATTCATCTTCCTTTGTCTTATTTTTGAAGTTACTATTAGGTTTAGCTTTAGTATTGACTTCGTAATTGATGAATATTTTTATGAATAATTCAATGCTTAGATTAATGGTTTCAACAATAGTAGGATCAATAAATCTATTCTTTTTGAAACATTTGAGTAAATAGATCAATGAATATAACATTTGTAAAATTATCGTTTTCTTCAAATTAATATTAGTGATGGATAAACTGTTCAACATATAATTAAAAGGAGAATTAGGGATCTTCTTCACTTTGGATTCGATATTATTAACCATATGATTAGATAAACGTCTTCTTTTAGCAGAAAAATCGTTGATAACGAATCCTTCATCATCAACATCTAATCCTAAACTATCCAAAATTACTGGATTAGTACCTGTACTATGAGGATTATGATGAATGAAATTTTTCATATTTTGATTTTCATTATTCAAATCGATCTCTGTTGATTTACCAACATGATTGAAAATTATGATGAAATATTGTAAGAATTCTTGACAAATAAGAATCAATTTTTCGAAATAATTGTTATTTAAATCTTTATCAACAATAAAATTCAAGTAATTAACTGATCTGATCAACAAATAATGGAAATTTAATTGAATTTTAATTAATTTTAATGAAGTATCAACATCTGGTAATCCAGCATTGAGGTAATGATTCAAATTATCCATATTGATATCGAAATTCTTCAAATCTTTTATGGATTTAAGTTCAATACTATGATACAAATTATCATCTTCATTTGAATTAGTTAATTTCATTAACCCCATTTTAACTTCCAAAGGTAATAAATTCAATTTTTTCAGTTTCAAAGATTGTCTCCAATTAGATAAGTTACTATCAATAGTAACGAATTGAGTGAAATTATAATTAAGATTCCCATCATTACCATCCCCATCACCATCATTAAGAATCCAATCGAGGTTTTTGGGTTGTCTTTTTGGATGTTGTTGATGATTTTGATTGGAATTTTTAAGATATTGATAATAATTGGGAGAAAATGAGGATGGAATAATGATATTGATCAAATTCAAAAACTCAATACTAGGCACTAGAAGAGTCTTGAATAATTCATCAACATTTTCATCATCATCTTGTTTATCATTGGTTTGAAGTAATGAACTTAACTTTTCTGGAGTCAATTGGAAGTATCTTTCAATGGTAACAGGGTTAATAACTGTAGTATTAATACTTGGTTTGAATCCAAATTTTAAATTGAAACATTTTAATAATACCTTGAAGACCCAAAATATCTTAACTCTATCTCTCTTTTGTTGAATACTTAATGATAAATCATTGAAGAATAAGTTTTTGGAATTCAAATTTATACCTAGAATACCAATGTGGGAGTTAATCAATGATAATAAAATCAATGATTTCTCCTTGTTGTTAGTCAATAAGGAGAAATATAAGAATAATAAATAAGTTTGAAGTTGATGAATTGATACATGGAATGAATTGAAATATGGTAAGAAATCATATAATGAAGTTAAGATCTTCTTATGTTTATCAGTTCTATCGAAAGAATTCTGGTATTTGGGGTTTAAATGATTTAAAAGTAAATTCAAATTCGATATAGGATCATTGATCATAATGATGGCATAAATCTGGATGACAACAATCAAATATTCATTGACAATGTTATAATCATTATTTGAGATATTAAACCCATTAATCGTAGCATCATCATAGGTGAACATGAAAGGATACATTGTATGGAATGCATCATAACTTTCCATAAACTTCTTATAATCAAATATCGGTATGAGAATGTTATAATTTAAGAAGAAATTGACAATCTGATTATCCAATTCTTTCTTATTATTGAAAAGTTTCTTGAAATTATTGATCAATTTGATGAATAAATCATAAATATCCATAGGTAAATTATGATTAGTTAAGTTGGAGAATTCATTCAAGTAATCATCGTGACGAATATTGTTGGACGTTAAAGGATTATAAATGATATCCAAATCCTTGTTATGTAACTGATTATATAATGTGGAAGATGGATGATATAAATATTCATTGGGATCATTAAGTAAATAATTATGACTGTTGGAAATTTTCAAAAATGGTAAATTCAAATTGATCAATAAATGATTAAATTGGGACTCAAAGTTCAAATTATCATTACCAATGATTACACCTTTCTTATTCAAATTGAAGATTTGATCTATAGGATTATTTATCAAGGTAGTGTGATTCTTACTCTGAGGTGAAGATATTTGAATTTCAGTCGTGGGTTCTTTTGATGGTTCATCATCTTCGATTGGTTCCCCGGCTTTCATTTTCAATCTCTTATTCTCTTCTTCTAGAATCTTCACTCTGTTTTCCAAGTTTTCAGTATAACCTTTGGGAAATGCTCTTCTAGTTAACTTATCACTGGTTTTACAATCAAACCCAATCTTGGAACAATTATGACATGGAGTTAGACCATCACATTTAATCTTTTTAATTCTACATCGATCACACGCTTGACTTACTCTTATACCACTAGTGGTATTTATTAGTTTCAAATTGGCTTTAGCTTTATCTTTCTTCTTCTTTTCTTCCACCATTCTAGTAATTGGTCAAGTCAGTTTAATTAATGTTACTATGTAAATTCCTGGTATATTTCCTCAAATATCAATTTCCAATGTATATTATCACAAAAAGACTTGTAAAAGAATAAGAATAGTTTGTTTATTTAAACTTCCTTTCGTACTTTTTTTCAATCAAAAATCAGTGACGGTCAAAAGGAAAAATGAGAATCCCCAGATTTTACATTTTGGGAGGAACTCGGTGAGAAATTCATATGATGATGTCACGAAAGCAAAGGTTAAATACTACTATTAATAACTGATAGAAGAATTGTTGAAGGAAGTGATTATTAATCTCTGGCTCTACCTATAGTATACATCGAAATCAGATTCTAAAAATCACAAGATTAGAGTAAACCGGAGAATTTAGGAAGAGTTTTTGAATCATTGTGGAGATACACTTAATTGGTGGCTCGTAAAGAAAGAAATCGCAAACGCTTAAACTTACTTAAGGCTTAGAATAATTCAAAAGTTCATGTGACATAGCATTGTTTTTGAAACATTTCCATGTTACGTTAGAATGTAGCAACAGTGTATTTCTGGTATTTTCAATTATTTGTTGCACCAAGATATCAACTTTGAGACTAGAGTTGAAGTAAAGACGTAATTTTCATGTAATATCTTCAATTCTTCAAAGAAAATCTTCAACCAACACTGTATTAAGATGATTTATGTGTTAGTCGTGGATTTGGCGAAAATTCGATGATATAAATCAACTCACGCAAAAACAGACACAAATTAGCCTGGCTAGCTCAATCGGTAGAGCATTTGACTCTTAATCAAAAGGTTGCGGGTTCGAGCCCCGCGTTGGGCTTAATTTTTTATTTTTGTTTCTGTTCGGTTTAACAAAACTTAGTTTCCACAAGTTTTTCATATATCATTTACAAGTTGCAGAGAATAAAGAATATAAATACGAATATGCATATGTATATTTTTTTAGTTTACCGTTTTAAAAGTCATTAATATTTTTCCTGTAAATATTGAATAAATAGTTTGAAGTAAATGATTCTAATGTTTACCACCAGTTCTTTGGTTTCTTAATTCTTTTTCTTGTCTTTCAACTTCTTCATCGTAAACGATGAATTCGTCTAAACCTTTACCGGCTGGAACCATTGGTAAAACAGGAACTTTCTTTTCAACAAGAGCTTCCATTAAAACTGGTCCTTTACAATCTAAGAATTTTTTAACTCCTTCTTCCATTTCACTTGGTTTGGAGATTCTGATACCTTCAACACCCATAGCTTCAGCTAATTTCATGAAATCTGGATTAGATTGATGAGTATGAGCATATCTGTGTTCGTAGAATAATGATTGCCATTGAGTAACCATACCTTGTTCTTCGTTATTTAAAACTAATACTTTAACTGGAGCACCAGCTTGAACAGCTGATGATAATTCAGTCAAAGTCATGTTAAATGAAGCATCACCATCGATATCAATGACAATAGCATCTGGTTTAGCAATTTGAGCACCAATAGCAGCAGGTAAACCAAAACCCATAGTACCTAAACCACCTGAAGTAATCATAGTTCTTGGTTTGGTCCAAGTGAAATATTGAGCAGCCCACATTTGATGTTGACCAACACCAGTAGTGATAAGAACATCTTTACCATAAGTTGAAGATTGTTTTGAAATTTCTTTTATTAAAGTTTGTGGTTTTATCTTTGAACCTTCAGTTTCTTTCATATAATTGTAAGGGTATTTATCTTTCCATTCAAAGATTTTATTCATCCAATCAGATCTATCTTTAACTTCATTGATTAAAGGTAAGAATTTTTTCAAGTTAGCAGTAACATCACCTTCAACAGCTTCAGTAGCTTCAACAACTTTATTAATATTTTTAGGACTAATTTCGAAATGGATGATACCACCTCTATTTTCTTGAGCAGCTAATTTAGCTTCTGGAGCAAATTTATTAATATTTAAAGTAACTCTGTCATCAAATCTAGCACCTAAAGCAAGAATTAAATCAGCATTTTGAATAGCAGTGTTAGCAGCAGCATTACCATGCATACCTAACATATCTAAAGATTTTGGATCATTTTGATTGAAACCTCCTAAACCTTGAATAGTAGTAGTGACAGGGATAATGGCTTTATCACTTAATTCTTGAATTAATTTTGGACCATCTGGGTGGTTTAAGATACCAGCACCAACATATAAAACTGGTTTTTTAGCTTTATTCAATAATTTAGCTGATCTTTTGATAGCTTCATTAGTGAAATCATTGGCGATTTTTTTGGTCATTTGTGATAAAGCATTTGATGGTAAAGTAGTATTGATTGGGATAGCTTCTCTTAAGATAGAAGCAGTAACATCTTTAGGTAAATCAACCAAAACTGGACCTGGTCTACCGGTGGTAGCAATTTCGAAAGCTTCATTAATTCTTCTTGGTAATTCAGAAACGTTTTTAACCATAACATTCCATTTAGTACAAGATCTTGAAATACCAATAACATCAGCTTCTTGGAAAGCATCAGTACCGATAGCAGTGGTTGGAACTTGACCTGAGAAACAAACTAAAGGAACTCCATCCATTAAAGCATCAGCTAAAGGTGTTATAACATTAGTAGCACCAGGACCTGAAGTAACTAAAATAACCCCTGGTTTACCACTAGCTTTAGCATAACCTTCAGCCATATGACCAGCACCTTGTTCATGTCTTGGTAAGACGAATTTGAATTTATCTGAATTATAAATAGCATCAAATACTGGTAAGATAGCACCACCAGCATATCCAAATATGGTATCAACGTTATGTCTTAACATCATTTCATGGAAAATTTCACCACCAGTTAAACCGATGAAAGAATCATCCATAATACTTTCAGGTTGTTTTTTAGGAGTAATATCAGGTTGTTGATTAAAAGCTGGAGCTGGGGTAGGTCTTGATGAAGAAGCTGTCATGGTAGCTTTTGATAAGTTTGATTTAGTTAAAAATCTAACACTAGATTTCATAGTGTTAGACTTTGTAACATTCTTTAAATTTCGATAAAACATCTTGATTTTGGCTTAATCTAGGTGTATATTGATCTTATATGATTTGAAAAATTTTCAATGAGTCAATTATAGCGAAACCGCAGCGACACTGCGAACGAACGGATGTTCACATGGTGCGACATTTCCGCAGTTTCTTTTTAATTTCCCCAGAATTTGAGAACCCTCACAGAAGAAGAGATTAAGGAACACACACTCTATATATACATTAAACTTTTGAAACTATAATTTCACCTTCTTCAACGTCAGGAACGTCAGAAGTTTTCTCTTTATTTTGACTTTGATCATCAATGATTGAAGCATTATTAGTATGATCAACAGTTGGGTTTACTGTTGGATTCCCCCAATCTAAGAAATCTCTTCTTACTTCAACATAATCATAAGCAAATTCACCAATTTCATATTCATCAAGACCCATTTCTTCAGCAATATAATCTGCTCTTAAGTTAAGACCAGGAATTTTATTCATAATGAAACAAATCACAAAAGTAACTCCACAAGAATAAGCAGCAGTTGCTAAAATATAGGCAATTTGAATATATAATTGTTTCCAATTATGATCAATCCAACCACCAGCATGATCAGTAACCCCGTCATATCCAATGACAGTGGAAGAACCGAAAACACCATTGAAAATTAATCCTACAATACCTGCGATTCCGTGCTCCGCTAAAACATCTAAAGAATCATCAACTTTTAAAAGGTATTTAATTTGAGTAGAAAAGTTACAAACAATTCCACTAACTATACCCAAAATTACTGATGCCCATAAAGGAATAATACCACTAGCAGGAGTAGCAGCAACTAAACCGGAAATACAACCAGAACAAACACCAACCATTGACCATTTTCTTTCTAATCTATAATCTAATAAACACCAAGTCAAGGCACCAAATCCAGCAGATAAATGAGTATTTAACATTGAATAAGGAACTTTAATTGAAGCATTGGCACAACTAAATCCATTAAAGAATAACCATCCACAGTATAAAAGACAGGTACCCAAGAAAATAGTTGAAATATTATGAGGTCTATAATTAACCATTAAAGTTTGATTTCTTCTACCTAAAACAGCTGAATAAACAAAAGCTGAGAAACCAGAAGCAATTTCAACTGGACCACCACCAGCATAATCTAAAGCACCACCATTCCAAGATGATGCCCAACCACCACCCCAAATCCAATAAACTAAAGGACAATAGACTGCGGTAGCCCAACAAAACATGAATACTAAAGCAGGTACGAATCTACCTCTTTCACCAGTTAAAGCACCAGCAATAATAGCTAAAGTAACTAACATGAATTGCATTTGAAAAATTGAAAAGGCAATTTTTGGATATTCAACGGAACTATCGCCTTCACCAATGATTGTTTTAAAACCAAAATATTGTAAATTACCAATAAAATTATTAGATGATGATGAAAATGCTAATGAATAACCCCAAAAATACCATTGAAATACCCCTACAAATGATGAACAGATAACTATCCATATCATAGATAACGCACTCTTCCTCCTTGCTAAACCACTATATAAAAACGCCAAACCTGGTACCATAATCCAAATTAATGATGAAGCTACTGTGAATACTAAAACTAGACTTGGATCATATTGATCATTTTCTGTGAATACATCTTTCTTACTTAACATTATGTCTATTGTGTTATGTGATGAGCTGCAAAAAAATTAATTGTTACTTAGCCTCAGTATTTATAATAAATAATCAATGTTACAAAGAATGATAAACGAAAATTTTTTTCACAACTGTGATTGTAGCGTTTTATCAGTATAAATAAAAGGAATTTTTTTTACAGTTTATTTTCCTATCTTTAACGAATAGAAAACTGTGCGTGAATCATGTGTTGCGGCAGGGCTGAAATAGGCTTTGAAGATGAGTTTTTCAATCCAGGGTTTTAGTTAAAATACCAGAGTTTACAAGTTATAGATGGTGTTTATCGATAGATTGTAGTGTTTAGATTATAGAATGATAAGCTTTGATAGGTTTTGGAAGAAATTATTAAGGTACAGATGACTCAGAATCATGATGTGATTTCATTGGTTTGATAACTGATAAAAATTGCCTAAGCGCACATTAACCGTTACCGGATGGGGCGAATATATTTACAGCGCAATTAAGGAACTATTTACAAAGCCGATGGGTCGTTAAGAAGAGTCCTTTCGTTAAAAGCATGTTGTAGGTGACGGGACTTATGTTGAGCTGACTACTCAAAAATGAACTTATACAGTTCAAATATCACTTCAACAGTAATTAACACTATAATGGTCCATTCTAATGTTGTACTCTTCTTTTCATTGACAAGACTTAAGAAAACTCTTTGTTCTTCGGTTGCATAATCTAGCTTTCTATTTAATATGGAGATTCTGGAATTTATGTCTAAAGAAGTCGAAATCAATTGATAAATTTTTTCCAAAGTTGGCTCACTCCAATATAAATCGGGAGTATCAATCAATTCATTATATAAATTTAATTTCCCTCTTAATAAGAATAACTTCCCTGTAGCTTTTATGATATCCTTTTCATTGGTGGTAATCTTTAAACCATTAGCTAAATTTTTGGAATTTTGCTTGGTTAATTTCAAGAAATCTTCTAAACTGTTTTCAAGAATTGATAATCTTGTAGATCTAGAAATACCTATAGAAAAGGCAATCTTGTCATAAAGTTTCTTAGTTCGAGATTCATTCTGTATAACTATTATATCATTAACCATATAAGAATTACCATTATTCTTAGCATTTTGAGGTAATTCATCGATTTCAATATAATCAAATTCATCACTTTCAAATTCATATTTTTCACTTATAGATCCATTGAATATTGGTAGTAATTCAATCAATTGTAATTCATTAAAATCCCATCCAATAATTGTCCCATTTGATAACACCAAGATATCTTTAGACTCATATTTAACTCTTATGACTTCATCTGGAACTATGACTTTGTGACTTAAATTCTTTTGGTTTAATTGATCCATTATCTTATTGAAATTTATTGAATCACTGATGGTAATACTGGTGACTGGTTTCAAGTATTTGGAGATTTCGTTAGTGTCATTGGTGTTAAGTAATTGAAGTATGTTCTTTTCATTTTCAGGATGATTGGTTGATCTTCTAAACCTCTCAATAGCTGATATCGGTTTCTTCTTCTTGATAGTGGAATAAAACGACACCGATCTCCAGGGATTGACTGGAGGTAGACGGGGTCTAAATACTTTTAGTATAGATAACATGGTTATTTTCTGAGTGAGGGATGAGCCTATTATCCGTGGAGAAGAGAACACAAGAGAAGACTCGCTAGAGGAGGATAGTAAGGATTAGTGATTGAATAGCGAGTCAACAAACAGCGAGTCAATGATCATTGTGCAGTTAATTAACAGTGCACGATCAGTTCAACGAACAGTTATTAAATAATCATAGTGACAAGCCTCCTTACGCCAATTACATACACCAATTACATCATTAACTTCATTGCATACACTTAATGCAAACATTAAACACTAATTATAGATTCCAACAACAACACCAAGCCACGTCTTTTGAGCATCTGTTTCATAGTTGTCTGTAAATCTCTAAAACCTCCTTAATTTCATAACCTCATCAGGTTCATCCACGAATAGACCATCCACGAACTCACCGACAAACATCTATTAAGATAGTGGGGCAATATTGGAACCAACGGTTGATACCAAAACAACAATAATCCATCCTTCGCCTAGTTGGTCTTGACTCATAACATCAGCAAAACCCTTACAATGGAAAAACTCTAAGAATAAGGAATATCCTTAATGTTTTCAATTAATCCCAATCGGGTAAACTAATTGATGGAATTTTTCCACGCCTCCAAATGTTTTGTAGTCATCATGTTAGTTTCCAAAATTAACTATCACACCAAAGGTTGTTCTATTCATCACCTCCGAACTACCATTAGTTCACAAATCTCACCAATAACTTCAAATATACTGTCGTTCTTCCCCCAATCCCCCCCTCTTCACATCTAGATCACAACGCGATCCCATATATACATTCCTGAAACTTATAACCCTAACCCTAACACACCTGATTACCTAATCGGAACACGTAAAGAACATAAAAACAATTTATATTGAAACTCTCTCATCCAAAAAAGGAAATTATATTGGAGTTGTTTACACTTAAAAATAGAGATATATTTTTCGAGAATCCACAAGACAAATTTTTTTAATCACAAAATCAAATTATGTGTGGTATATTTGGATATGTTAACTTTTTAGTAGATAAGTCAAGAGGAGAGATTATTGATACTTTGATTGATGGATTACAAAGATTAGAATATAGAGGATACGATTCAAGTGGGATTGCTATTGATGGTGATAAAAAGGGTGAAACATTAATTGTTAAATGTCCTGGTAAAGTTAAAGCTTTGAAAGAAGAAATTGAAAGATTAGGAGTTGAAAGATCAACCATCTTTGATAGTCATGCTGGTATTGCTCATACAAGATGGGCAACTCATGGTCAACCAATGGTTTCAAATTGTCACCCTCATAGATCTGATCCTGATGCTGAATTCGTAGTTGTTCATAATGGTATTATCACTAATTATAGAGAATTAAAGACTTTATTATTATCAAAAGGTCATATTTTTGAAAGTGAAACTGATACTGAATGTATTGCCAAATTATTCAAACACATTTATGATACAAATTTAAAAGCAGGATTTGAATTAGATTTCAATGAATTAATTAAACAAGTATTATATGAATTAGAAGGTTCATATGGTTTATTAGTTAAATCCAAACATTATCCTGGTGAAGTTGTTGGTACTAGAAAAGGTTCACCATTATTAGTTGGGGTTAAGACTGATAAAAAATTGAAAGTTGATTTCGTTGATGTTGAATTCACTGATCAACAAGATTTTTCAACAAGTTTTAATCAAGATTTAATGGGTCATGATAATTTAAGAACTTCTCAATCAAGAGCTTTCTTAGCTGATGATGGTTTACCAATGCCTGCTGAATTCTTTTTATCATCCGATCCTGCTTCAGTTATTCAACATACTAAAAAAGTTTTATTTTTAGAAGATGATGATATTGCTCATATTTATGATGGTGAATTACATATTCATAGAGCTAAAAAGAATGCTGGTGATTCAACCATAAGACAAATTCAAACTTTAGAAATGGAATTGAATGAAATTATGAAAGGTCCTTATAAACATTTTATGCAAAAGGAAATTTTTGAACAACCTGAATCAACTTTCAATACTATGAGAGGTAGAATTGACTTTGAAAATTTCAATATTAATTTAGGTGGGTTAAAATCTTTCATTAATTCAATTAAAAGATCCAGAAGAATTATAATGATTGCTTGTGGTACATCATATCATTCATGTTTAGCTACCAGATCAATAATTGAAGAATTATGTGAATTACCAGTTGTTGTAGAATTAGCTTCTGATTTCTTAGATAGAAAATCTCCAGTTTTCAGAGATGATACCTGTATATTTGTAAGTCAAAGTGGAGAAACTGCTGATTCAATGTTAGCTTTACAATATTGTTTAGATAGAGGTGCTTTAACTGTTGGTATTGTTAATAGTGTTGGTTCCTCAATGTCAAGACAAACTCATTGTGGGGTTCATATCAATGCTGGTCCAGAAATTGGGGTTGCTTCAACCAAAGCTTATACTTCACAATATATTGCTTTAGTTATGGTAGCTTTATCATTATCCAATGATTCTATTTCAAAACAACAAAGACATAGAGAAATTATCAACGGTTTAAAGAAAATTCCTGAACAAATTAAACAAGTATTAAATTTAGAAGATAAAATCAAACAATTATGTAATGACCATTTAAACGATCAAAAATCTTTATTATTATTAGGTAGAGGTTATCAACATGCTACTGCTTTAGAAGGGGCATTGAAAATTAAAGAAATTAGTTATATGCATTCTGAAGGGGTTTTAGCTGGTGAATTAAAACATGGGGTTTTAGCTTTAGTTGATGGTCAATTACCAATTATTGCTTTTGCTACTAGAGATTCTTTATTCCCTAAAGTCTTAAATGCTATTAACCAAGTTGTTTCCAGAGATGGTAGACCTATAGTGATTTGTAATGAAGGTGATGATGTTTTAAGTAATAATGAAGCTTTAGCTACCTTACATGTTCCAAATACTGTTGATTGTTTACAAGGGTTATTAAATGTTATCCCTGTACAATTAATCAGTTATTGGTTAGCTGTTAATAGAGGTATTGATGTTGATTTCCCAAGAAATTTAGCCAAATCCGTTACTGTTGAATGATCCCCCCTCCTTTCGAACACTTATTTTGATTCCTATTTAATTTTATTATATATATATATATATATGAATACCGTATAATTATCCTCTCACATACATTAATTATTTACTGAAACTGGTAATTTGAAACAGAAATCCCCATTATTTAATCCTATCCATATCCTGAGATAATAAACTCTTCCCATATAACAACTTTGGAAACTTGGTCCTAAGTTGAATTCTTTATTCCCACCTAATTCGGTTAAACTGTTTAAATCAAGACAAACCTCAAAATCTCCTAATTTAGGAAATTTAACGAGCTCTCCATTTTGCATTATTTTGGGTTGTTTGAAGAGCAAGTTGATGGTTTTATCTTGAATTTGTGCTGCTGTTCTTAAATCTCTAATCAAGGATTTTTCAAATCTGAAATTTTCAATATTTGTCTTTTTGCTTAAATCTTTGATCTTATTAAATTTACCAACATAATGGTCGGTGATGTTATGCTTGAAAATATCCATATCGTTGAAAGGTACGACATTATAATTGTCATTTTTGAATATTAAATCGTGACTTATTTCCAATGGGATGGTGTTTAAAGATCTATAAGTCACACAAGCCAATTCAAATCTAAGGTTCTTTATCTTGGTGTTATTTAGATTTGATGATATATTAAAAGGAATTGAAAAACATCCCTTCAAGGGAGTTTGGAAATTATATGTGGTTAAAGGAGTGATCAATTTGACTTCTCCTGATTTAAGAATTGAACCTGATTTACATGTTAATTCTAAATCTCTACTAGCAGCTTTAGTATCTGGAGGATAATAAAGTTGAGCCACTTTATTTCCTTGATCATTTTGAACTTGTTGAGTAAAATTTTCAATGATTTCTCTAACAACTGCTGGTTCAAGACTATTTGATTCTATCAATGCAAACTTTTCCATTATCTTGATCATTTCTTCAATTCTCTTATTGAAATTTTCATTAACAAGCGTTTGATAAACATGATCAACTGTTTGTGATGTGGGTGTAATATGAAGTGGGTGATGGGTATCTTTCAAAATAACGAATTCATCCCCCTTTTTATTGAAAATTTTAGCATTCTTTTGTGTAGGATTATAATTATAGTATTTGGCTTTACCTATAAAGATAGTAGAAACTTGATATTTGATCAGATCTCCCATAGGACTGAAATCTTTAGTATTACCCACTGTTGGGATAACATTTAAATGGGTTGGTAAATTATGATCACATTGTTGATCTAATAATTGATTAGGAATCTTAAATGAAAAGAACCGTTTATATTTCCTTTTAGCTTTAACAACTCTCCCACTGAATGTGTTATAATGTCCATCTGCATCAACAGAATCTGGACATGTATGAGGTGGGATATATTCGGATACCAATCTACTGACATGACCATCGTGATAAGATCCTATAATATCGAACATTTCCAAGAACTTTGTGTTTCTAGTGGTTTTACCATCTTTTAAGGAGATAATCCCTTCCAACAAAATGTAGAATAAATTAAATCTGATATCCTGATCTAAAGTATTTTCGACGGTGATGAATCCGTTGATACTATCACCCTGTTTATAAGCTTTAGGTTCAATGATTTCAGGCTTTACATTGGTTTCTACTAAATCTTTAGTAAAGAAACATTCCACTTTTAAGTGATTTGTGAACTGATTATCAGTTGTAGTCATATTATTCAAGTAATCGACATGATCTAGTATAGTTTCTCTCCATTGTTGATTGGAAGCTTCATCAATTAAGATTCTTTCGGGATCTGATGATTGAGTACCAACTAACAGACTGGAATTGTTAGTAGCTGTGGTTAAACTTAAAGAATCTAAAGGTGTTCTTTGTAAAGATGAAGTGGTAGATAATGATACAGAAGAAGGAGCATCATCATAATGTGGAGGTTCATTACTTTCCATAAATTGGTTGACAAAGAAATCATAACTTGGTAAGATATTCCATAATAATTGATCATTGGTTAATTTCTTCTTGGTAGATTGGGAAATCTTAAAAGCTTGCTTATCAGTAAACGATTGAGTAGTCAACTGAGTCAAATCATCTTCTTCACTCATATTATTGTTGATAAAGAGTATTAAGGGATACGAAGCTGGTTATATATATATTCCGTGAGTCATTTTCGTTTCCGAATAATTTGTCATCAATAACTTCTGAGATGTTCTTAATAGATAACACTTTCTACGTTTTTTTAAGAAAGAGTCATATGAGGAACGACCTTATTGGATGGTTGAGAGCGGAATTATATGTCGGCCATTTGAGGTGCAAAAACACTGTACAATGACTTATTCAAATTAGCCATAGAGTGCGATGTGAATGAGCGGCATCAAAACTAAATCACAGCCGTTGAAGTGGATAAACCGCATTGACTATTTGGAAGCAACGGTAGAAGGAGGTTACCCCACTGATATTCCGTAATTGAAATCTACCTATCAAGAAGTTAAAAGTTTGTTTATTTCCATCAATAGTAGTGAGGCAACATGGCCCAGAAATCATGAAGGTTTTTAGAATATAACATCCCGAATAAACATCATTATTGGTTAGCTAGGGGACGAGAAATGTTGGTTTAACTCCTCTTAAGCCTTGATCTTGCAGGGAATTTTCCTATTTTAGAGTTCCGTGATAAAGGAGTAAAAATAACACGGTCCCTACCTCCACATTCTCCCGTCCAATGACTCACGTCAAAAATTTACGAAGGTTCTAGAGCTTTAGTCACTTCTGATATCATTATATTCACTAATTAGCCTTATACCAAGTTCATCTACGTTTGAAATAATCTGATGATGAACAATAAGCAGTTGAGTAATCCAATATTTTTTCTCCGATATCTAAGTACATGTTACTATAATATTGAATATCTTTAGATTGACTATCTAAATTTGGAGTTAAACCGCTACTTCTTTTCAATCCTGCCAATGCAGTTGAAACTAACACTAAATCTGCACCATAATGAATAAGTTTACCGATCTGTCATTAGTATGTTTGTTTGTTGGTGTTAGATGTGTTTAAAGATGTCTCTACGTACCATAATAAATAAATTCCACACGATAGGGAGTCGCACCAAAAAAATTGATGATGTTGACTACTTTTGTAGTCCAAAAGGACTGGTGAGTTTGTATGAAATATTGTGTGATTTGTAGGTTGAAAGATACTAGGATATGAAGAAGATTGTGAACTGATGGAAAATGATTTCTAATTGATGGAAAAGTCCATAATTTGATGTTATACAGGTTAGCTCCTTAATAGAATTTCTTAGATGAAAATTTCAAGTTCTCTTCGGAACATGGAATATGATTGATCTCAAAGTTTGGTTAATGATTAACCCATTCAATAGGAAACTGAACCTAAATCCTGCTCAAGCGTTCAGGAGACAATGTTAAGAAAGATCATAGTTGATGAAAAAGAAGTATGAGTCCCCCATGACGATTTCAATTTGGCGAAAGTCAACTTACATTTGGAATTTCAAACAATATGATATCCCCCAATGATAGCAAATCCAAACTACTTCTAAAATTATTGTGGTTTCGTGTTCCATCATCGATTGCTGATTGTGTTGCTTATTTCTCTCTCTCTGGTTAATTGCCATGAATTTAAACTGATTCATAAGTTCCTCAACATACCATGGATAATCTTGGTTTGAACTATTATTTTGACTTCAGAAAAGGACTTTCAGTTACCGTTTAATTACATTTGGACAGTTAAAGAAACACCCTGGATTGTGTCCGGGTAATTTACAACCTCGCAGTTTTATCAAAAATTTTCTACGTTATAACAATATCAATGACAGATAGATATAGACCTAATAATTCTAACAACGGACCTCCTACAGGTCCTAAGAAGAGTTACAACAACTACCAAGGTGGTAGAAATGACAAGCATCAGGGTGATTGGAAGAGTAAAGATTTCAGAGGAAACAATAGGAACTATAAAAGTGATCATTACAGACCTGGTCAACCAGCGAGTAATCAATCAGCGCCTAATAATCAATCTACTGGTGGTAAAGGGTATAATAATGGGAATTATCACAACAATAGTAATAGAAATAATAAAGGGGAATATTATAAAAAAGATAGCGAAAGAGGTCCTCCACCGGCTGGTCCCAAAGGATCTAAAAGGCCTCTTGATAGAGGATCATATGAAAAACAAACTAGTAGCTATGTTCCAGGTCGTAACAACACATATGAACAGAATAAGAAACCCAGATTTCCTAGTGGACCAGGTCAAGGTAATCGATTCCCCACAGGACCTAGTAATTTACCTAAAGGACCAAAACTGATGGAAAAATCCAAACCTTTACCCCCAAGACACCTTCCAAGACCTACCAAATTAACCAAGAACCAAATATATATGATAAAGACCAACAAACCAGAAATTTTTGAAAGATTTCAACAAGTTGGGGAAGGTACTTATGGAAAAGTTTATAAAGCTAAGAATTCTAATACCGGAGAAATAGTTGCATTAAAGAAATTGAGATTGGAGAGTGAAAAAGACGGATTTCCTATAACTTCTATCAGAGAAATTAAATTATTACAATCATTTGATCATCCTAATGTGGTTGGATTATTAGAGATGATGGTTGAACAAAATCAAATTTATATGATTTTTGATTATATGGACCATGATTTAACAGGATTATTGACTCATCCTGATTTAAAATTGGGTGAAAATCATAGGAAATTTTTGTTCAAACAATTAATGGAAGGTTTAAATTATTTACATCTCAAAAGAGTTATCCATAGGGATATCAAAGGATCGAATATTTTAGTTGATAGTATTGGGAATTTAAAGATTGCTGATTTCGGATTAGCTAGAACAATGAAATTATTAAAAGAAGGTGAACATCCAGATTATACTAACAGAGTTATCACTATTTGGTATAGACCGCCAGAATTATTATTGGGATCAACAGAATATGGTAGAGAAATCGATATTTGGGGGGTTGGATGTCTTTTGATTGAATTATATACTAAACAAGCCACATTCCAAGGATTCGATGAAGTAAGTCAATTGAATAAAATTTTCAATATTATGGGGACACCTAATTTTGAAAATTGGCCAGAAATTTCCAACTTACCTTGGTTTGAAATGTTGAAACCTAAAGATAATAAAGTCAATCAATTCAATGAATTTAAAGCTAAAATGACAGATGATAGTTTTGATTTGGCGGAGAAATTATTAACTTTAAATCCTCGCAAAAGACTCACTGCTTCACAAGCTTTACAACACGAATATTTTACCAATGAACCAAAACCTGAACCTTTATATTTCTTAAAGGAAGTTAAAGGAGAATGGCATGAATTCGAAACCAAGAAAAGAAGAAGAAAAGAAAGGAAGAGATTGCAAGATGAGAAAAAGAGAGATATTAATGATAATATTGCCCCATCAGCACCAAAACCTGAATCTATGGCTCCATCAACGTCAAAAATCAATGACAATGAAAGTTCAGTATCACCTAATCAACTATCTATTAGTCGTCCTCAATCGATAAGACAAACTGAAGAGCCAGAAGAAGCTCAAGATCAACAAAAACCCGATGGTACTGTTTAAAGGTCACACGACATCTTAAGTACACAGTACGCAATGACGAATAATGAATGTACATATCGTAATTTACGAGATGCGATGCGATCACTCTTACTTGGCAGTCTCTACCCCTAAATGGTGAGTTATACAATAACATAATGTCATTAATACCTTACTCCCTCTACAAAATGACATACCAGCTCAACCTATACCTTGTTAACCATATTCATCACCTCTGTTCCATCATCTTCTACCAAACCCCACGTGTAATCCTCATCTCAAATCGCGAACTATAAAATCGTTATCATCTGTCACTCGCCTGTCAATATTTCATCATGGCAGTACAAAAGGAAATTAACATAGATAAACCTGTGGAGATTGAAAATCCGACTTTGTCATTCACTAAATTAACTCCAGAACTTTCACTTTCTGCTTTAACTTTACAGGGGGATTATTATTCTGACTTACAAGCTAAGTATATGAAAACTTTCCTCTGGAGTTTACCTGTTCAAAGTACCATTGCTGTGATTTTAGCTGGATATTATTACTATGTTTTGAAAGACTATATTGAAATCTCCGAATCTGTTGGAGAATTCTTGAGATTAGTTAAGAATTCAAGTGATTTAAGAGTTTCCTTTGTTATCAGTTTTGCTGTTTTAGCAGTATCATTAGCAGTTTTCGGTGTTATTGGAATGTACATCACTGATGAATTTAAAATCATCTCCAATAATTTATCAGCTAATTCATACATCCAATATATCTTTGGATTTGATCTTCATAAATTTTCCAAGTTAGATAACGAAAAAGTTACCAACTTGAAAGAGAAGAAATTATATGATCAAGGAGAAAATTCACAAATTGTTTTATTCAAAGAAGATCCTATTGGTATAATAACTTTAACTCCACTTTTCGATAAATCATCAGATTCAAATTTAGTAGTTAGAATTTCTGGATTGAACGTTAGAAAAGCTTTTAGAAAATATGATTTTGAAAGTTTGTTATTAGATTTTGCTGTTGAAAGATCAAAACTTATTTACAAGCAATATTTAAAAGATAAAAAAATTAAAAAATCCAATGGATGTAAGATTACTTTATTAATTGATGGCTATTCTTTCGATAAAGAATTCCTTGAACCAATCATTAATCATAATTTCAGTGAGGTTGATGCCACTTACCAATTAAATCCTTTAACTGACAAAACTGCTTTCTTAAAGGGAGCTGTTAACAAGTTCTTGGGAATCACTAGAAAAACTTTTGGTGTCCAAGTTATTGATATGAATAAAGATTCTAAATAGATTTATTATGACGATATAAGACTTTAATATATAACTAATCTAAAAGTCCAGTGGTTCTAGGTTTTTTCTTATCTCTGGAGATTCTGAAGATAATAAATCCGAACCAAACCCCCATTACTACCAATAATATCACCAATAAGTATTTGATGAGTTTCCAGATTTGTCCAAGAATATGTGTGAAAATATTAGCATCTTCATGGCCGTATTGTTCCTTATTTCTCTTTTTGGTGTTCTCTTTAATCCTTTGTTCAGCTTTCTTTAATCTGGAGATGGATTTTCTGGTCTTTTTACTTGGTATGGGGTTCTTATGTTCAGGATCATTTTCAATATCGTCAGTATCTTCCATCATTTGTTTCAATTCTTCAATACTTTCAATAAATGATCCTTGAGGTTTATATAATGCAAAAATCTTATTCTCCAAGATATCGACATTTTGAGTAACTTCTCCTGTTTCTGATGATAATCCCAAATACTTAATTGGTGGTAATATCACATCATTCAATGTTACACAATTAGTCCATTGATTATTATTATTATAATCAAAATCCAACGAGAAATACCCATTCTTGATATAAACTATTCTGGCTTTAGTTAAACCAGATTTAGGGTTAGTTACCAGTTGAGCCACACAACTGGCCAATCTTGTATCATAACCATCAAGAGCTTTATCATAACCAGTTTGCCCATTACCCAACATAACGTTCACTAAGGGAAATTGACCTCGTTTACCGTTCTTAAAAGTATCAATCATTATACCTAAACCGTTGAAATAATTCTTTACTCCAAAAACATCACCAATTTCGGATTTTTCATCGATGAACCAAATACCTAACCCATCAGCCATCATTGCATTCTTGCTATGGATGTGGAAAGTTAATTCCATTTCAAAACTTTCAGCTTGAATAGGTAAGGTTGAAAATATACTACCAACTTGATGTTGATTATCAGAAGTTAATCTGATGAAATCATTATTTTTAATGATAGTATTACCTTTCAATTCCCAATTCTTGATCTTATAACTATTTGGTTCAATGAAAGGTTTCTTCAATTTTTGGGTTAAAAGTTCAATCTTCTTGATTCTGACAGTTTCTTGATCTTTACCTTGTAACAAAGAATTGATTTCTTCTGGTGAATATTCATCATTTGATGTCCAGAAAAACCTTACACCGAAAACCAAAGTTATCAATAAAAGAATTCCAACCCCTAATTGTCTTAGTTGATGAGGTTTCATGATTTTTCAATCTTTTTCTAATGACGTGGAAATTGAACTACCTTATGCGGATTTTCTTTACATGTGGTACAAAAAATTCCTCAAATCTCCATCCAAGTAAGCTAAAAGACCTAAAAGAGTTAGGGGATTTATAAAGCCTCGACCGAATATAAATTAACTATTTACAATGAAATTTATTTACCAAATACAACTGTTCTGAATGCAGTGAAAATATTTTCTTTACTTTCACCTTTCAATTCATTCATAAGTCTGGAATAATATTGGGGGTTTCCCTTTGGAACTAACAATTTATCATCTAATTTGTAATAGTTCTTATACTTATCATTGACTAAATCTCTAAGGGAATTATATTGTAATTTTAAATCTCTTTCACTTATATCATTGATTTTATCTGATGAGAATCTTTCAATTTGAACTTCTTTGAATGACGCATAATGTTTGATTCTGTCCTTTGGTAATGTTTTTAACAATGCCAATATCTTATCCCTGATTTCAGCTTTGGCCATTTTTCACGATAAAATCTATGCAATCTGGTGACGGTAAAAATGATTTAGGTGATGGGAAAATTTGAACAGAAAAAAAAATCGCACTATGGTTAAAGCTCCAACACCTAGAGTTATCTTTATCCGTCATGGACAAACTGAATGGTCTAAATCGGGTCAATATACTTCAATTACTGACTTGGATTTAACAGAATTCGGTGTGAAACAAATGACTAATACTGGGAAACATTTAATTGGAAAATCACCATTCCAATTAATTAAACCTGAGAATTTGAAGCATGTATTCACATCACCAAGATTGAGAGCTAAACATACTGTGAAGTTATTATTGGAAAATGTGGATGATTTAACAAGATCTAAAATTCCAATTCAAGAAGAAAATGATATCAGAGAATGGGAATATGGTGATTATGAAGGTTTATTAACTAAAGATATTATAAAATTAAGAGAATCAAGAGATTTAGGTTCAGACTGGAATATCTGGAGGGATGGATGCGAAAATGGTGAAGTTCATACTCAAGTTAAAGAAAGATTAGATAAAGTCATTGGTAAAATCAGATCAATTCATAAAGATGCTCTTGAAAACAATGAAGCTTGTGATATCATAGTTGTGGGTCATGGTCACATTTTAAGATGTTTTGCTGCTAGATGGGTTGGTAAAGAAATCAACGTCAACCCTCAATTCATGTTGGATGCCGGTGGTGTAGGTGTCTTAAGTTATCAACATCATAATATTGAAGAACCAGCTTTGTTCTTGGCAGGTGCCTTTGTAGTTCCTGTTGAAGAAGAAGGTGGTGCTCTTTAGTTCAGAAACACCTTGTTCAAAGTTAATAGAAATGTTGGTCATTGTACCTCGTACAATTCTTCCGTAACTCTTTCCCTCAAGTTTCTAGGTCATGTCTACCTCCTCTTCTCTTTCGTTTCGTTTAGTTTTTCCCTTGGTGAAATGCGGAGAATAATCCGATCCGACGCGGATAATTTTAGTGAAAAATTATAAAAGACCTGGTAGTAGCCTTTGCATTTAATTTTCCATGACTATAGATCAAATACCCGTCTGGTTAGATTGTGATCCAGGTACTGATGATGCCTTTGCAATCTTATTATCTTTACTTCATCCAAAATTCAATTTGTTAGGTATATCTACCGTTTATGGTAATACTGATATCGATAATACTACTCATAACGCTTTAGCATTATCTGATCTTTTAAATAAACCTGTCCCTGTTTATAGAGGTGTGAATCATCCTTTAGCAAAACCTCCAAGATATGCTGCTTATTGTCACGGAGTTTCAGGAATGGGTGATGTTGAATTACCTAAAAATCCAAGATTCAAAGAAGCCACCGATAAACCATATCATGAAGCTATTAGAGATGCTATTTTAGCTTATGAGAATGAAATATGTCTTGTGGTTGTTGGTGCTTACACAAACATCCATATCTTATTTTCGAAGTATCCAGAACTTAAATCCAAAATCAAATTAATGTCAATGATGGGTGGAGCTTTCGATTTCGGAAATATCACTCCACATGCTGAGTTTAATGTTTTTGCTGATCCTAAAGCTGCCAATGAACTCATCACTGACCCAGAATTGATGAATAAAATCATCATTAATGGTTTAAATTTCACTCATTCAGCTGTTGCTACTAAAAAGATTCGTGATTCTTTGTTCAGTAAAGGTACACCCATAAGAAAAACATTTGAAGACATTTTGAACTATTATAACAAACATCATTCAGAGAAATATAAAGACTCTGAAGGTCCTCCAATCCATGACCCATTGGCTGTATTTACAGTCTTACCTTTCTCATCAAATCCTGAGGATTATGGGGTTGAATATGTTAGAAGAAGAGTTAAGGTAATTGAATCAGGGGAAATGGAGGGAGCTACTGTATTTGTAAATGGCTCAAAATTGACTGATCCAGGCAACGAAGAAGAGGGTTGTATGGTTCCATATAAGATTAACAATGAATTATTCTATAGTTATATCGGCGAGGCTTTAGATATCGCCGATAACTTATCGTTAGCATAAGTTCGATTGTAAAACATACATTCAATATTAAAATACACCGTAAAATAAGAATATTGTAAAACATAGATATAGTAAAAATTTATATTAAAATACATATTAGAATTGAAACTATTATACAATGTCTTTGAGTATGGGTAACAATTTTTCACCTATTTGTTTTATCAAATCATCAGCCCAGATGACATCGAGATGATTATAATCATCAACTTGGAAAATATGCAATGTCTCTCCTGATTTATACAGTGGTTCAAAATTCTCCATGTGAGTTTTGAGTCTATGAGGGTCAACAAGGTTATCTACATCTCCGTTGAAAATTATCATAGGAACAACGGAGTCTGTGAACCATTGTTGCTTGAAGGGAAAGAACGTTTGGGAGTCATCAACATTGAATTCAGCATCGTCCATTATTCTACTATTGTGACCTAATTTGAATGTCTTCTTCAGTACTAATTGATTTCTGAAAGAATCAGGACGAAATTGACTTGTCCACCAAGTGAATAATTTAGATGAAACAAAGGATACGTTAAAAATGAAATGCATATGCCAGATTTTTTTATTTTTATTCCATTTCTTCCCACTCCATTCGAATAAATAATGGAACATTAATGTAGATAGTACTCCATATAACTTCCAACTGTGGATCAAGTTTCTAGCTTTAACGAGACTATTAAGGAATGCACATACTCCGAAGAATACATTATACATAACAGGTGACCTATTACCCATGAATTGGATGAATTTTCTTTTATGGAATAAAATTCCTGGAAAGATAGCAGGAGCTAACCCAATAAACCATTCGATCTTTTCGTGAATATGGGACATTTCAGGATTTTTCAACATTAAAAAACTTTGAGTACACCCTTGCAGGTGACCAAGAAGAATAAGTTTCTTCAGTTTGGATCTGGAAAGTACGTTATTAATCAAGCACGGAATGTCATACAAGGCCAAGTTGTTTATATCCCAATCCCAATATTCCTCGCTATGCATTAAGTTACCTTTTATAGTGCTATGCAAAGGTTTAAACCCAGATCGATTGTTACCTAACCACACATCATATCCGTTTTTAACAAGGTAATAAGGTAATGAACGGGTTCCAGGAGTGAGGAAAGCACCAGCAGATGACAATAATCCATGTTGGAGTAAAATAGGTTTCAATTGATCTCTCTTTTCATCTGTTACTTCAGGGTCCTTTAACCTGAATAGTATTAAAATATATCCATCATCAGTGGTGACCTTGAATTCTTCAAGATCTAGACTCAATTGTTTGGCATAATACTTCAAATCATCAGTGATCTTCATATTTTTGATATCTGGGAAACATTCACTACTGTCTTCAGTTTCGGGTAAACTAGAATCTTTCTCTCCTCGAAACAACTTCCGTAAATGATAAAAGATCCCACAGATGAATAATATAGCTACGAACCAAAAGGATAAGAATCCCGAGGTGAAGATATACCAGTATCTGATGAATGTCGAATGGTAATTCTTCTTCGTCTTTTCTTCCATTGAAGTGTAAATAAATATTAGACTGCGAAAAATGTGTATATAAGTGTGTTGACCTATTGTCCGAAAGATGGAACACACGGGTGATAAGATGAAGTTAAAAAGATGATAAGTTCGGATAAACTTGACAGATAATAGCCAAGAAATTTAATTCGAATAATCATTTTTATCCGATAAAGGAAGTGTTGATAATTCTATGTTAATGATGAATTTGGCTGCCAGAGGGGTTCGAACTAGACAATATTACAAGTCGCAGAATGTCGGAGCTTGAGTTTCGTCTATATGGCGTAGTGGCTCAGACTTTTCTCGTAACTGTTCGTATTTACCCGTCTACAAAAGAACTTCGGTTATTAAAAACGGGTGGGAAATTCGGTGGTTCACTCCATTCAATTCATTATGAATTAACATTTGCTCTTGAGAGTTCCTGGCGTGAAACGCTGGTTGGTAGCATCAGAAAACAACAGATTTATCTGTATGGGAGCTACCAATGAATGGTTGACCTTCATGGTTATTAAGTGCAATATACGGACTTCATTTGAAGAACTCGATACCGATCATAGTTATGAGTTTAGTTTTTTTTAAGGTGATGAGTTGATATTGAATCGCGAACCTCAATGATCATAAATAGTATACGGAGGATATTCCTGTCATTTAGAACGGAAGAAGAGGAACGTTACTATTCCCGTACAGCATTTTTCAATTTACTTGGGTTTTTAGGGTCATGTGTTTTATTTTCATTTGTTGCTCAAAGGTTATCTAAGCATCCACGAGAAATTGCTCAGATAGCTAGAGCTAATGCATTAATTAAGGCCATCCTGAATTAGGATATAGTTTTGTTGAGTTTCATCTGGATATGAATGTTTGTATTGATTTGTAAGGTAATTGATAAGGTATTTGACAGGCTGTTCTATCGGCTAATTAAGAAGAATTGACAAGCTATTCTATCAGCTAATTAAGAAGACCCCCATCACAGCAACACACTCATCCACCAGAGAACTACCCAGAGTTATAACCTAATTTATATGTAATATATACAGAACTAATACCTCTAATAACACACAATCTACAACATTCATAAAATATCATTAACCGTGAACAATATCAATTTTTCAATAAGATTTCCTTAGCCATTTCATAAGCAGTCCATGAAATAGCAGTTCCAGGAGCATTGAAAACGATTCTTGGTTTCAAACCTCTGGTAAAAATCTTTAAACCTCCTTCTTTGTATAATACTTTGATAGCATCTTTGAAACCTTTAATCTTTTGTAAGGTTGGGATTTGTGATATACCTCTGGTTTGTAATGCAGTTTTAATGACATCAAAAGGATTGGTTAAAGCAGCAGCTACACCTCCAGCAATAGCACCTGAAACACAATGTAAATAAGGATTATAAATATTGTCAGGATTTAAAATTGATGAACTGTATTCATAAAAACCAAAATTGAAAGCAGAAAATGGTATTGAAGTGAATAAAGTTGCAGGATAAGATATATAAAAAGCTGATAAACCTTCAGTTTTATATAAATTTTTAGCAGTTTTGAATAATTTAACTGATTGAGTATTTGATGAAGAATTTATTGATGTATAAGCTTGCATTCTTTGTTTTAAAACATCAAAAGGAGTCATTAAAGCATCAGAAGCTACAGTGGCAGCAATACCAGCACCACTAGCAATCAATGGATGATTTTCATCGGTGACTAATTTATTATTGTAATTTTGAGCAGTTAATTGATTGACTAATAAAGTCTTGGTAGCTTCAAAAACTGAAAAATAAACAGCATGAGCAGGTCCAGCACCTAAAACAACTGATGAAACACCTCTCCATAAAGCATAAGCTCCTTCACTACTACTAATTTTAGAAATAGAATTTATTATTCCTTTACTTAATTCTTGAGTATTTGAAATAATTTGCATTCTGGTCTTAATGGAATCAATAGGATACATAACAGTATGTTCCATTATCCCAGCAAAAGCTCCAGCAGTTAAATGTGCTATTAATGAAGCATTTGGTGGTAAAGCTTCATAATCAATTTCTATGGCATCATGACCAGGAACAACTCTTGGTTGTGATGACTCAACTTTATTAGTTATATTGGAAACTCCTTCTTTGTTACCACTATTTATAGGGTTAGGAAGAATAGAATTAGTTGCTTGAGTTAATACCATGATGTTAAAAAATGTGGGAAAACTAATGGGAAGTAAGTGAAAAATTGTCTAGGAAACAAAACTGGGGAAATGACCTTTAAAAGTATAGTTCTATGTTAAATTAAATGAATAATCAATGTTTTAGAAGATTTTTCAATAATATCTATGATAATCTCTCTTCAATGATTGGTTTTAAAATGAAAACTATTTGTTCAATGATGAATTTAATATCTCGGTAGTCTTCTGAAAAATTCTTGCTCGAAAAATTTTTAGATTCTGGCCCTAACAATAATTTGTCAAGATCTCAGGTTAAGTTAAATGGGATGAATAATTCAAAGGAAAAGTAAGATTTTGAACCGATGAATTCACTGATGAGGTGATTGAGTATTTGAATAATTTATTCAATGATGGTGAAAATTTTTTTAAACAATACAAATTTAGCCAGTAAGAGTATATTATTATCGGACAGATTATTGGGTATGATAAGATTTTAAGCTAAAAATAAAAAAAAATCTCTAAGTGAACTCTAATAACTGCTTTTTGTAATGTTTTTATGAAAGTTGACAATCCAAGAATATTTGATGTTCTTAGGCTAACACGTTTTAAGTATCTCTTACTTGAACGGTTTTAAGATGAAATTGATAAGTGAGAACAACACCGGACAAAAATACCGAAGTGGTTAGATGAGTCGAAGGAAATAATTCGATGACTAATTGACGAAAGGCTAAGAGAATGAACAAGGCTAATGAAGGTTATTTATATGAATAACTAAAAAAGTCATCCATAAGTGGTAAAGTATACGAAGTGTGTAATTCCGTATCGGTTTCGAGATTTTTGAATTTTTTTTTGCAGCCGAACCCGATTCCGATTATTTTATGACACATTTTTTTAAGACTGGTGACATCAAGCGGCTTATGGCTCGTGACTTTTTTGGTAGAGTTAATGTTAAATATCTATTTCTATCAAATTAATGCTTCATGTTTGAAATCAACATTATACATTTCAGGAACCACAGTTTTAACTTTACCAGTTTTTAAGAAAGTTTCAATATTTTGAATAACGAAATCTTCCATTTCAACTTGTGATTCAACTGTATGAGTACCCATATGAGGTAAACTGACACAATTAGGTAAATCTAATAATTCTTGATCAACTTTTGGTTCGAATTCAAAAACATCAGTACCTAAGAATCCAACTTTACCTGATTTCAAATATTCTGTTAAGGTCTTTTCATCAATAACTGCACCTCTAGCGGTGTTAATGATGATAACATCATCTTTCATTTTATCCATAGCTTCCTTATTAATCAAATGGTGAGTCTTTTTGTTCAATGGAACAGAAACAATTATAATATCAGATTTACTCAATAAATCATCATAACTTAAATATTTACAATCACCTTCTAATTCCGGTGATAATTTGGATCTATTGTGATAATAAAGATCTTTAAATCCGAAAGGTTTCAATCTATCACGGATACATCTACCAATTCCTCCCATACCCAAGATACCTACAGTTTTGTAACTTGGTAAGTGACCATATTTAGCACCAGCTGATTTAACACCAGTTCTTTCCCATTCACCTTTCATTAATAAATCATGACTTTCTTGGAAATTTCTTAATGCTGATAAGAGAAGGAAAATTGCAGTATCAGCAGTTGGGGCTTCTACGGGAGTAGTAATATTAGATAATTGAATATTTCTCTTTAATAATGGTTCAACATCAACTTGATCATATCCAGCACCACAATGACTGACAGTTTTAACTGATGATGGGAAATGGGAAACCAATTCTTCATCAAATCTTCCTGTAACGTCCAATTCAGCTGTTCTACCAATACTAACAACATCTTTATATTTCCCCTTTAAATCATTGATAAATTCAGATCTATTTTTTGAAGTACAGAATTGAACATCAGCAATTTCTGACAATTTATCCCATGAGGCTTTGGCATGGGCTCTAGATCCGATCCATAATACTTTTGGCTTAATACTCATAATTTTACTCATTTTAAAGAAATTATCCTTAATTTATATTTCTCTAACCTTTGAGGATTTGCGGGCCTCCACCACGACGTGGGGGTTGGGTGGTGGATGGATTTTCGAGGGTTTTGGGTACTTAACAGTGCGACTCTTTCGAGGAAGGGTCAATAATCCACCGGATTAACTTGTCGTTATAGGAATATAAAGGCATATGTTGATCATCGGGAAGGTTTTTGCTTTTAACATCCTATTATAGTATCAACTCGAGAGACTGTTCCATCAGAAATAAGTTGAGAGATCATCCCGTTAAGTATAGAGATAAGAGATAAGGGAAAAATGATTTATCAACTTAATTATAAAAATAAGTCAAAATTCTATCAATATGCTTCAATGCCACGGAGGGCAATCCTAATTCAAAAGGTTTTCAAAACAAACTTTTTTAATAAACAGCAAATGAACCTCTGTATTGGAATCCCTTATTAATAGAATTGATTTTAGTTAAATCTCTTTCTGGGAATCCATCAAAGGATTTAGCAAAAACAGCAACAGAATGAGCGATTAATTGAGTGTTAATAACCCAAGCTTCATAATCAGGGTTGCTTAAGTCGTCACATAATTCGTGGTAACATTGATCGAATTGTTCACCAGCGACACCACCGAATTTTTCAACACCTTCTTTGGTCTTGATACCTTCAGCACCGGTAGCAATACCACCAGCTGGGATACCATTATCAATGAAACCAACATAATCTGATCTACCATCGAATGGAACAAAAGTATAGTTAAGACCTTTGGATTTATACCAATCAACATATAAATCTTTCAAGTCACCTGAACCATTTGGATGGTCCTTATTGTTAGCTTCGTAAACTTGATACTCGTAATTTGGTGAAGCCATCATATCGTAATCCATAAATAATCTAACTTTAGAGTTTTCTTCAGGAGTTAAGGAGTCAGCATAAAAGGTTGATCCTAATAAACCTTCTTCTTCAGCAGCCCACCATGCAAATCTAACAGCATTATTAACTTTGAATTTAGCTAAGTATTTAGCAACTTCTAATAAAGAAATTGAACCTGAACCATCATCGTTAATACCTGGTCCTTCAGTGACAGAATCAGAATGAGCACCTAAAGCAACTACATTATCATGATCACCAAACACAGTTTCGGCAACAACATTTAAAGTTGGAACATATTTAACATAAGAATCAACATATAAAGTGGTTTCAAATTTGTAACTTGGATCTTTAGTTAATTTTTCGACGAATGGTTTAGCTTCAGCTTCAACAATTGAGACAGCTGCAACTTCTTTACCAGTTGGTTCACCTAAAGTTCCATGTAAATCATCTTTATCGTAAATAATAACCCCTACAGCACCGGCAATACCTGAATTGGCAGATTTGTCACCAAATGAACATTCACCTCTTGGTACTAATACAATATTACCAGCAGTTAAATTGGCAGGGTAATCTTCTAATGAACAACCAAAGTTTTTGGCTAAAACTAAGTTTCCATGAACTGGTTTGGTATCTTTAGTTGGTGGAGTTAAGGATAATGGTTTTACAGATTTTGGTTGAACTCCATCGATTAATAATGAATAAGAATTAACTTTTGAATCCAAAGCTTTGAATTTTTGAGTCTTAACAGTATAGTAACCACCCAATTTTCTTAATTCAGTGGCAATGTATTGAATGGTTCCCCAATGACCTGATGATTTAATAACTCTGGTAGGGTGACCATATTCAGGGATAGATTGTTCGGCAATGGAGAATAACTTTTCAGCTCTATCTTTCAAACCCTTTTCATTGATCAAAGCTTGTAATGCATCAGTATCAACTTCTGGTAATAAATCGTATTTAGCTTTGAGTAAAGTTCTAGGGTTAGGTAATTCCTTAATTGAGTCATGGGATAAATGTTCTTCTAAATCTAAAAGGAAGTCAGATCCTTCTAAATGTAAATCCAAGATGGATTGTTCCAATGGATTACGGAGGGGAAATCCATTGGCAATGGTAGCTAATAATAAAGCACTGAATTTCATAGCTAACGGTCGGTTTGTAAAAAAATCTGTCTGTGAATTCTTGAGATATGCGACTGATAACGCTCTGACTAATCGGGTCAGTTTACTGCCGTTTATAGCGAGGCCAAAATCTCAAACGGGAAATTCATATCTTTTTCGGGCTACCGGTCGCTAATAGTAAAAATTTAATAATTTAGAGTAACTTAGTACGGGTATTGTTATATACATATCTAATTTTGTCTACGTTTTTTAAAGTTTTTTTGGAACTTAACTTTTGGTCCACCATCAAAACCTCCGAATTGGAAACCTCCTCCACTGCCGAAATTGAATTTAAACTGGCTTCCTCCACCAAAATTGAATCCTTGTCCACCTTGGAATGGATTAGGTCTGGATTGACCTGTAGGATCATTAGGATCATCACCTCTATCATAGTTTGCTCTTAAATCAGGATCGGATAAAACTTCATAAGCTTGATTGATCTCTTGCATTTTACCTTCAATTTCATCAGCTGTTAAATCATTACCCTTATACTTATCAGGGTGGTATTTGAGAGTTTGTGATCTATAAGCTTTCTTAATTGTCTTTTCATCAGCATCTCTTGCAACATCAAGAACCTTATAATAGTCATTTTTAGGTTTCATATTATGTTGTTGTTGCTGTTGTTGTCTTTGCTGCTGTTGTCTTTGTTGTTGCTGCTGTTGATAAAATCTTTGTTGTTGTTCTTGTTGTTGTCTATGTTGTTGTTCTCTGATGTAATCTTCAATTCTTGACCATCTACTCTTATATAATGCAGTTTGACGAGTATTCACAGGAAATGATTTCAAGATTCTTTCAGCTTCTTGATAATTTTGCTTACTTAACAAAGAATCAATCTTAGGAATCATTTTAGGAAGAAAGTCATCTTCGATTGAATTACAAATTTTGTTTTTGATTCCTAATTGGATGGAAGCTTCACAATACATTTTATTCAAATCATTGAAAAACTTCAATTTATTCATTTTTATTCCAGATAAACTTGAAAATTCCTTCATTGAATGAATCAAATAATCATAATTGTTCGACACGGATAATCCTTGTACCAATCTCTTATTGGGTTTTTCATTCAAGAAATCATTAACATACTTGAAATCGATCTTCTCTGACAAATCGATATCATTAATGGATGGTTGATTACTTTCAGTAATAAGGTAAATATGACCATTTTCGATTGAATATTGTTCAAGTAATTCCAAAAACTTTGAAAATCTACTGAAAAACTTTGATGTTTTCACACAATCTTTGAATTCATTATCGATTCTTAAACATTGTTTGATAGTGGAAAAGGCCGTATTAAAGTTCACAGCTGTGTATAAAAGATAGTTTGACAAATTGTGGAAATTGCTCAAATCTCTTTCTAATTTCGTTAACTTACTTAAGGCCATTGTTATATTCTTATTACTTTCATCATTAAGATCTTCATGAGCACAAGATATCTTGAGTTTATATAAAACAGGGTTCATGGGTGATATTGAGACCAACTCATCAAGGTAATGGCATTTATCATAGCTCTTCTTTGATAATGCAGATTCTAACTCTGAAAGATGGTTATTGAAAGTGCTGATTTGAGCAGTAATGGTTGGATCAACAGTCTCAAATATGGCATCATCGAATAAGGAGAATTCCATCAATAATTCAACCAATTTTTGTTTGGCTGGGGTTAAATGAGGATCCAACAGTAAAGTTGTTTTCAAATCTCGTATGGCATCTCTTTCCTTACCCAAATTCAATTCAATCAAAGACTTCTTGAAGTATAATTGTGATAAGTTACTATCATTATCATCAACAGCTTCAATATCTTTGATTAAACTTGAGAATTCCCCCAAAACTTTATTACTAGGACCTTCAGATAACAACAAGCTTTGTACTCGTTTAATATCACTTTGAAATGCCGATACCACTAATAATAACGCTAGTATAATGAAATTCATGCTTTCGTGTTAATTCGCGACAAGGCTGCTTCTTTATATCATGGGCTGCGACACACTCAGACATTAAACGACAAAGAATCATAGAGAAGGAAAATTTATTTGACTGTAATATTGGAAACTATTTAAATAATTTAGCTAATGAAACAGCACCTTCATCATTCTTGGACATAACTTTAGCTACAGCTAATTCGAAATCTTCTTGAGTAACATGAATTCTTCTTTCTCTTAATGCATACATACCAGCTTCAGTACAAACCCCTTTAACATCAGCACCTGAACATCCATTCATCTTCTCAGCAATCTTTCTTAAATTTATACCTCTAGTTAAATTCATAGATCTTGAATGAATTTTTAAAATATCAGTTCTAGCATTCAAAGTTGGAGCTGGGAATTCAATTTTTCTATCAATTCTACCAGGTCTTAATAAAGCAGGATCTAAAATATCCAATCTGTTAGTAGCCATAATGATTTTGATATCTTTAGAAGTTTCAAATCCATCCAATTGATTTAATAATTCCAACATAGTTCTTTGAACTTCAGAATCTCCCCCACTTGAACCTTCAACTCTAGATGATCCAATAGAATCAATTTCATCCATAAAAATGATTGAAGGAGCATGTTCTCTAGCCATAACAAATAATTCTCTAACCATTCTTGAACCTTCACCAATATATTTTTGAACTAATTCACTTCCTGAAACTCTTATGAATTTACAATCAGTATGATGAGCTACTGATCTGGCTAGTAAAGTTTTACCAGTACCTGGTGGTCCATATAATATAACACCTTTTGGTTGAGCAATACCTAAACTTTCAAATAATTCAGGATGTTTGACAGGTAATTCAATGACTTCTTTGATTTCTTTGATTTGTTTATCTAATCCTCCTACCATATCATAAGTTGAATCTGGAACTTTTTCGACCATCATCAATGAAACTAATGGATCAATCTTATTAGGTAAAATCTTATGTAAATCGTAAGAATCAGCTTTAAGACAAACTCTTAAACTTGGAGTTAATTTTTTGATATCAATATCCTTAGTTACATTGACGATATATTTCCCTTCAGGATTGATTTTCACCAACACTTTCTTCAATCCCATGACTTTAACTACTTCTCCAACGTATGAACCTGGTTCTTGTAATAATCTCAATTCATCTTTCAATTGTCTAACTTTATTATTCAATTTATTACGTTGAGCTTCTAATCTTCTTAAGTTCTCGGTGGTATTTTGAACTTGAATCTCAGTATCTTGAATCATTTGTTCAAAATATGGTTTGATCCCACCTTCATGAACGTATGGTTTATCGATTGAAGTCATAGTGTTTGCCTTCGATTTTCGCGATCACCAAAAAAATCCTAGGTCTCAGATTTTAGATTGTGGTAAACCAGTGATGAAGATTCAGTATTTGATGGTGCTACCGATGGTGTTCGCCTATCAGAAATACTGTAACTGTGAAATTCCTGATAAATTGAGTATTCTCGAAACTACCGATTGTGATATGTGTACAAGGGAATTGTGCATTAATCATGATAAGATATTTGATGATGTGAAATTGAAATTGAAATGCTATCAAATTGAGTCCACTAAGGAAGCTTTTATAGTTTACCCATTCATTTTGATTGTATTAGCATTATTTTTCTATAGTTTCAAAAGATGAAGAGCAATGGTAGATCGATAAGTTAAAGTAGTTGCATCAAGAAGCATTAGATCATTTGAATCAAGTCACAAGAAAGGGAGGTTATTAAAGATTTTAGCCGTTTAACTGCTCAATGCAATGAAAGTTTGTCACAAATGTTCAACAGATGATCAGAAAGAGTCAGAATGACTCTAGATTTCCACATCAGTAGTCTACACATCCAGATACTTACGAAATCACATACTCACACAATTAGCAACCCACGTAATAAGTTGTATTCGCCTGATACTCAGCACTTACTTAAAACATGATCTGTCTAAAGAAACTAATAAAACCCCCATCAAATACCTTCAACACCATAAAACTCCATATCTGACATACTTCATTCCCCAAATATCTCCGTCCGTATACCATTCATCTCCCTCCAAATCCCAAACACCACCATATAAAAACCACTTTTACTCCTCAATTCCTATACATACATTGATATACATCATTCTTCGTCATCATTCATTATCTCGCCCCTCCCTACCACCCCTCCGTCTCTACTCCATATCGTCTTACCCTGAGAAATGGGCGCCGCACGCTCTTGGTAAATCAAGCCAAAATTGAGAAAAAAATTTTTCAAAATCAAAGGTAAAAATAATCTCCCTTTGAATATATTTTTGGTTTAAATTTAATCTTAAACCAGTAAAACACTAAACAATTAGTGATTATATCAATCGAAGAATCTATTCAAGTTATTAAAATCCATTTTTTTTAATCTTGTAAGTTCTTCCCCTTGAAAAAAAAAACTTTCCACTAATTAATTTTCTGTTGGAATTTGCTTATAAACTTGATTGAATTTTACGTGATTTGAACATGTCTAAGAATACTAAGGTTCAAAAACAAAATGATGGAGGTAATGAAAGTCAAACTCCTTTGAGTACTTCGAATTTACAACAACATAATTCTCAATATCAATCATCAACTCAATCAAATCAATCACCTCAACAACCTTCTACCACTACTTCAAATAATGGTAATCAAAGGTATAATTCCAATTATAATAAACACTATAACAATAGATCTAACCAAAATAGACAAAGTGGATACAAAAAGAGTTATAAACCTAATCATCATCAAAATCAATATGATTATAATGCTGCTGCTGCCGCTGCTTATCAACAAGGTATGATGTATCCTTATGGAGGTTATACTTATGGTTATCCTATGATGCCTATGGGTTATGCTCCAAATCCTAATAGTCCAACCACTATGTATAATGGAATGAACCCAAATCCTCAATTATCAGCATCTCCAACTTCAATACATTCTTCAGTTAATGGAACTCCAAATTTACCAACTTTACCTTTGAATAAAAGTCCCCAAGCTTTTGTTCCTGGTAAAATCAAAATTACTGATAAAGATGGTAAGCCTGTTGAGTTTGAAGATAAAAAACTTAAATCTTCCACTACTTCACCAATTGCTTCCCCAGCAAAATCATTCGCTAGTCCTATCAGACCAAACACTTCATTGAACAGTCAACCAGTTCCTAATTTAGGTAACACTGCTAGTCCAATTCCAAAACAACCACTTCCAGTATTTATTCCACCAGCTCAAACTACTACTCCAGCTCCACCAAAACCTCAACCAAAACCTGCTGCTAGTACCGGTAAGGATACCGTCGTTCTTGAAGATTTCAAAGCTAAAATTGCTAGATTAGCTGCTGCTGCCAAATTGAAGAAAGAACAAGAATTGGCTGCTAAAGAAGGAAGACCAATTCCTCAAGCTGAAGAACCAAAGGAAGAAACTAAACCAAAGGTCGAAGTTAAGGAAGAAGTCAAAGAAACTGTTCCAGAAAAAGAAGCCAAAGAACCAGTTGTTGAAACTAAAGTTGAAACTAAAGAACCAGTCGTCGAATCAAAAACCGAATCAAAAGATGTCGAACCAAAAGTTGAATCAAAAGTTGAACCAAAAGCCGAACCTGTCGAATCAAAAGAATCTGAATCCTCAGAAATACCGCCAACTAAATCTGTTGAAATTCAAGAACCAGAAGGTGAACAAGATGATGAAGACGATGAAGATGACGATGAAGACGATGAAGAAGAAGAAGAACCAGCACAACCTGAAATGGACTTATCTCAATTTTTCGATAAAATAAAAGACGTCGATATCATTGAAGACCCTTACACCATGACATACCCCGAACCATTAGTAGGGGTTGATCCAAAATGGAAGATTGAAGGTAAAAAATTCAGATATGATCCTCAATTCTTGATTCAGTTCCAAAATGTTGTTACTTTCGAAGTTGATGAAGAATGGAAGAATAAATTGGCTGGTTTAGGAATTGTTGCTCAATCTAATAACAGAAAATACCCACCAAATATGCAAAGAGGAGGTAGTAAAGGTATGGGTAGATTTAATAATTCAAGTAGAGGTGGATCAAATGTTAATTTCGAAAATGTCAGACAAAATTCCAGAAATGGTAGTAAAAGAAGAGTTGGTAGTTCAAGAGATAAATCTAAGAGAGGAGGACAATCTAAAAGAAATAGAGATGGTAAAGATGATCAAATCACTATTCCTCCTGAAGAAATTAAACCATTGGAAAAATCAGCTAATAGATGGGTTCCAAGATCAAGAGCTAAAACTGAAGAAGTTAAAATGGCTCCTGATGGAGTTACTCCAATATTAAATGAAGAAGAAATTGAAAGAAAAGTTAAATCATTATTGAATAAATTAACATTAGAAATGTTTGATCCAATTACTGATGAAATTTTGAAAATCATGGATCAATCTAAATGGGAAGATGATGCACAAACTGTTAAACAAGTAATTGGTTTAACATTTGCTAAAGCTTGTGATGAACCTTATTGGTCATCAATGTATGCTCAATTCTGTGCTAAAATGGTTACTAGAATCACTGATGAAGTTACAGTTGATGATGGTCAAGGTGGTAAAAAATCCGGTGGTGATTTAGCTAGAAGATTATTATTAGCTACCTGTCAAAAAGAATATGAAAAAGGATGGTCAGATAAATTACCAAAAGTTGAAGATGGTAATGTTGAAATGATGTCTGATGAATATTATGCTATGGCAGCTGCTAAAAGAAGAGGTCTTGGTTTAGTTAAATTTATCGGTCAATTATTCTTATTAGGAATGTTAAATGATAAAGTTGTTTTCTATTGTTTAACTAATTTATCTAAAAATACTGAAGATCCTTCTGAAGATAGTTTAGAAAGTTTAGCTCAATTAGTTACTGCTGTTGGACCAAAATTCGATTCTCATGAAAGAAATAAATTTTTCTTATCAAATATTTTCGAAAGTATTCAAACTATCTTAGATAAAGTTAAATTACCTTCAAGAATTAAATTTATGTTAATGGATTTACAAGATTTAAGAAAAGCTGGTTGGGTTTCAAATAAAGGAGATGAAGGACCAAAAACTATCAAAGAAATTCATGATGATGCTGAAATTAAAAGATTAGAAGATGAAAAAGCTGCTATAGAAAGAAGAAGAAAAGGTAATAAGAATTTAGATTCAAGGTCAAATTCTTCAAGAAATAATAATTCTAATTGGGGTTCAACACCAAAAAGAGTTGAATCAAGTTCTAAATTACCAATTAAAGATTCAAAAGGATTCCAATCAGTATCAAGATCTCAAAGTAATAGAGTTGATTCAAATTTAAACAGAGAAAATTCTAAAAGAACTGAATCAACTCAATCAAATATGTTTGCTGCCTTAGGCGGTGATGGTGAAGATCATGATCATGATCATGAACAAGATCAAGATAATGATGAAAAGGAAACTGAAAAACCTGGACCCATTGAAATTTAGGTCTTTTTAATTTGCATTCTTTTTCAACATTTGTAAATATCAGATATGAGTTATGATAAAACTACCAACTAATTGATATCTTGTCAATTATCGTCATTTTACCTTTAAAAGTTAATTCAAAAGAATTTTTCTATTGTCATTTATAAAAGAAGGAAGATTCTCATTATATTGTACAATTTATATATTGAATCTAATACATGTTAAGTTTACTTATCTCTCAATTGGCGGGATGTCCCTCAGGACTTTCAGAAATGAACTAGCCTTCCAGAAATAAACTTTGGTAACCAACAGTTGCCCCTTTTTTGACGAATGTCTCGATTGTTTCCACTCTACAACATCACTTTAAGATTGTTTGAATTCAACTCCTGGCATGCAAGTCATCACCATGGTTTGAAATAAGGGGTTTTGGTTCCCCTGAATTATAATCTGAAATTTGCGATTTTTACATTTCTATTTACTTTGGTATTCTATTTAATCATCAATTTCAATTACCTCCAGGGATTGAGCTGATGATTCTAACAAATCTGGATCGCCCAAGCCAATATTGATATCAGCATCATTGAAATCCAATTCATCAATTTGAACCGGAGTATCGATAATTTGAGTTTGTTTGGGTGCTTGTAATAACCGTTGTACTTCATCATCGTCGAATGATACTTCTGGGGTGATAATACCTTTTCTAACGTTTTTTGACTTGAGGAATTTCTTTGCTGATCTCAATTTGTGTAATGGAAACCTTCGTTTCTTCAATTTAGCTAATTTATCAACTAAGCTGCTTAAGCTTTTGGAAATATTAACATTTGTGGTTCTTATAGATTTCAACAAACCCATGATCTTAAACAAGGAAGAATCATTCCAAATATATAACAATTCAAATAATAATAACCTCCTTATAATAATTTCAGTGGGAACTTGGTTGTGAATTAAAACCAATAAAAATCTTAAACACTTGACAATTTGAAATCTAGAATTTGTTGGTTCAATACTTTCATAATCCAGTTCTGTATCACTCAATAAATTCCTGAATGTTGTTTGTGTCTTATCATTATAGGTATAAGGTATATCGTCAAATTCATTATCACTAAATTCCATCTGTTGAGCATACTTTGGATTGGTATCATTGGGTTGAAGGTAATAATTGGAATCATTACCATAAAAATTATCATTATTATCATTAATTACCCCTTGACGCCTCGATTTTGTATTTTTAAATCTTTTAAATCTTACGTTTTCAATAGCTTTAAATAATTCTCTAAAAGTTTCCTTCAGATCAAAATTTCTATCAATGGCAATAAGATTCTTTAGGACTTCCACTACTTCATCAGTTGTCAAACTATAAGGATCACTGGCTTTAAATTTTGAATGTTGGAAATTCACACTCAAAACTTCAATAAAGTTTATTAACCTTCTAGAATCTCCCTTACATTTATCCACCAAAAGATCCAATGTTTTATTATTATAAAGAAGGAATACAAACCCTTTGGATTTTCTTCTAATATTCTCAAATAATACCGCTTTCTTAACTACCTGAGTTAATTCTTCTTTGGTTAGTGGGAGTAATTGAAATACCTGACATCTTGAAAGTATAGCTCTTCTCAATCTTACATTTGGCCTCACCGTAGTAGCTCCGATGAATACAAACACTCCTGATTCAATCAATGGTAACAAGAAATCTTGTTGTAATATAGTAAACCTATGAATTTCATCAATAAATACCACTACCGAAAGATAATCTTTCTTATCACGATAACGTTTCAGATTCTCAATTTTGATGATTTCCAGTAATTTCTTCAAATCTCCAACCGTAGCATCAGTAGCAGACATTTCAACCAATACATAGTTTGTTTCAGTAGCTAATATCGAAGCAATTGTGGTTTTACCTACACCTGGAGGTCCATATAAGATCATTGAAGGTAAATATTTCAATCTCAAAAAATTACTAATTTGACCATCTTTATGAAGAAGATGTGATTGACCAATATAATCTTCAAGATTCTTAGGTCGTATTATCTCAGACAATGGTTGGTCCCAATTATAAGTTTCACTAATCAAAGGACTTTCATCATCATCATCACTCATAGTTGAAACGCGAATTCACCTAAATATACATATATAAAAATACACTAAGTACTATACGAAAACTAATTTACAGTCCAGATAGGAAAAAGTCTGGAGGATTTTATATAAAAACTTTATAACCGAAGAAAAGTTATGCCATACTCGTAGAAATTGGAAACGAGATTTTTAAAATGAAATTGAAATGAAGAGATTATTTTCTTCTCTTAATGTTTGTATCAGGAACCAAAGGGGATCCTGCTGAGCTGTTCATAGACATACTCATCTTTCTCTTTTTGAATTTGGAATCATCATCTACCGTTCTTGGTGATGGTGAGTTGTTATTGCTATTATTTTTTTGAAGTTGTTGTTGTTGTTTAGTACCAGGTTTGGATAAACTGTTCTTTCGTTGCATACCTGTTTGCTGTTGATTTTGTTGAGTTTGCTGTTGTGCCATGGCTTGAGCTTGAGCCTGAGCTTGAGCCTGTGCTTGTTGTTGTTTCAAAAATTGTGCTTGATGGTTATTGTTAGCGGTCATGAATAATTCCAAAGCTTTAACAGGACTGTTCAAATTATTGACCATAGCAAATCCCATCAATGACTTTAAGTTAGTCATGGTATCACCAACCTGTAAGATTCTCATGGAGTCATTATCAATACCAGAATTAACACTATATTTGTAAGATAATGAATTCAACTTGATGTGATTCAAGAAATCTGATTTGAACTTAGTTTGATTACTTTTACCATTGAATTTAGTTAAATTGAAATTGTTCTGATCCAAGAATTTCCCTAAAATGTTATCAAAATTTGATAAATCAAGGGAACTTTGATATTGCATTAATTTACAATCGATCCATTCAATTCTAAAATCTCTATTCATTAAAATTTTAACTCCTCCTTGCACATAAGCAATTGATCCATCATTAAAATAATAACTCAATTGTAATTTTGATATTATGAAGATTGATCCATTGTTCATTACTTGAAACTTAATTCCTGGTAAAGCAATATTGAATTTGTCGATTTGACTGGCTGAAATCAATGATGTGAAGAATCTAGGAGCAGTTATAGGGTTCAATTCTAAAGGTTTAGACTCTAAAGTCTTTCCTTCATCAATGCTATTAGATAATAAACCGGTAGATAATTGAAACTTGAAATGGGAAGTGGGTGTAAAATACAGTTGAATGAATTTTTGCCAATATGATAATGTAAGTAATGATGATTTAGATTCATTAGAAATATGCTCTACAATATCTAAAATCCGTATAACTCCAGCATTACCTAAATTACGTTTGAATATCTTGATACTCAATTCTGCTTGATAATTGTCTGGACGTCCCATAACATTGACCATTGGTTTACCCATTCTATTAACACCTTGTTGAACTGGGAGTTGTCCTTGTTGTAACGGTACTCTCATTTGTTGTTGGTAAGCATTAGCCATAACTCCTGGAGGTGGTTGGGGACCGGGTGTATTATTATTTCCTGAACCTGCATTTGGGGGCAAAGGATTAGGGGCACTATTTGGTTGATTGGGAGTCATTTGAGGATTAGGAGTCATTTGGGGATTTGGAGTCATTTGGGGATTTGGCTGATTACCCATTTGGGGAGTTGGATTCGACGATGATGGACCCAGATGAGAATTGGAGTGAGCTGAATTTGGTCCTGGAGGTATTATATTGAATTGTCCATTAGAAGGAGTCTTTATAACTTGTTGTTGTGGAGGTCCATTAACATTGATTTGTTGCATTGGTCCATTTCTTCTATTCATTGGTTGTCCATTTATAACTTGACCATTCATTGGAACCCCCATTTGTTGCATGAATTGGGGGTTCATTTGATTCATTTGTGGTTGATTCATTTGATTCATTTGATTCATTTGATTCATCTGAGGTTGATTCATCTGGTTCATCTGTTGAGGGAATTGCATATTGGGGCTTTGAATAAATTGTCGTTGATTAGAATTATTTATGGGTTGACCTGGTGGTATATTAGGGGAGTGTTGATTCATGACAGGATAATTTTGCATCATATTTATATTAGAATTCATGGAATTCTATAGTATAAGTTCCAATCAATAACACTTTTAGCGTTGAATTTAAACTGTGTCAGATTAAAATTTACTTTTGTATGTACCTCGTCCTTTCGTCAATCTTTATCAGGAAAAAAAAAAATTTTTTTCCACGCAGTCACGTGACAAGATAAGTTATTGTTAAAGGACCCTGAAGTGTGAAGTATAGATGAGGAAGAGGGGAGAGGTTGATGTGAAGTTGATGTGTTGATGTGTGTAATAAGCATCAGAGAAGCAAGATAAAGTAATGTAGATAGGTGACGGAAACGAAATATAATATGGTGGGTTATATAATCTAAACATTATAACTCAATGTACTATTTCCATTCAATTGAGTGGTGTTATTAATATATCTGGACAATGCTGGATGACCTCTCACAGGTCTACGAGGTTTTAAAAGGTGTTTATCATCTTTATTCTCTTCTTCAATATCTCTAACTTTAGTAGCTCTTCTTTTTAATAACTTATTCAAAGTATCTCTTTTTTCTTCTTCTAATTGTTTATTCTTATAATCATTACGTCTTCTTGCGTTTTCAGCCTTCCTTACAGCTGCTTCTTCTTCTGTTTCCTTTTTAAGTTTTTGTTTCTTACCATTGCCTAATTCTATGAAATTGGAATCTTGTGCTTTTCTTTGTCTTTCCGTTAATCTGTTTTGATGATTCTCTGGATTATATTCAGTTTCTTCATCAGTTAAAATCAAATCTGGATCCAAATCTTCAGGTCTTTGATTCTTTATTATAGTAGTTTCTGGGGTATTCTCTAAAATATCACTTTCATTGACTTCGTCTTCTTCTTCGTTTTCATCATTCATTTCATCTTCTTCATAATATGTCACTCTACGTTTAGATCGTGGTGGTTGTTTGGAATATGACACGGGTACAATAGGTTCATCGTCATCTTCTTTTAATTCAAGGTCATCATCAATTTCATCAGGATCTTCTAAATTATAATCTTCCTCTTCTGAGATCCCAGCAATTTCTTCTTCTTCATCTTGTAAGTCGTCAAGGACTGATAAGTCGTCCATTTCTTTATCGGAATCCGATTCGTCTGATATAACTGGAGGCATAGTTGGCGAGCGTGAGATTTTCAGAGAAGGAGAGAAATGTGTTGATGTAGAAATCTTTTGTTTATTATTACACACATGGCGCTAGAGGGTTCTCGTGGTAATTGAGCTTACGGCATGTGATCATATCCCTGATATTTCACATAGTCATACCACACATAGTATCATTCATATTGCACATTACCTTCGTAGTCTTCACCTCAACCTCATATCTGTCCACTCATATATAACCCTTTCATACTTCTTATATCATTTTTACTATCCACCACAAGGTTTCTCTTCCCATCACTGTATAAAGTGTCATAATTGAATAATTTTGTATCGATATCATGTTGAAATATCTTCAAATCATCTCGGACAGTCTTATAATGGGGCATTTCTTGAGTGGAATACGAACTACAACTATTCAACACTTCTGATAATTTGTTCAACTTTTCTGACAACTTCTTTTGACTCAATTTATCTTCTTTATTCAACATCTCCAACTTCTCTTCGTTATTTAATTCAACTGTTTTCTTCAAATATGATTCATCAGTTTGAGTAATCATATCAACGACCACCTTTTTATTCTTCTTGATACCAACAATTGGAATATAATCAACCAGACCTATCAATTTCAAGTATGTGTCTCTTATTTTGTGTCTATACTTTTCTAAGATTTCTAGTCTTCGGTCATTCTTGGTTTCAAGTAAAGGTTTAATGACAAAATACCCCACAATGTAAGCTAAAATCAACAACAAACTCGATCCATTAGTTAATCTTACTAAATATATGAGTAAAGATGATCTCCTATGAGGAGTGGTATAGATGGAAGCATCATAAGATGTTTCAGGAATGGTTAACTTTGGTACCATTTGTCTTGTGAATTATGGAGATTTTTCTGTGAGGGTTTTAGTTGTGAGGCCTACGGTATATATTTACAGGTTAATCAATCATCTCATCGAGTGAAAGGTGTGGTCTATTTACAGTTCGTTTAAGTTTTCGTGAATGTTTGGATTGAGGTCTTGATCTTGGTCTCTCTTTATTTGAGTTGAAATTTTCACTTTTGGATGAAAACTCCGTTTGCCTTTCAACTTTCCGTAATCTTCTCTTCTCTTCCCTTTGTATTACTTTATCTACTTCATCATCGGTAGGAACCCATTTAGATTTCAAGATTCTTCTGATGGCTTCGGGTGATACATTATACATGGATGCTAAATCAATAGTTCTTAAATGAGGCATCAAATCAGCTGTGGTACGGAGATATTCTATTTGTTGTCTGGTTAGCTTTTTGGTGGGATTCCATTGTCCATAACGTTGTTTTATGGCTTTATCTCTTTTGGCCCATTCAGGTAAGTTTTTCATGTACACTGCATGCTCTTCTTTAAGTTTTTGTTTTAAGTTGGCATTCGAATTACTGTGTTCTGAGGGCTGAAGGATTTGTTCTGGTGTTTGCAGTATTTGGTCTGAAGGTTCCTGTATCGATTGTGAAGGCTCCATTACTGATGATACCACTGGTTCAATATCAGCATTATCCTCTACATGTTCTTTATTCTTATGTATGTCTGGTACTTCAATCTGAGAAGAGGCATGATCTTTCAAAACTAAGTCCTGAAATCCCTCTTGATTTTTACTACTATACCATCGTATAACAGGTATCATCGGTGTTGTATAAACCACATTTCTCCTTACTAATGGTGTCAATCTACGTGATAGTATCCCCCACCTTGTAATCATTTGAGATGAGATATTCCGCGAAGTTTTAAGTTTGTATCACAAAACAATCCCAACTGTTAATACATCATCCAATTGTCAATCACAATCTATCAGTAATTGAGGTTGATATTCTGGATAGGTAACATATTGGTATAGTTTGATAGTATTGATACACTGTTTCAAGTATAATTATAGAATCAATGAACTTTATCAGGAAGTTTATGGGATCAACCACCACAGATGAATTATCATCCATTCAACAAGGGAAATTCTTTCTTACTAGATCTCCTAAATCACCCAAGGGGTCATCAGAGTGTCTTTATAATGATGCTTTGATCACCATCAAAAGAACCACGAGGGAATTTGGTTATTCTATAGTAGTTACAAGAATTTATGAGGAAGGAGAATTGAATTTGAAGCAAGATTCTGATGATGAAGACGAGGACCCTCTTGATGGAGGCAATAAGGACGAGTGGGCATTCATCATATCCCCAGACTTGGCAATCCAGGTCATTAATTGGAATGGAAGGAAGATTGTTTGGAATGATATTGATGGTGATGTAGGGGATAAATTTGAATTTGTGATTGACGAGGAAATCAGATCAGCCCAAGTCAAACATTTTGAGAAGACTTTGAAGAAGATTAATTATGAAGTGAAGTATTTGAAATCCTATGATTCTGATGATGAAGGTGAAGAAAGTGAAGAAGAAGAGGAAGCTGATTATAGCATTGATGATGTTAAAAATGATATTTTACAATATAATAATTCATTTTCTAAAGAGAATGTTTCCAGTAGATCTGATCAACCTGGAGAAGTCAAAGGAATCAAAGAGGAGGTCAAAGAAATTAAGGAAGTTAAGGAGGAGAAAGAACCTAAGTTTCAATTGGTTGACACTATCACGTCAGGTCCTTCAGTATTCACATCTAAATCTAGTTTCCATGTTTACGATGCTCTTTCATCCATTTTTAAATATGTTGACGATGTTGAAGTAAAAATCATTTCCTTACCTCAATATCAATACTGTTTACAAGTGAACAATGGTGATAATATTAAGTTTGAAACAACTTTATCTTCATCAATGAATCCAGTGTTCAATCCCGAAGTCTCATCATTTGTCTACTCATTCTATAACTTGAAGAATGACAAATTATCAGCTTACACCTTCTTGATCAAATTTAATGATTGGAATAAATTCCAGACTTCTTTCATGACTTGTTTATGGGAATCTATCAATGGAAGAAAACAAGGAGAAGAAAAGAATGATTTCTTAGTTGATAGTTTCAACAACATGGCCATTGATAGTGATGATGACTATAAGACTCCTCCTGAGTACAATGATTCTGAAGAAGATGACTATGATGACGATGAAGAAGAAGAAGATGGAAGTGATGTAGAACCAAGACCAGGTAAAGTTGCCTTTAGTGTTTCCTCAGAAGGTATGGGGGATTTCAATTCAGGAATCAATGTTGGATATACTAATGATAGAAGTTACGTTGTCAGAGGTAATAACTTGGGTATCTTCAAAATGGAAGACGGTGGAGATGTTGAATTCCAAACGACAATCAGTAATCTTAAGAATAAACAAGGAAAACTGATTATTCCTAAGAAATTAATGCTTCATGATCGTGATCAACATATGGTGTTGAAATCTGATGATGATAAGAAAGTCTATAGAATGGATATGAACAGGGGCCAGATCGTTGAAGAATGGGATGTTAATGAAGTTGTTCACTTCGAACCTTCAAAGAAATTGGATCCATTAACTGGGAAGTCTGTCTTCAGTGGTATTTCGTCACAAGCTGTGTTTGATATGGATCCAAGAATCAAAGAAATTGTCACCAACAATGCTAAGAACTATAAAACCAAGACGGATTTCTCCCATTTAATTACCACCGAATCAGGTCATTTAGCTATTGCTTCCAAATCAGGAGAATTAAGATTATATGACAGAATTGGAGTCAATGCAAAAACCTTGATTCCTTCTTTAGGTGACGTACCTAAAGGTATGGATATTTCCAATGATGGTAGATGGTTATTAACTACCTACGATAATTATTTGTTATTAATGGATTGTAAAATTGGTAAAGGACAAAGAAATGAAGGAAAATTGGGATTCGAAAAATCCTTTAATGCCGAAGCAAAACCTGTCCCCAGGAGATTACAATTAAAACCCCAACATATGAACATTATCTTAAATTCCGAAGGTACCACTTCGTTAAACTTTACAACGGCATTTTTCAATACGGGGTTGAATCACAAAGAAACTCATATCATAACCAGTTCCGGGAAATATTTGATATCCTGGAATATCAAAAAGTTTTTGAATGGTAAAGAACCAAATTATTTGGTTAAGAAGTATAGCGATGCTATTGTTGGTAATAAATTCAAATTCAATTCAGATGAAATCGTAATCGCTTTAGAGAATGATGTTGGGTTAGTGAATAAAAATAGGTTCAGGCAATTTAAATAGGTTTTTTAGTTTAATGTTTAATATTCGGCAGTTACGAAATAATTATAGTTGTGACATTTACTATATAACTATTTATGCGTTTACTACAATTACGCTAACAAGTGCGATAAGAAGGTCGGGAACTATGCACCTTAAGAGTTCCGCCGACTTTAGAAACGTTTGTCATCAACAAATTTCACATTTCTTATCTAGAAACGACATTTTCGCATATCCGTTATATCCACTAGTAATAATCTCCGATGTTAGGGGTTGATTGTCAATACTACTCAGCCTTGATGAGGATGTCAGCTTCATTCATTAGATCGGGAAGTTGCTTGTCACTATTCGTTTGTTGAAACCTAGATAGTATTTAGGTTGTTAAGTGTATTCTATCTGAAAAAGTTCTTAAACTCATCGACCCAAATGATTCTAAAAGCATTGAACTTATCACCAAATGATGGTGTATATTGCTCCCTTATGTCCTGCACCCGTATTCCATTAACTTTATTATATACTCTGGTGACAAACCGGTTGAATCCAGGGGATTTAATTAAGGTGTTATATAAGAACTGTTCTACGGGTGACATGTCATAAATGCGAAGATTTCTTGATGAATTATTGTACAATTGAAACTTCGTTAGTTGACAACACAAACCTTTGTAAGCGAAGTACGGCAATTGAGTTGAAAGGAGATATCATCTAAGAGATCATCGACAGATTCTAAAAATAACCATGCAGAAGTAGGTTCAAGCCACCTATTCTAGGTGTAGGTCAGGTATATTCTCTCGATTAGAACCCACCAATTCCTTGCGTTACTGCTTGCCCTATTCAATCGACTCTATAGTTCCTCTTCTTAAGATTTTTTATTTACAGTGTGTTTGGGCCGGCTGATGTGTAAAATAATTACGTGGTTCGCGAAAGTGTCCAATTTACTCAACGATGATATCTGATACAGAATTGAATTCCATTGCTATTGGATTTGGTATTGCTTCTATAGTAGGTATATTAGTATATTATTTAATCTCCGTTAACGTAAAAGAAGAAATTCCTGTGAAAAAAGACCAATAATTCAATGATTAACATCCTTCAAGATTTATATAATGCATGTAGTAAATAAATATAAACTCCATACGACTTACCATCCACCATTCAATACTACAGTTGACAACTTCTTGTAATCCAAATCATTCAACATTATCGTTAAAATTGAAATTTACCACGAGGTCACGTTTTGGATCACATGACCAGTTTTAGGATTGGAGCTCTGTTGTTGTTAAGAGTAGTACCACTGAGGTGGAGAGCAATTAAGTTAATCTTGTCTCAAATCCCCATAATTCACACCCCTCATGTTGATTTCTAAGTTACATTTTTAAACTGTGTAAAAGGGGGCCTGTGACAGTGTGGAGAAGACATGATCAAAAATGGAGAGATGGATTGGAGTTTTATGTCTTTAGGTACCTTGTGAATTTTCAAGGTAACGGACTTCCAAATGGCAACCACATATATCAGTTACAAAACACTCTTGGATCTTGGACAATAACCCAAGATAAAATTTATTGACAACAGATCAGCATTAAACAATCAGCATTTATAACCGACCTATTGAATTATGGCCGATTTAAGTAATAGTAAAGGAACTGAATTGGGTAGGTAAGCGATGTCGTCTGTGTCCTTTTACAGTTGCACGTTAACGGCTTTTGTCGTACAGGAATAAAAATAAAAAAACTGTGTCCCCGTATCACGACATTTTCCGTTTCACCATTTTTAAAAACTTATAAAAATAAATATCCCCCTTCTTTAATCTTTATACATTTTTTGATAATCGACTTCTAAACTTCGGAAGTTCAATAGTTGTTGAGTACATTTAACACTTTAGTTTGGGAGGATAATAAATCATCCCCCACAACATTTTATTTTTTTTTTTATACACATTTCCATTTACACATTTAACAGGTTCCCACACAATAATTCTGTTCATTGATTGATAATGTCAATACCCAGTTTACAAGATTTAATCAATGATAGTAAAGTGGACCCTAAAATAAACAAACACAACTTCGTCAGATATTTAACATCAATACATTGTTTAGAGAATTTTGATTTCATAATAGATATCAATAAATATAATAAACTTACCAATGATAGAGATAGAATAGCTAAATGGAATCAAGTGATTAAAATCTATCTACTTTCAGATTCTATGAAAGAGATCAATTTACCTCATCAAATCAAGAATAGTTTGTTGACCAAGAATCACGTTCCTAATGATAATAATGTTAAGAAAGCTTATAAAATCATCCATGAATTAGTTTCAGATAACTATAACCAATTTTTAAGTATGATTAAGAAACAAAGTCAAAGTCAAAGTCAAAGTCATTCTTTACAAAATCATCAATTAAATAGTATGGATAGAAGAGGAAGTGTTAGTAGAAGAAATAGTGTAGATGTTTCAAGTAGGCGAGGTAGTTCATCAACAGGAACACTGGGATTTTTTTCAAATTCTCATTCCGGAAGCCACTCGGGTAGTCATTCTGGTAGCCATTCCGGTAGTAAAAGTAGTAGTAGAAGGCCTAGTGTTATTGAATATCCAAAAAGTCCTATTAATAATCAAACTAATAAGAATTTAAATATAACTAAATTACCATCACCACAACTGGATGTCGAAGGTAAAAAGAAGACAACAGTTTTTAACATGAAAAAATTCAAATTCAGAAGAAATTCTAATGAAAATTAACGAATAATGTGTTTATAGATGTACTTATAGATTTTATGATAATGAACAAATTGTATTGATCTATTGATCTCTCACTAAAACAATACAATTTAAGCGAGAAACAATTTTTATTGTTTACTCCAACTGGTCTTTTCTACTATTCACCAAACCATCAGTAAAACCACGTTATCTCTATAACTACTATAATTAGAGTTAAGCTTTGACTAGTCTTATCAATTGAAAATAAAAAAATGCATGATCATATGGACGACATCTTCAAAACCGTTGTCGCAAAACTTCGATACTCGTTGTCGTAACAGGTTTTTGTCGGCCGCAAGTGTCGTGAGATTTTATCTTGATTAAGTATAAGTAGTGAAATTTCTTATTGTTAAATGCCAACAGTATTTAACTGCATAATTTTTACTATTACATCACGAAGATTAGCTCCTGTTTGGTACATATGGCTATTATTAATAAATTTGCGCTTAGGTGATTTTCGACAAAACTTCCTTCGCTCGGTTAAACTTTACCATGTTAGATCTCATTACTAAAAAATATTCGTCTCTATTATTAAAAACATCGATTGCCTCATGAACGATAATTAGTACATGATAAATTTTTTGGCCGACCTTCTGTTCTAAATCTATGTCACCACGGACTTTAATAATGTCAAGACATTAAGAACTATCATTTACAAACATACCAGTAATTATAATCGTGGCTTCTAATCTTAGGATTTATCACTGCCGATCTTGAATAATGCCTTACCAAATTCTTGTCAAACTCGTACTTTTGGAAAGTTAATTGGCATGGTACCTACTGAATTCGTAAACCCACCTGCGCAACCAGATGAATTTTTTGGTCAGGAATTAAACCCATTACTCCGTTACCAAAATTACTTACTTACCTTGTTACGGTTAAGTAGAATGGCTTATATTTGGTGAAATTTTCCTAAACGATTCATATTTTCACGTGAACTTGTGAGAGGTGGTAGATTGACTGTAATAGGAAGTAGTTAAGATGATTAACGAGATTAAAAACCATAATACTGGCATTAACTTCAAAGGGCATTAACTCTAAAGGGCATTAACCCCCAAGGGCATTAAATATTGTATGGGAAGGGCATTTGGATTTAGAAGACAACGCATCAATACGACTTATCAGGCTGATGCATCCATCCTTAACAGTATGAATTCTATTTGGTGTTATGAATATCTTCGGCTGTAAATTCGACCGTTCGGGAATTATTGTATTAAATGTAAAGGCGTATAATAAGGCGTAAGAATTCTGTTTTATGATAATTTTCTAACTTGACTTGTCGTGTTACTGGTGATGTAACTGTCTTTATGTACCAAAGAAGGTACTTAACCACTAATTATGTAGTTTTAATTCGTCATAGTGTCTCAGAATTAAGAATTTTCCATCACCGGACTTCAAACCAAAAGTCGTCAGTTAGAATTCAACATTAGAGTCAATCGATCCCGGGTCAAAGATGTTTGGAATAATGTTCTGATATTCAAAAGTCACGGGATTTATTCCTTCATGATATCAATTTATGGGGTTTTTCTTCATTCCATGGGGTTATTTCCTTTAGAGGAAACTCATTCCATAGTGATAGATCATACTGTCAAATTCCATCACCTCAACCATTAATCTTATATGTCAGTTGCTTCAAAAATAGTCAAGATATCATCTCCTTCAACATCTGCATCATTCACACCACATTTACTCTTATCCGAGACTACTCGTAGCCATCGATACTTCTCATCTCCTGTAGTTGCAAAATTCCGCGATACTTCCTTCTATACATAATCAGCGAAAAAAACATCAATGGTTAAATATGGATTTGTCTCTTTTATCAGCTATCAGTAGATATTCGGGATATTTATCCTTTACCATATGGTTGTTTGCACAACTACCGCAGATCATTGAAAATCATTTAAATCAGTCAGTTGATGGAGTGAACTTGATGTTTTTAGGATGTTGGATTATGGGTGATTTGACTAATCTTATAGGATGCATATTAACGAGAGCCATGACTTTCCAATTACTTATAGCTTCATATTATTGTTTCATTGATATAATACTTTCCTTCCAATTCTATTATTACACACAGATTTATCCATATCATAAAACACCTCATAATTTACTCCAAAGTCCCAACATGGTCAGGCATCAAGGCAATTTAAGTCATGTTTCACCAAATTTACTCAAATCTCATAAACCTTCAGGTATTATAAGTAAACTCATAACTACTTCAGTCATGACAAGGAAAAAGGCAAGAGCTATGGTGGTTGATTTGACAAATATGAAGTCATCGGATTATACGAGAAATCCCCCCTCAATTGGTTTAGGTATATTAGGAGCTAGTCTCATCCCGATTTCCAATGAACTTATAGGTCAAATACTGGCTTGGGCTTGTACTACCTTCTATGTATCATCAAGAATCCCTCAAATCATCACCAATTATAAGAAGAAATCCACTTCAGGGATTTCTCCGTACCTTTTCATGTTTGCCATGTTGGGTAACATTTTCTATCTGATCTCCTTAGTAGTGGATCTTTGCATGAATTACATTGAAGGAGGAGACATCGAAAGTTTATTTTTCAATCGATTACCTTTCTTATTGGGTAGTGGAGGAACTGTTTTATTTGATACCATTATCTTATTCCAATGCTGGTATTATCAACCTCAAAAACTTTTAATTGAACCTTCAACTACTTATGGAAGTTTCCAACAACCTGATTGGTACACCAGTAACTTCATTTATGAAGAAGATAACAATGAAAACGAGGAATTTTATAATCATAGTAATATCCTCAATGATTCAATTTATAATTCCCCACCCCATCATTATATTTCCCGTTCCCATACCCTGAATCAAAATCAACATACTCCATATCAAAATTCCCATAATCAGTTGACTAATTCCTTAAAGAGGTCATCCATTAGGTCAATACCATCTTCAAATTCCTATCAATCCCCCAATTTACATACATCTTTAATTCCTTCAATTATTAATAGTTACACTTCAGTTAATAAGAAAATGGCCGATGAGAGAACACCTTTCCTGCCTTCAGATTTCTTGAGTGATGACTTCCATACCCCTATAGAGAATTCCTCCTTCTCCTTAAATAACTAATCTTTTTTTGCATATATTTAAATACATAATTCCTTAATTCCTTAATTCCTTAATTTCCAGGCACTGCTTGGAAGTGATTGTAAATATTCAACTTTTCTTTTGACCCACATCAAGATCAAGATCCCACATCCTACACAAAAGAAGTTTGTGTAATAATAACCATCTCTTAAAATTTCAATACTCCCTCCTTGACTTTTACAACTTTCTTTGTCTAGTTCCAGATTCATAAATTTTTCAACACCAGCATTGATACATTTACTGATAGTTAGTTTATCGATCATATAGAAGATGATTAATCTTGGCCAAGTTCCTCCATAGTTAGATAAAGTATTCAATGTTGTCATATAAGTACCTCCAATACTAGGATCGGCAATTTTAGTATGAAAAGCACACAATGAGACAAATTGAATGGTAGACATAAAAGACCCAAGTAAATGTTGTAAAATGATCATAAGGAAATATCCAGCACTTACCTCACCTTTAGGAAAGAAAAATACTACCAATTGAGCTAAAAAGGCTGCAAATAATCTACCAGCAAACCCAATTAACCAAGGTTTCAAAGGTTTCTTCCCTGTTGACCATCTTCCCGCATAATATCCGAAAACCATTTCAAAGGGGAAATCAATAAGAACTGTTATACTCAAATCTTCTTTAGAAAGTCCCTTTTCAAGTAATTTCAAATTAGTGGCAGCTTCGTTGACTTGGAATCCGAATTTGGAAATCAACAAGATTACAACAAATGTTTGAATATTGGGTAATTTCAAGATTTCATACATCGACAAATAAACGTCAGATGAATTCTTCAATACATTGGTCAATTTGGATGAAGATTTGTTATAATGACCTTCTCTTTTCAATTTTTCAGCAGCTAATTTGGCTTGATTTTGTTTAGCTAAATGAGGAGGATCTTCTGGGACTAAAAAAATCAAACATGTGACAAAAAGATACATCCAACCCCAAAATCTAAGGTATCCACCCATAGTGAACAACCCTACATCCAATGGTACTGATCTCAAATACTTGTTGGCAAAATCTGGTGAACTAAGGGCTAAAAATACCGTAAAAGATGAAAAATATCCAGTATTTATACCAATAGTTTGAGCCGTGGAGGCATAAGACAAACTATCTGGAGACAAACAAGTCAAGGCCCAACCATCAACAGCTATATCTTGAGTAGCACAGAAAAATACCAACACGAAAAAGTAAAATGTTATAGTAGATAAGTTATCTTGAGGATGTTCAATCAAATCATTGATCACGTAACCAAGATATATCAATGTAATACCACTTAGCGTTTGAATGGGAATAATCCAAGATCTTCTTCTACCCAATTTTGGGGAATATATAGCATCAACTATAGGAGACCATAGAAGTTTCATTGAATAAGGGTATGCTGCTAAGGAAAACACCCCCACTTGAGAATATGATAATTTTGTTTTCAACATAAATGGTACTGATCCAAAGGCTAATCCAACTGGAACACCCTGAAGAAGATACAAGATCACCAATATTATAAATGCAGGTCTATCGATTTTGGCCAACGAGGAGTTTTTGGTAGACCTAGGAGTTAAAGATTTCTCCAGATCCTGCTGAGTTACGGGAAGTAACCCATCATTCTCTAATTCGAACCCCGTCCGATTGAATTGATCGGTGGCTCTCTTATGAACAGTTGAATCTTCCATAATAAAAAATTCGCGGTGTGAGAAACTTAGGTGTCAGATTTAGTTGATTTCAGGTTGAAGATATTTAAGATTTTAGATATTCAGTTCGAGACATTTGGGTGGCAGATGTTGACCCAGAGACATTCGGGTATCAGATCCCTGCCATGGTGTTCAAAGGTAGAATATGAGAGAACTTCATTCAGTTGTTATGACTATTTCATTAATCTATATGCGTTTATAAACTTAAGACTTTTTTACAGGCTCTAAGAATAGTTGGAGGATCTGGGAAAGCAAAATCTTCTAATTCTTTAGCATAAGGAGTTGGAACTTCAGCACCAGTAACTCTTTCAACTGGAGCATCTAAGTAATCGAAAGCTTCAGATTCCATGATTTGAGCAACGATTTCTGAACCAACACCGAAAGCTGGGAAACCAGCTTCAACGGTAACTAAATGGTTAGTCTTTTTAACACTTTCAACTAAAGTTGGAACATCTAATGGTTTAATAGATCTTAAGTTAACAACTTCAGCTTTAACACCATATTCTTTTTCTAAGATTTCAGCAGTATCTAAACAGAATTTAACATTTCTTGAGTGAGAGACTAAAGTTATATCAGTACCTTCTTTTTCAATTTTAGCTTTACCAATTGGTAAAACGAAATCGGTTGATAAACTTTCTTCACTCATTTCGAATGTATCATTATAAGAAATTTCATTTTCTAAGAAAACAACAGGATTTGGATCTCTAATAGCAGCTTTGATTAAACCTCTGTAATCTTCAGCACTGTATGGAGATAAAACTTTTAAACCTGGAATAGAACCGTACCAAGCAGCATAATCTTGAGAATGTTGAGCAGCAACACCGGCAGCAGCACCATTTGGACCTCTGAAAGTAATGTTACATGGTTGAGTACCACCTGACATATAGAAAGTTTTAGCAGCTGAGTTAATAATATGATCAATTGATTGCATAGCGAAATTAAAGGTCATGAATTCACAAACTGGTTTTAAACCAGCTAAAGCAGCACCAACAGTTAAACCGGTGAAACCCATTTCGGTAATTGGAGTATCAATAATTCTTCTTTCACCAAATCTATCTAATAAACCTCTGGTAATTTTATAAGCACCATTATATTGAGCAACTTCTTCACCCATGATGAAAACATCGTCATCTCTGTCTAATTCTTCAGCTAAAGCAGAATTTAAAGCATCTCTGACAGTCATAGTTTTTGGTCCTGATTCGTTTGATGCTAATCTAACTCCACCCATACCCATTCTTAAAGCTTGAAATTGTCCAGCATTTCTGATTGATTTGTTAACAGAAGTAGTTCTAATAGCTTGAGCAGCTAAATTGGCAGTTTTAGCAACTGATGATAATTTATTTGAACCCATTAGTGGTATAACTTTTCAAGTTTTTCAATTGAGATTATCGAGAAAATCGGACAGATGAGGACCATTCGCGGGAATGGGACACGACTCGGTATTATTAGTCCGGGTTGATCTAATGATAACAAGGGAGGATAATGGGCCGATGTAGTTGATTTCTATGGTTTGTTTGGTAGGAAACTAGTCGGGAGTTGGTGCTGGAGTGTATGAGGACTACCAAAACTTTCATTTGGTCAATTTAGGAAGTTGGTTCGAAATAACAACCTTTTTCAACTTCGCATTTACTCTATAAACATCGGGGATATGTGGGTATAGATCTTTGAACTGGGAGCTGGTTATAAGGCTACGGATGTGTATCTTTGGCTCAACACTGCTGGTGCTTGAGAGTTCATCATTCTTTTGGAGCAGTCTACGAACTAAAAACTTCTCCAAAGGTGAGTGGTTGCAAAATTTATTAGAGTGAGAATTGTGAAAATCACCATAAATTGCTGATATACTCTTCATTACCCAACATGAGTTTGAATATACCTCCATGACTCGAATTAATTCATCTAAGCATTCCTTTGTTCATCTCGGAAAAATCGTTTCCTAGAATCCCCCTCTGTTTGCTTCCCGGTGTAAATCGCTCACCCAACATTTCCCCGGTGAGTGCAGGAACTGTCGTTCAAATTCACCACCAAACTTTTGATTACCACCAACAACATTAATCTACCCCCCTATCGATCGCCAATCTTTGATGTATATTTGTTGGCCAAAGTCCAGGCTTGTATGGGTCACATGATTTTCGAAGTCAAGAATACCGGAAATGTCAAATTAAACACAGTCAAAGTCGCGTGACGTTCCGGATCTAGGACCCCTCAATTCTTGATATATAAATCTCAAATTATCCAATCTTTATCTCAACATTTCTAATGATAAGAATTGCCAAACCTATTCGATCAATCAACAGTTGTATCGCTCCAGCTTATAGAATCAGAGCAGCCAATGTTACCGGCTTAAGGTATCAATCTATAAATTTTCACAAATTTGATCAAGCAGGTTCATTCGATGCTGCTGATGCTGCCGATGCTACATCAACTATATTAGCTGATCAGAACGATAAAAAATTGCCCAATAAAGTTACCTGGATTGAAGCATTGACAGAAAGAGAGAAACAATTGAAAGAAGGTAATGTTTTAGACAGTTATTCTTATAGAAGTACAGTTACCAGCGATATTATTGATAAACCAAGAGAAGATAGTTTCACTTATTTAGTATTACCTTTCAAAGATGATAAATGGTTATGTGATAGTTACATCAATGCTTTAGGTAGATTAAGATTTGGATCTTTAATGCAAGATTTAGATGCCTTAGCTGGAAGAATTGCTTATAGACATTGTTCACCATCAGAACCTGTCAATGTAACAGCATCAGTTGATAATATTGTGAATGTTAAGAAGATTGAAGAAATTTCAAAATTCAATTTCGTTCTTGCTGGATCAGTTACATGGACTGGTAGATCATCAATGGAAATAACTGTTAGAGGTTATGCATTTGAAGAAGATGTTCCTAATGAAATAACGGAAAATTCTTTACCTCATGATAATATCTTTTTAAGTGCTAATTTCACATTTGTTGCTAGAAATCCAAAAACTCATAAATCTTTTGCTATCAATAGATTATTACCAATTACTGAAAATCAATGGTTAGATTATAGAAGAGCTGAATCAAGAAATAACTTAAAGAAATTAGCAGCTAAAAATTCCACCATGTTAGAACCAACTGCTGAAGAAACCAAGTTAATTCATCAATTATGGAAATCATCCAAAAACTTTGATATCAATAATACCAAATATAAGAATGTTAGATTTATGAAAGATACTTCCATGACATCGACATTATTTATGCAACCCCAATACAGAAATAGACATAGTTATATGATTTTTGGAGGTTATTTGTTAAGACAAACATTTGAATTGGCATATTGTGCATCAGCAGAATTCTCATCTGCTGGTCCAAGATTCGTATCTTTAGATGGTACTAATTTCAAACAACCAGTACCAATTGGATCAATTTTAACCATGAAATCGACTGTGGTTTATACTGAACATATTCATGAACAAGCTAGTGATATTGATAATGATTCACCTTTCACTTTCAAATTACCTGCCAAAAACAAGTTAAATTCCGATCCAGAAACTTTCTTATCTGAACCAGGTACTTTAATCCAAGTTAAAGTTGACACAACCATCAAAATGATTGATAGTGGAGATAGCAAGGAAAGTGGATCATTTGTTTATTCATTCTTCGTTCCAAAGAATAGTCATGGTGAAAATAATCCCGGATATTGTTCAGTCATACCTCAAACTTATGGTGAAATGATGGAATATATGGAAGGAAGAAGAAGAGCTGCCGCTACGGCTAATTATGTTGATCAATTACCTGGTCATAAAGAGTAGTATTTTAAATTATTAATATATTAATTCGGAAAAACTATTTATATAATACAGATCATTACTTCATTAGGGTTATTTATAAAGAATCAACATCATCATTATGAATTTGAACCTGTTCACCTTCATAAGTATAATTTAAGTTTTGAGCTGATTCTCTTAAACTGCTTCTTCTAGTAAAATCTACTAGTTTAGCCTTTTTACCTAATGAAGAATTCGAAATTCTGGAAGGATTTTCAGGTCTTTCTATAGTGTTGTAAGTACCAATAGAATTTTCTGATAATGACATATTTAAAGTTTTACCATTATTTAAAAATTTATAGGTATCTTCATCATTAGAATCTACCCATTCGAAATTCCCGTCTCCTGTTTGTGTAGCTTTAAAATCATCATATAAACTTTGTTTAGATTTTTTACTTGATAAACTAAGAATATTTGATGATTCAGATTTACTTTGAGGTAATCTTGTTGAATGGTAATCGGAATAATCTCTACTGTTTTCATTAGAATGTTCAACGATATTTTCCAAATTAGCACTTGGAGATCTTGAAAGGGGTTTTCTGATAGAATTCATTGAATTAGATTGACTAACAATATTTCCATCACTATCCAATCTTTGGAAATTACCTGAATCATCTCTTAATAAAGCATTTAATGAGTTATTACTTATGAATTGTCCTGATGCAAATGATGATTGATTACTGTTTCTAATGGAATCATCTTCCACTAATCTTACAGAAAATAATTGTTCTGTATTAACAGTACTTAAAGAAGCGTCTGATTTTCTGAAATTTCCTGATTTACTTAAATTACCAGGAGTTTTGGCAATATCTGAATGATCATTAGCTCTCCAAGATTTCAAGGGTTTGTCATCAGCACCAGCTATACCAGCGGCACCCATGTCATCTCCATCAGCATCAAAGTAATTAGAACTATCACTTTCAACATGAGTAATTGAAGATGAAGTACTTTGTACATCATTTTCAATTTTACTGACATTATTATTGGCTAAATTCTTTGGTCCTGCTAACACTCCTCCTCCTACAATATCTTCTTCATCTAAAGTAGTATCGCTAGATTTTTCTCCTTCATCGGATTTTCTTCTTCTGAGACAACAGCATAATAAAAGACCAGCTATAAGTAAAAGGAGGGCTGGAATACCCACACCTAAACCAATAGCCAATTTCTTACGTAAATCTTTATTTTTGTTGTGAGATTTAGTTACTGGAGCTTCACTTGAAGTGGCAGCTTCAGTTGATGATGATGAGCTTGATGAACTTGAACTTGAAGATGTAGCAGATGAAGATGAAGAAGATGAGGATTTAACACTCTTGCCATCAACACCCTTGATTTGGAAAGATTTGGATTCTTCATCAAATGGTGAAGAAGCTTCGATTTCAACTTGCAAATTATCGAAATCTTTGGGTGTTGATCCAGTAAAAGTCTTGTTATCATCATGATAAGTTAACCAATCACTTTTAAAATCAGCAGTAACTTTAGTTTCATTAACATCAGTGAAAAAGCTATCCATTAATGAATATTGGAAGAATTCTCCTTTAGTAGCATTCACTTCAGGTAAGTTTTTAAGAGTAAAAACTGATCCAATGGCATCAAACAGATATGGTAAATCAACAGAATTACCGAACACATCTTTAATAGTGATGGTAAAGTTATCAAAAGTACTATCTTCAGGGAAATTACCAGTTAAGGAATAATTACCTTGATTGAAATCAACATAAGAAGGTAAATCATTAGCTTCAACTGAACTAATGTTTTCACTACTAATGATAGCATTATCCAAGAAAACATTAGAGAAAATTGGTACGTCTAAATCAAAGAAATTACCAAAAGTTCCATTAACTTTGATAGTTTCATTGATGTTAGTACTCAATTGATGACCTCCAACAACGATTTTGAAGATTCCTTCAGCTCCAGCGTATCCATAATAATCACTACCAATGAAACTAAAACCATATTCAAAAGATGGAGCATCGGTGGAAATTACATGAGGAACAGTACCGGTGAAAGATAAATCATCGGAGTTAAAACTAATCCAATTAGGTAATGAAGATCTATCAGCAGATCTTCCGTAGTAAGCAACAATTGGTCTATCGGAATCAGGTTTGGATTTAAATACTGATGAGTCAAATTTAATATCAATTTGATCACCCTCTTTAACAACTAAACCATCAACACCATTGGTTTGACCATATTGGGAGATTTCAACAAAAATAACATTATCACTGGATAATTCCAATCCAGTATCATTAGAAACAGTCATAGTGTAAGTTTGAGTCAAAGACAGACCAGAATCTTCACCAGTTAAATCAATTTGGAAATCTCCAACATTTTCATTCTTTGGAGTACCAGTAAAAGTTCTTGAATTAGAATCAAATGATAACCATGAAGGTAAATTTGAAGCAGAATAAGTGACTGTTTCATCATTAGACGATTTATAAGTTGAATTTGACATTGTGAACGTATAAGCTTCATCAACTCTAGCAACATTAGGCAATTGTTCATTGAATGGGAATCCAATAGAAACATCACCTAATACTATGTTTATAAATATTAGAAATAACCACCACATTTATGGATTTTTTTTCTTTCAGGATTTAGTGAATTGGATATTATATTGAATGAATTCTGGGGGGTAAATAACTTTTTAAATCAAACAAAATCTATCGTTTAGGAAAAGAATGAAAGGCAAAAGTAAAGAAAACGATAAACCAAAACCTATGAAGTTAGTGGAACAAAAAAAAAACTATATTTTCTAACTTCAATTCGAGGCAGATGCCATATATAAAAATCACCAATGTTTATACTCCTACCACCTAAACAAACTGTTTAAAATTCTTAAACAACTCCCCCTTATGTTGACGGATTTGTATGTGTAGACGATAGTTTTACGCGAAAATGCGCGAAACTCTGATTTCAATACGCGTTTAGGAGTGGCTGCAAAATGGTGGAACAAAGGTATTCGATGAGTAGTGTAGGGGGTAAGGAACGAGAATTTTATGAGTTGTTAAATTGGGAAGGGTTATGGAACAAAGGTTTTATTATTTTACGACAATTGCGATTCTATTATTTCACTCATCAACTAAAATTTCTATATATTTTTATCTCAAAATCTAGGAACTAAGTATAATCCTAAAATGGCATATCCGAATAAAAGTCCGACGAGTTTCTCTAAAATCGAATGGAAATAGATATTGGTCATCAATAACATGAACCACCAAAGTCCTATTAACCAAATGACCAATATACTGGGGTTTTTCAATATGTAGTGATGGAGGGTGAATCTACCAAATTTAATATCGTGAGATAACTTTTTAATGTCAGATATCAAAACTGACCACCCGGGCCAAAATTGACTTATTTCAAAAAATAAGTAAACTGACGAGTGAATAAGTAAAAACACATGTCCTGAAGGATCATGGCCTCCAACCCAATGACCCCTTAAACTTCTACATACACTTGATGAGATGATCTTAGATTCGTAAATGTCTTGCAATTCATCAGTAACTGATTTGGATAATAATGACACTAAATGAGGTTTGACCTTTGATGGATGAATATTTGTACATTTACCTCCAGTATATATGAAGATCTTATCCATAATAGGTAAACCAAAACACCATTGAGTGAAAAGAATCCACCATCCAGTAGCAATGATATACTTCAACACAGATTTTTGAATGAATTGGAATTTGTTTTGGATTTTAGGATGATTCTTGGATAACAAGATTCCATAAAATGCTACCAAGAGTATAGTAGTCCAAAACCAACCCTTTTTAACAAATAACTGATTGAAAATATTATTCTTATCATTATAATAGTTGTATACTTCCTCATCAGTTGATGTTAAATGGATGGTTTTCCCTACTATAAAATTGATGAGAAATGACCCTAAGAACCAGAACTCTCCTGAAGTCACTCTTAATTTCCTGGTGATGCTTTGAATTTGTTGATTGACCATATTTAAATGATTCTTATAAGTGTCATCGTTCGTCATGAATGCGAAAACCTGACAGATAATGATTTATGCGTTTGGTGTACGGAAGTAAAGACAAAAAGAGATTTCAAAGAATGTATATTTACAGGAAAGTCAAGGTGATGAGTCAATATGAAATGGGCTGTTTAAGATAATGCCAGTGATGTTTAATATGTGGGATATAAGTGAGAATAGGATCACTTGATTAAACTGACATTGAAATATCATTGTCTTCTTTTACCCCGTTACCGTTACCATTGATTTCAACATTGCCATTAAGATCACCATTGATTCCATTACCATCAACACCATTTTCACTCACCCCATTTTCATTACCAGCATGTCCATTTCCATTAGTAGCATTCTCGTTAGGTAACTCAAATGCTTCGATATCATTATCAGACCAACGTTTTACCATATCATTCATCACTGTATTCATGAATTCAGGATTCACTATATTCTTCCTAAACTCTTCATTCTGTAATAATGTCAATATGTGAAGACAATTAGGATATACTAGATATTTTACATATTGAGGTTGTTTCCAGTAATTAAGATAATTCAAATAATTTAAGAACTCTGGGTTAGTCAAGTAATTGTTTTGTGCAAGATAGTTCAAGTATTGGATATTGGATAATGATTGGACGAACTCTAATTCAATCTCCCATCGAGTGGGTAGTTCATCTTCCATAGTGAGTGCTAATGAGTGGGAGAAAATCGCGACTACTATTTATTATGAGCAGACAAATAGCTTTGGAGAAAGAGTTAGAACAAATCAAACAGATCAACCAGGTGGTAGGAAAGGTGGTACTGACAGTGAAGAAAGCTCATACAGATATCATTAAGTCCAATGAATCAATTGAAAACACCAACAAATTGGTGAATAAATGGATTGATATTTTATCACAGAGTGATTATACCAAACATAGGATCCAAAATTATTATCAAGATGATGACGTGGTACAGGAGAAGTTACAAAAGGAACAAGAGATGATGAAAGAGTTAGAGAGATTGAAGAAGGAGAACGAGGAGTTGACGAGGAAGTTAAAATAGTGTAGATTAATGTATATTAGGAAGTGTATTATATCGGGACGTATATTGGGAACTGAGCTCTAGCTGCACACACATTCATTATGTTTCTCTATAGGAATATATGCGCAGGTTTCTTGCCTATAACCGTAAGTTTGTTGCCTATATCCGAAGTTTGTTGCCTATAACCGTAAGTTTCTGGCCCATATTTGTAGATTTATGAAATCTAAGGTGCAATGACTTCACGTACAGTAAGAGAGTACTACAACTTCTCAGAGAACACCACTTCTCCTATAAAACAATATATTCAATAAATATCTATTTCAAAATACTAGTGATTAAATCATTAGCATCGACAGAATCACCTTCTTTAATCATTACTTCACCAACCTTTCCACTAACTGGAGCAGAAATCATCATTTCCATCTTCATAGCAGAAAGAACAGCGACTGGATCACCTTTCTTAACTTCTTGACCAGCTTTGGCTCTAATTTCGATAACAACCCCTGCCATTGGAGCTCCAATATCATTTGGTTGAGAAGCTTTAGGTCTGGTTTTGGTTTCAATTGAAGCAGTTTTATCTTCAACAGTAACTGATCTCATTTCACCATTCAATTCAAAGAATACTTCTCTAGTACCAGTTTTTTGTGAAATTTCTCCTACAGCTAAAAGACGAATGATTAAAGTTTTACCTTGTTCGATTTCAACTTCAACTTCTTCACCAATAGCACAAGGTTTTAAGAAAAATCTTGTTGGTAAAACAGATAAATCACCGAATTTTTCTAATTGTTTCTTATAAGTTTCGAAAACTTTAGGGTACATTATATAAGAAGCAATATCACATTCAGTAATATTAGTACCGAATTTGGTAACTAATTCTTCTTTGATTTGAGGGAAATCAATTGGAGGTAAGTTCAAACCAGGTCTTGAAGTTAATTTAATACGTTTAGAACCTAACATATTAGATCTTAAAGGTTCAGGGAATCCACCATATGGAGTACCCATTAAACCTTCCATGAAATCAAGAACAGAATCAGGGAAATCTAATTCAGCAGCTAATCTGGTAATATCTTCAGAAGTTAAATTATTAGAAACCATAAATTGAGCTAAATCTCCAACAACTTTTGAAGTTGGAGTAACTTTAACAATGTCACCTAATAATTTATTAGCTTGAGTATAAGCTTCTTTGGTTTGTAACCATTTAGTACCTAAACCTAATTGAGAAGCTTGGAAAATCAAATTAGTTAATTGACCACCAGGAATTTCATGGTGATAAACTTCTGGATCTGGACCTTTCAAATCGGCTTCGAAACAAGAATATAATAATCTCATTTGTGACCAATAGTTATCTAATTGAGTAACTAAAGAAACATCTAAACCAGATTCAATATCACCTTCGAATGAAGCTAAAATAGCATTGATTGAAGGTTGAGAAGTCATACCAGACATTGAATTAGATGCAGCATCAACTACATCAGCACCTGCTTTGGCACAAGCAACCATACTAGCAACACCAGTACCAGCAGAATCATGGGTATGAACATGGATTGGTAAATTAGGATATTTAGATCTAATAGCACCAATTAATAAGGTAGCAGCCTTTGGTTTTAAAGTACCAGCCATATCTTTGATACCTAAGATGTGAGTACCCATTTCAACGATTTTATCAACCATTTCAATATAATAATCTAAATTATATTTCTTACCAATTTGTAACATATCACCAGAATAACAAACAGTAGCTTCAACAACCCCACCGGCTTTTTTAACTGCATCCATACCGACTTTTAATTGATCTAAATCATTCAAAGCATCGAAAACTCTGAAAATATCAACACCATTTTCTTTAGCTTGTTCAACAAATTGATCAATAGCATTATCAGGTAATGAAGAATAAGCGACCCCATTAGCACCTCTTAAAAGCATTTGGAATGGAATATTTGGTACTAATTTTCTTAATTTTCTTAATCTAGCCCATGGATCTTCATACAAAAATCTCATAGCTACATCAAATGTAGCACCACCCCAACATTCTAAAGCAAAACATCCTGATAATGCATGAGCAGTAGTTGGAGCAACATTTAATAAATCAATGGTTCTAACTCTAGTAGCTAATAATGATTGATGAGCATCTCTCCAAGTAGTATCCATAATTAAAGTACCTTTAAAGTCTCTAACTTTTTTAGCAAATACTTCTGGACCTTCATCAACCAAGACATTTCTCCAACCTTTTGGAATGACTTCATTTTGAATATCAATTTTAACACCATCTCTTGATAATTCAGGAATTAAAGCTTCAGTTTCTAATTTAGGTAAACCAATTTGTCCCTTAATTGAAGAACCATTAACAGCTAAATCAGCTAAATAGTTTAATAATTTAGAAGCTCTGTTTTGTGAAGAAATCATTTGGAATAATGATGGAGTATCGTCAATGAAAGTAGTCCAACAATTACCAACAATGAAAGTTTCATTAGTTAATAAAGCTAATAAGAAAGGAATATTGGTTTTAACACCTCTAATTCTGAATTCAATTAAAGCTCTTAACATTTTTCTTCTTGAAATTTCAAAAGTTGAACCAGAACATGAACATTTAACCAACATTGAATCATAATGAGGTGAAATAATTGAACCAGCGAAACCATTACCACCATCTAATCTAACACCATTACCACCAGCAGATCTATAAACTTCAATTTTACCGGTATCAGGGGCAAAATTCTTTGAAGGGTCTTCGGTAGTAATTCTACATTGAATAGCAAAACCTCTAGTAGTAATTTTATCTTGTAATAAACCTAATTGTTCTAATGAAGCACCAGCAGCAATTTGAATTTGAGCAGCAACAATATCAACTCCAGTAATTTCTTCAGTAATGGTATGTTCGACTTGAATTCTTGGATTAATTTCAATAAAATAATGACGATTTTGATTATCGACTAAGAATTCAGCAGTACCAGCATTTCTATAATTAGCAGATTTAGCTAATTTAACCGCATCAGTTAAAATAGCATTACGAACATCTTTTGGTAAATTCTTAGCTGGAGCAATTTCAACAACTTTTTGATGTCTTCTTTGAACGGAACAATCTCTTTCAAATAAATGAATAACATTACCATAATTATCAGCTAATAATTGAACTTCAATATGTTTTGGTTTGTCTAAGAATCTTTCAATAAAACAAGTACCGTTACCAAAAGCAGTTTTAGCTTCAGAAACAGCTCTTTGGAAAGCATCAGCTAAATTATCACCTTCTCTAACAACTCTCATACCTCTACCACCACCACCAAATGCGGCTTTAATAATAACTGGGAAACCATATTTTTCAACGAATTTTTCAGCTTCTTCAACCGATTCAATTGGTCCTGGAGTACCTGGAACAACTGGAACTTCATTTTGAATAGCTAAAGTTCTAGCACTAACTTTATCACCAACAGCATCAATGGTTTTATGAGATGGACCGATCCAAATAATTCCTGCTTCTTCAACTTTTCTAGCAAATTCACTGTTTTCTGATAAGAACCCGTAACCTGGATGAATCATATTAACATGATGTTTTAAAGCAATGTTGATAATTTCATCAATTTGTAAATAAGCTTGAATTGGAGTATATTGACCCTTTTCTCCAATAACATAACTTTCATCTGATTTTAATCTATGCATTGATAATCTATCTTCATGACTATAAATAGCTACTGTTTGCATAGATAATTCATGAGCAGTTCTAAAAATTCTAATTGGTATTTCACCTCTATTAGCAACTAAGATCTTATTCATTGGTCCTAATAAAGTAGAATCTCTTCTCATCTTATTAATCTTGTGTTCATCAGAAACAGTCCCTGCTAATGATGTCATGTTTAACGATGTTTCAAACTATGGTTAAACTAGTCAATTGACAAAAAAGATTGATTGAAAAAAAATTTGGGGGTGAACAAAATTTAAATTGAATGAGATTCTACCATCCTGCATGTAACAAGGACTGATTTTTATAGTCCGAAATCATCGAAGACAATAAATTCTGGAGTTAAAAGTTGGAGTTTTTTAAGGGTCTAAAGAGTAGAATGATATTAATTGATTAACGGAAGGTCATAAAGAGGTCAATTGTAGAGTAAAAATCCAATTTTCTGCTTTTAAAAACAATTTTATCGTGGGATTATTCAAAAAGAGTAACATTGAGTCACCTGAAAATCCGAGGAAAATGATTCAAAAATTGTTGATGTAATATCCCAAACATCAAATCTGGTTAAAAGGATATTTGCTTCGGAAAAAAATCACCGATCGTTTTCGATACATTAATCATACGACCATTAATAAACTTTCTACTTTTGGTTGTCAATGGATCTGGGTAAAAGGATGTTGTTAAACTATATAATAACCCTTTCATCCCCAAATTTTCTCTCTCTCATGAATTCTTCAATCGGATGTTAATATCCAGAAATCACGAGATCTCTAATAAAGTTCTTATCATTTTCATTGGTGCGATTGACTTTGATTAGTGAAAAATTTTTTTTCTTGTAAATCATGTGATCCACGATGGAAGTATTACGGTGGGAAAATGGATCTAACGTATTAACGTATTAGTGATTTACCTTTATTTTTTTCCTGAAATTTTAAAGGTCAATTGATTAAAGATGAGGTGATAAGATGATTTTTCCCCATTTATGGGGATTTAATTATTTATATATTATGGAATATTCCTAATATTCCCTTATAATCCCTAAAAGTTCCTAATTATCCCTAAAAGTTCGGACTTCAAGGGATATGGTTACCCGCAACCAACCTATATCGGCCACCCTACGGCCCTTTAAACTACTCCTGCGGAATTTCCAATTTTTTTTCGGGTTCCGTTTTTTGCAACCATTCGCTAGATTTTGAACCTTTAACTGAAACTCTTTTTACTTCATCTATACTTCGAAACCTTATATGGGATGACGCGTTGATCCGAACCATTATCACATGTTAATGTCATTTTCTGCCTGATCTCTAACTCTAGAGGTAAAAAAAAAACCCACTCTCAATCACGCCATCTAATCTTATCGATATAGGAGGTTAATCTCCGATCAGATGATTTTTCTCTATATAAAGATTTTAAATCCCCTATAAAGAAAATTCTTCATTTTATTGATTAAATGTTCAAAAGATTTTTTAATACTGCTGGTAAATTACAAATTCAAAAGACAAGTCAAAAAGCTATCAAGAAACAATGGATTGATACTAATAGTTACAAAAATTTCAAAGAATATAGATTGAAAATGGTCAATCAAAGTCCTTTGAAAAAAGAATTATTCAAAAATTATCACCAAACCATTAATTGAGGTGATAGTGTTATGACTTATGACGGGACGGTTATAGAATATATGTTTTCTGTGAAATACTCTTTCTCTAATACTGAAAAATTTTTCATTGAGAAGTCCGATGTGGGGATTGAAATAAACACCGATCCATCAGACCGTTATTTGTAGGATGAATACGGTTGTGTCGGTTGTAGAGCATGAGATTGAAGTTCCATTTTGAAGACTTTACAATCCGTAACTTTTTTAGTCCTAAGATTATATGGTTTCGAGATTATTAGAGTCTTGCGAGAATCGTGTTGTGAGTACACTTTCCATTGATACTAGAGTCATGTGAGTACACTTAACAGTATACTAGAGTCACGAGAGTACACAAAATGTCAATACTGTACATTAATCGTTCCTTAAAATTCTTTCCTTTAACCTTTTCAATTCATTATCGTTCTTCTCACCACTTTTATCATTGATCACTTTCCTTAACAACTTGTTCTCTAACTCTAAATTTTCAATTTTATTTTCAAACTTACTTATCAACTCTTGTAAGTTTTCAATCTTTTCTTCCATTTGTTTTTCTTTCAACTTTTTCTTAATTCTGAATCTAGCAGAGGCAGCCGTATTCCTTCTTCTTTTATCCAAATCGTTATCAATTTCGGCTCCTGAATTATTACTGCTGTTGTTTTCCCCTGAACTGTTCCCAGTTGCAGGTAAACTAGAAACATTTAATGCATCAGCTGTACTACTACTACTACCAATATCGTTGGAGAACTCAGAATTTGAATTCATTTGCATAGGATTCAAGAAATTTTCATTCATGAACCCTGGTGAAGTTTGATTGAATGGAAATTGATTATTTTGTTGAGGTTGTAAGAGCAGAATATCCTGGTTTTGCTGTAAAAGGTCTTGACTTGACTGTTGTGGGGGTATTCCGGGATTTTGATTAGGATCTTCATCCTGTTGTACCAGCTGATATTGAGCTATCAAAGCACTCAATAAATCTATTTGATTTTGATTCAAACCTGCCTGAACCAACGAACTCTTAGCCCCTGGAGGAACTGGGAATCTAGGTAAGTTATTAAGATTATTGAACTGACTTAAATCGATTTTATCTTTATCTTTATCTTGTTTATGATCATCTTTGGGTTTATCTTCATCGGCAAAGATGAATTCATCATCGGCGAAAGCACTCAAATCAAAATTCAAGTTAAGATTATTATCATCGATGAAGTTATCGATGTAATTTAACTGCTCCAATATGGCATTATTTGTTTTATCCTGATCCATTTTAATTGATGACCTTGATACTTTACTATTTTATGAGTTTTCTTCAAATTTAAATATCCTGAATAGCTTATAACTTTAACTGACTCAAGTACCGTTAGATCAAGACCGTTAGAAAGCTATTGTTGGAGTTTAATGTTGAAAATTTAACTGTGGACTGTGATAAAACTTTAGTTTAAGGGTTTGACTTAGGTCAGGTGATTTTGTGCGATTTTTGTTTTCTATCCACAGCCCAACATCAGTACACCCACAGAGATTAGATAGCAAAGATAAAAGTAAAGATGGAAAAGATAAAGTACTAAATAATTTTTGTTATTAATAATCATTTCTAAATTTCGACTATTAGTTTTCTATCAACAAGAAATGACCGGCATTATAATACATTAATTTAATTTATCTATCTCAACAAGAATGCAATCGTTAAACTCGTTCATTGTGGTACAAAGTACCTTTCATGCATACTAAATTCAAAATTATATTAAACAGTTCGTAAAACAAAAATTACCAAAGCTGAATAACACAATAAAAGTTGATAACATGTCAAGTTTATCGGAATAATTTTGTAATCGGAATAACCATTGAAAGTCATTCGGAAAAACTTGACATCTTATCGGAAGAATTCAAATCAATAATAAACTCCTTCAAGAGGTTTATAAAATTCCAGAAGAAACTCTGGATCAAATAAAAGGATTAATGACCTTCGTCACTAGAACCTGAACCTTCATAATGTTCAATTCTTTCCTTTTCCAAATCATCGTCACCCAAAACAGGAACATTAGGTTCCCATTTGGATGATCTCCAAGCAGGAACTTTTTCATCCCACATCATACCAATTTCTTCTAATCTCTTTCCTTTAGTTTCTGGGAAGAAGAAGAATACGTGGATAAACTTGGCAGCACAGAATACCCCAAAAATGATATAACTTTTCCAGGTAATATTTTTGAAAGCCGAAGGAACAAAAAGGGCCAAAGCAGTATTGAAAATCCAATTACAAGCAGTTGAAACAGCAGCACCTCTTTGTCTGGAAGCAGAATCTCCATAGATTTCAGAACAATATAACCAAATACCAGTTCCCCATGACATACCAAAGGAAATAACGAATAAGTAACAACATGCAATAACACCTTTTGCGGCTGATGATTGATCTTGTGGGATTTCAATTCTTAAGGTATCATCACCATCAATGTTATCAACTGGTTTACCGTATGTTGCTAAAATACCTGCTACAGCAAAATGTAAGGTCATCATGGCTACAGCTCCAGTTAATAACACTGGTCTTCTACCTAACTTATCTAACAAAAACAAGGATGGAACAGTTGCAACAACGAACAAAACATATTGAATTGAAGAAGAAACCAATAATTGATTACCTTTGTAACCTGCCATTTGGAAAATGTATACAATATAATACATCATAACATTCATACCAGTCATTTGTTGCCAGATTTGTGCAAACATACCGGTAATGGTTCTTGGTAAATACTTCTTAGTAAATAAATCAGCATAAGTAAAAGCTTTGGCATCTTTATCAGTTAAGATTTGTTCTTTGATTTCGGAAATCTCAATTAAAACATCAGGATCTTCTCTGTTTCCTTTAGCGAATATCTTAGCTACAATTTCTTCGGCATCTTCCCAATATCCATGTTTGGCCAACCATCTTGGGGATTCAGGGACAATAAAGATAGAACCTAAAATCAATAATACCCCTGGAACAATTTGTAAAGCCCATGCAACTCTAAATGAAGCAGTACCGTCAATTTGAGCACATCCATAAGAAATATAAAACATAACCATGATACCAATGGTAACAGCCAATTGGAAAGAACCACCAATAACACCTCTGATACGTCTAGGACATAATTCTGCCGATAAAACGGGAGCTGAGGAAGTACCAAAACCAACACCGAGACCAGAAACAATTCTACCTCCGATCAATTGACCAACACCATGAGTGGATGCTTGAATTATAGCCCCTACAGACCATAAAAGACCACAAACAATTAATGAAGGTCTTCTACCCAAAGGTTCTGAAACAAAAGATGAAGCTAAAGCTCCCACGATAGATCCTATAGCCATAGATGCAGTAATTACCCCTTGCAAAGAAGAATCTGGAGCATCAAAGTATTCTCTATATTGAGAAGTACCGATAAAAGCTGACATGGACGAAATATCGAACCCGAAAAGCAAACCGGCTGAACATGTTACACAAGCGATAACATAAATGTTGTGAACATTAGGAAATTTATCTAAGAAAGATCTTATTTTTAAGGCTGGGCCCACCAATTTACTTTCGTAACCCATAATTTTGAATTAAATAATAATAAGTTTTGACTACAATCTGGGCAATCGGCTCAATATTTATACCACCAGATGAATCCTTGGTGGATTTATGCGTGAGGGGCAATGAAGTTACAATTGAAATCTTAACGCAACATTGAGCGCTTCCCAAGAACTGAGAAGTAGTGGTTCAATCAGAGTGTCTCGAATCTCCGGTTTATAAGTACGATTAATCCTACCCACGAGAACTAATATCATTAACTACTTATCTTTATTCCTTAAGAAAAAGAAGCTAAAAACTCCTAAATTCAGGTGGAGACAAGCGGTAAGGTCAACGGTTATTGTTTCCAATTTTTCCCCAGAAAAGTGGTGAAAATATCTCAAATTGAATCAATTTTGATTTTTGGTTCACTATGTACCCCAGTTTTTACCCCATGACGTAGGAAAATAATTTTGCGAGCATTAGATTTACAAGGGTTTGACTCGTACCTGATGCTTGACAGCACATCTCTTTGACAGCTTGAATTATATTTTCAGTAGATCAAAAGGTTAAAGATCAATAAAACTTACTTAGACTACCCCCCACTGATTGTAATGTCCCGTACATCTATCAACTCTTGATTATTTGTGGAGATAAATTATGAGCAACCATACAACACGGTTATGGCACTACCGGTAAGGATTTCCACCAATAAAGGATTATTCCTTAAAAGGACAATCAGAAATGTCTCCAAGATTTACATTGCTAATGTGCCGTATCAAAGGTAACAGGAAGATTAGACTATTATGTAATAACTGAGCTAAAAACCATGACCAATAACGATTGAAATCTTGGGTTGCTTTTGAACGTCGTGTTTTGTAGATAACCGATCGATTCTATTGTAAAGCCCTTATTTTAGTTATAAAGGTCCGTTTGAACACTTGAAACCACATGACAGCGTCTGTTTACACCGGATATACTTCAAGGACAAGCGGGGGTTTGGAAAAAAATTATAAAGCCGACTATATGGAGGACCTTCTATTAATGAATCCAGACCAGAATGCTTCAGGTGGGAGAAATTTACGATAAATAATCTAGAGTCAAGAAAGATATAGAGTCAAGAGAGTCAAGCTAACATTAATGGTATATTACTACATCATAAAATTCCTAAACAGTTTGTTGGTTTTTTTCATCAACAGAATTTTCATCAGATTTCATTAACTCTGATTCATTTTCTTTGTGTTCGTATTTCATCTTTGAAGCTAATTCAGCGTCAGATAAGATAGGAACAGTTGGTTGCCAGCTAGCAGATCTCCAAGCTGGAACTTTTTCGTCCCACATTTGACCGATTTCTTCTAATCTCTTACCTTTAGTTTCTGGGAAGAAGAAGAAAACATGAACAAACATAGCGGCACAGAATGAACCGTAAATACAGTAAGTTTTCCAGGCAATGTTTTCGAAAGCTGGTGGAGTAAACATAGCAATGGCAAAGTTAAAGATCCAGTTACCAGCGGTAGCTAAAGCAGCACCTCTTTGTCTTGAAGCAGAATCACCCCAGATTTCAGAACAGTATAACCAGATGGTAACACCCCAAGATGGAGCGAATGAACAGACGAATAAATAACAACAAGCAATAACAGCTCTAGCAGCAGGTTTGTGTTCATCTGGGATGGTAATAGTAACAGTAGAATCAGTTCTTTGATCAACTGGAATTGGATCAGAATAAGTAGCTAATAAACCGGCAACAGCGAATTGGAATGTAAACATAGCAGCGGCACCGGCTAATAAAACTGGTCTTCTACCGACTTTATCTAATAAGTATAAAGCTGGAATAGTAATAACAGTGTTTAAAACGTATTGAATTGAAGAAGAAGTTAAAACTTGATCACCTTGGTAACCGGCCATTTTGAAAACGTAAACAATGTAGTACATCATAACATTCATACCGGTTAATTGTTGCCAAATTTGAGCGGAAACAGCAGTAATAGTTCTTGGTAAATATTTCTTCTTGAATAAATCAGCGTAAGTGAAATCTCTGACATGTTCGTCAACTAAGATTTGTTCTTTAATTTCAGAAATTTCAATCAAGACATCTGGATCTTCTCTGTTACCATGAGCTTGAACATCAGCAACAATCTTTTCAGCATCTTCCCAGTAACCGTGTTTGGCTAACCATCTTGGAGATTCTGGAACGAAGAAAGTACCAATGAATAAAATTAAACCTGGAATAATTTGAATACCCCAAGCAACTCTGAATGAACCAAGACCATTGATTTTGGAACAACCGTATGAAATATAGAACATTACCATAATACCTAAGGTAACGGAGAATTGGAAAATACCCCCAATTAAACCTCTAATTTTTCTTGGTGATAATTCTGAACCGTAAACTGGAGCAACAGATGAACCGAAACCAATACCAATACCAGAAATTAATCTACCGATAATTAATTGAGCTCTATCTTGAACAGATGATTGAATAGCAGCACCAGCCATCCAGAAGAAAGCACAAGTTAATAATGAAGCTCTTCTACCGAAAGGTTCTGAAATGAAAGTTGAAGCAATAGAACCAAAGAATGAACCTAATGACATAGAAGCAGTGATAAAACCTTGGATATCTGATGATGGATGATCAAAGAATTCTTGATATTGATCAGTACCAATGAAAGCTGACATTGATGAAATATCAAAACCAAACATTAAACCAGCGGTACATGCAATGGAAGCGATAACATAAATGTTAGTGATGTTTGGAAATTTATCCAATAATAATCTAAATCTTAAGGCTGGGCCTACTAAACTACTTTCGATACCCATCTTAAAAATATGTCAAATATATTAAAAAAAAGTATATAAATCTAAGTGATAGAGATTTAAAAAGTGGGAAAAAACTCCATTATTTATAGTTGTAAAATTTTTTTATTGTTTGGAAGTTTCCTGTTTGTTAAAATTTCTCCAGACAATTTCTCCATAACAATTTTTTTTTACGACAAACCATTGCCGAAACGAGTTTTTTTTTTTTTTTTGCTAAACTGGAATAACCTGATGGAATGACCTGAGGTTTATTTTTCTTTTTGAAAATGTGGGACGTTTTAAAAAATAATGGAGTACATGGTCTTAACATTAACACCGTAGATAACACCGATAAGTTATGGTGTGATAGTAAGATAATTAATGGTGATTCGTGCCTGGATGTGAAAGTATAACAATCATGGAAAGAGGGAAAAAAAGACCTGGTGATGCCGTGTCGTGCATCGCCCAATGCTGGGGATGTGACATTTTTGCTAAATCTATGTAACCTAATTTAAAACATGGGGAACTCTGCATGATAGAGATGATCAAATGCCTTAAACATAACGATTTACTACGAAACTTTCTATCCAATAATTCCTTTTTATTTCGTACGATTGTGGGGAGACTATTTTATTTTCTTCTAAACCCGTACCTATGGATTAATTTTACCTGTCAGGAATAACCAGTAAAAAGTCGCGACAAGAATTGGGGCGCTACTTTTTTTTCATAACACCTGAAAGCGGGGGTGAAATAGACAATCTCGGATAATAAACTTAGAAATAATTCCTTGACATGACGTGAAATTACTAATATTCATTATTAAGTAGAACTTTAATGTTAGTAATTATTAAAATTTCTTCAGCTCTTCAAAGTTTATCATTTATTATGAGTAACTTTAAATCCATCTTACACTCAGAAAATTTTACTAATTCCCCATGGGACAATCCATTTTCGGAATTTTTGCCAAATGTCGTCTGAGCATCTTATTATTGACCTGCAGGACAATTTTATCCGATTCTGGATTCTATGACATGTTTTTTTTTGTCAAGCCATTTTAAGCCTGATGACTTAAAATAGGCTACTGTAAACAATCCAAGAGATTTTCTTAGTAAGTCAGCATGACCGTTGAACGATCCATGCGTTGATAATTTTAAACTTTTTAAACAATCAGGTGGTGAAGTTAAACGGTGTTAACTGAAACTATCGTAAGTTGGGGTTTGGGGGTGGGCTGACGACATAAAGATTTTCGTTTCTCCTCGTCCGCTGGAATTATATCCATCGAATGTCTATTTTTTATGAAACGTTACATCATAGTAAGGACTTCCTTGAGGGGGGATTTTCTTGAATTTTACCAAAATGAGGTAATTTGGCGTATCTAGTGGTTTTAACTTTTGGGGTTATCTATTGTTGATAAGTTTCGTACTTTAAATCTCCCCTTTTCATTGTAACGTTCCAATTTTCATTTATCAGTGTGGGTGAGAGATCTCAATTCGGAAAAAACGTTTTATTCTATTTTTTTCTTTACTTAAAAAAACATTACACCTATTAAACAAAAGAGTATTTAACTTTTGAACCGTAAGATTGGCCCTTTTTAACAATTACTTGATTGGCCCATTCTTTATGGTTGATAGCATCAACAAATCTAGCATTTTCAATACAAAATCCACTTCTTGGTTCAAATCCTGGAGTATTGATACCAATACCAGTATATAATTGGAATGAAGGATCGGTGGTTTCTGCAATGAATTTGATGTTGGAGTTCGGATGAGTAGCTTCAATCACTTGCTTCAATTCAGAATCTCTGGTATCGATACCACTTCCATTCCCATCAACAACGAAACAATAATCAAAGGCACAATCGGCACTTAAAGTGGTTGGTTTAGTGATGTCAGTATGAGTTGGGACAAATTTCCCGGTTGGTAATAATTCATCATTGACTTCCAATTGTTTGTTGGTGATGGCTTTGATGACAGTACCATCAGTGGACTTGGTGTTTGAAATGTTGAAATATGAGTGATTGGTTAAGTTGATAATGGTTTCCTCAACTGGTGAGTCTTTCAAATGTTCACCAACAAATTCAATGGCTACAGATGAATCATCAACAGTGTATTTGATAGTACATTCAACATCACCAGGGAATCCATTATGACCATCTTTATCGACATAATTGAATTCAAAAGTATTGATGATTTTATCATCTTTTTTGAATTGTTTGGCAACAGGACCAAAGAAGTATTGTTTATCATAACCATCTAAACCTCCATGTAAAGTATTGGATGATTCATTGGATTCTAAAGTATAAGTTTTCCCATTCAACTCAAATTTAGAATGACCGATTCTATTAGCGACTCTACCAACAGTGGTACCAAAAAATGGGTTGGATTTTTCAATGTATCTACTTGGTTCATCAAAACCACAAACAACGTTGATACCATTCTTGACAATCTTTTGAATGATAGCACCTCTATTAGCAAATGACACTTCGAAATTATCGTATTTGACAGTATGTAATCTGTTTCTATAATCTTCTTTATCATCACTGAAGACTTTCCATTCATAATTGTCAATATTGAACCCGAAGGGATTTTCGGTAGTCCATTTCCATAAATCTTTACAGGCATCTTCAATAGTTAATTTAGCTTCCCATTTCAATTCGGTATTGGCTCTAGTAGCATTGGCAGTTAAATTTAAAACATCTCCACCTCTTCTACCGACAACTTCATATGGTAATTCTTTACCAACAGCTTTACAGAAAGCATGGTAAACGTCGAAAACAGTTGATCCATTACCAGTACCTAAGTTCCATTCTCTGTATAAACCACCATTCAAGTTCTTTAAGTAGTTCAAAGCAGCAATATGACCTTTCGCTAAATCAACTACGTGAATGTAATCTCTGATTGGAGTGCCATCGTGGGAATCATAATCATTACCGAAAATACTTAATTTTTCTCTTCTACCAATAGCTACTTGAGCCAAATATGGTAATAAGTTATTTGGAATACCCAAAGGATCTTCACCTAACAATCCTGAAGGATGGGCACCAATAGGATTGAAGTATCTTAAGATAGCTGTTTGCCATTGATTATCAGCACCATAGATATCTTTCAAAATGTGTTCTATCATGAATTTGGTTTTACCATAAGGATTGGTTGGATCATTAGGACAATGTTCTGGGATAGGAATCATATTTTCAAATCTTGTGGCATCACCGTAAACAGTAGCTGATGATGAAAATACAATGGTTTTAACTTCATGTTTTTGCATAGCAGTTAATAAAGTGATAGTTCCACCAATGTTATTATCGTAATAAGCCAATGGAATCTTGGTTGATTCACCAACAGCTTTCAAGGCAGCGAAATGGATAACACCTTTGATAGGAAATTTGTCGAAAACCTTGTTCAAGCTTTCTAAATCCCTCAAGTCAACATCAAAGAAATCAACTTTTTGTTTGGTGATGAACTCCACTCTGGCGATGGCATCATAACTTGAATTACATAAGTTATCAACTACCACAACTTTATACCCATTGTTAATTAATTCAATAACGGTATGGGATCCAATGTATCCAGCTCCTCCAGTAACTAAAATGTATTCTGACATTATAGATTTGTTAATTCGAATGTTCGATTGAAAAAAAAAAATGGAAAGATTAATGGAAATCTCAATTTATTTATACTTCGCGGTGTTAGATCGTGGGGGATTATAGAACTATTTGATTAAAGATGAGCTAAACCTTCCAAATGGGGAATTTTTAGAAGCTCAATGGAATTATATGAGCCTTTGTTTGGTATTTGTGAAGCTTGAATGGCTTTTCCGGCTCTTTTGGCATTAAAAATACACATAAACCCCAGAGTCGTAAAATTCACTAACATTTAGTGAGAAAAGAAAAATGTAACGTTGCATGAAGAAAGAGCAAAAACATGGAGGAAAAATTAAACGTCTCGGATTTTCTCAATGCCACCTTTATTTTCAGGATCCCCCAGAATTTCTCCATACGGAATGAGAAATTTCGTGGGATGATGGATTTATCATCAAAAATAATGATGAAACTATGGGGCAAATTGGAGGAAACTCGGGACAACCTCAACTCGTACATTCTATTGAATGATCATATTATCTCCAAAAGTGAAAAATAAGTGATTCGATAATAAAATAATCCTATTAAGTAGTTGCGACATAATAGATTAACATGATCTCATACATACCGCTAATTGAAAACAAATATAACGTGGAATTTTACATGGCCTTTTCGGGACGTGGTTCATAATATTCATGTATCAATTCTAAACTCGTTCTTAAAACTGTCATTTGTCGGTGTAACGTTACAGATTTTACTAGATTTCGAGGATTTTAATCTCGAGATGGAGTTTCCATGATTTTTCAATAAATAAATGAGGATTTCTCATATTTTTCAAATTTATTACCATAATTATAAAATAAATAAAAATGGGTGATATTCCAATTTATAAGGATTTATCTTTTTATCCAAACTCTGATAAAGCTAAAACTAGATTTGATCATATTTTCGGTAAATTCAAACAAAGTTTTGGTGATTATGAATTTATAGCTAGAGCTCCAGGTAGAGTTAACTTAATCGGTGATCATATTGATTGTTCATACTTTTCAAGTTTACCTATGGCTATTGAAACTGACGTTGTTGCTGTTGCCAATTTAACTTCAGACTTGTCAGTTAATTTGATTAATTTGGATTCTAAATACGAACCAACAAGTTTCCAATTACCAGAAAATAATGAAATCTTAACTATTGATAAATCAATATTCAGTTGGGCCAATTATGTCAAATGTGGATTTTTAGTTGCTCAAAAGTACTTAAAAGAAAACCATCCAGAATTAAGTGATTTCAAAGGGGTTAATGTTGTTTTTGATGGAACTGTTCCAACTGGTGGTGGTTTATCTTCATCTGCTGCTATAAGTGTTTGTTCAGCTTTATTATTCTTAAGATCTCAAGGTTTGAAAGAAATTACTAAAAAAGATTTAACTGCTATTACTGTTGTTAGTGAACATTACTTAGGTGTTAATACTGGAGGTATGGATCAATGTGCTTCAATTTATGGTGAATTTGGTAAAGCTTTATTGGTCCATTATAAGCCAAACTTATATGGTGAATTATTTTCATTCCCTAAAATTCAACCTCATGATATGGTTTTATTAATCTCCAACACTTTAGTCGAAGCTAATAAATTCGAGACTGCTCCTATCAATTATAATTTGAGAGTTGTTGAATTTGCTGTTGCTTCAGAAATTTTGGCCAAGAGATGTGACTTAACTTTGGTTCAAGATAGTAACTTAAACACTGGTACTTTAAAAGGTTTCGTCGATAATTATTGTGAACAGAAATTAGGTTGGGATCATTGGGATGGTCATAATATCGAACAAGGTATTAAGTTACTTAACAAAGGATTAGAATTAGTTGAAACCTTATTCACCGACGAAGAAAAGGATGGTTTAACTACTGAACAAGCTGCTAAAGCTTTAGATCTTTCCGTTGACCAATTCACTGAAAGATTCTTACAAAAATTCCATGTTAGATATGAAAAATTGAAATTATACAAAAGATCAAAACATGTCTTTTATGATTCATTGAATGTTTTCAAAGTATTGAAATTATTATCAGCTCCAAGTGATGACTTCTTAACTGATTTAGGAAGTATCATGAATGATTCTCAACAAACTTCAATTGAAAATATTGAAAACTCCACTAACGAAATTAACGATGTTTGTAAAATTGCTTTAGCAAATGGCTCTTATGGTTCAAGAGTTACTGGTGCTGGTTGGGGTGGTTCTGTTGTTCATGTCACTACTGCTGATAAGATTGAAGGGTTATATGACGCTTTAAAAACTCAATATTACCAAAAGAAATTCCCTAACATCACTCAAGACGAATTAGAAGCTGCTTTGGTTATCACTCAACCTTCTGCTGGTGCTTCTTTAGTCGAATTATGATTCTCGATGTATAAAGATAAAAATGTATGTATCATATATCTCGCACTCTATCTATCACACCTCATGATTTGTATTGGCGATTGTTTGACTAGCTCTGATGGTGATTTATATCAAGTCACTGGAAGCGTTGGAGAGGAATTGTCAGTAAAGCTTGTTGGTTCTAATTGGTCATATGTAGAATCGGTGAGTGCTACAGATATTGATGTTTTTAACAATCCCGATAAGGAATTCATGGATAGCCTTGTAATTCCTTTTGTGCCTTCACAGTTTCCTTTACAATTTGCGTCTGTTGGGAGTGAATCGTGTGATTTCACAGCTTCAACACCTTCGACACCTTCGACACTTCCGACATCTCCTAATTCAAAGTACTTTGAAATCTTAAATATTTTCGAATGGAAATTGGTAGAATTGAAGGAAAAAAAATCAAAGATGACTACAAAGCAGAAAAAGTATCATTTGAAACAGTTCTTGAATCGACATATCAAGCAAAGCTTCAAACTCAAACCTTTCCTCCGTCCCAATACCAATCTACCTCCCTCAGGAAAACCCATGAGATTGGTTTTCGAAGAAATCATCAATAAAGGCTTAAATATTAGATTGGTTTACTTCCTTTGTAATAACCAGTATGACAGCTTATTGGAATTTGTACTCAATCAGCTAATAAGGGACTCTGGGCCTTAGTCATGTACATATGTGAATTAAGTGTTTGGATTTTTACTGTGCTTCGTTCCTCATGGCCCAATGGTTAAGGCGTGTGGCTACGATGTAGCAGGAAACCACAAGATTCCAGGTTCGAGTCCTGGTGGGGAAGCACTTTTTTATTGGAAGTTTTTTTTTAGTTGAGTACACAATATTTGGCTATATATGCTGGCAGTAGACTCTATGATAATTGCCATTGATTTTCGTCTCTTATTTCCTCATTTCGTCTACTATCCAAATGTTCACCCAAAATCAAAAACCTCAGAGAGCGTGAGAAAAATCAATGATAGTGTACTCGGTGTATATTTTAAATAAAGCAGGTGGATTGGTGTATCAGAATGATATCAACCCTGGCTTGAACAGATTAAGTGCTAACGATTACCTTGTATTGGCTGGTACATTACATGGGGTCCATGCAATCACTTCCAGATTCAGCCATTCAATGAAGATTGAACAGAATGAAATCAATATGAATAATAACTCCAACATTTTGAGTACGGGCAAGTCTTTAAACCCCAATACCAACAGAACTGGTCTACAAAGTATTGAAACTGATCATTTCAATTTATACATTCAACAAACTTTAACGGGGATCAAATTTATCATCATAACGTCTCCATTAAAGACAACGCCCATGTCTAGAGGCCAATTGAATAATGAGTTGGACTTAGTCAATTATCTATTCAGACAAATCTATATATTGTATGGGGATTACGTATCGAAAGATCCTTTCCAAGCAAGTGATATGCCTATAAAGAATCAATTATTTGATACTAAACTACGTGAATTGGTGAATCAATAGACTTATCCATTGATTAACATATTCAAACCTTGTTCAAGATTGATCTGTGGTTTCCATCCTAATTGTTTGAGTTTGTCATAATTAATGGAATATCTAGAATCATTATAATTTCGATCTTTGATAAATTCAATATTAGGTGTTTTACCCATTATAGAACCAATAAGATTAACCAACGATAAGTTATCTATTTCAAAATCACACCCAATGTTGAATATTTCACCAACATTCTGACCAAAATTATCCCAAATTATCATTAATGCATCTATAAAGTCTTTAATATATAAATATTTTCTTTTATTTGATCCGTTCCCATGGATAGGAATACTCTCGTCATTCTTCAACCTCTGAATGGTCACGGGGATTATCTTCTCGGGGTACTGGTTAGGTCCATAGATGTTATTGGCCCGCACAATGATGATAGGTAAGTTGTATGAATATTGATAGGATTTGATTATGAGATCTATAGATGCTTTTGTGGCAGCATAAGGATTTGAAGGATTCAAGTTATCATTTTCATTGACGTCGTTATCATCTTGTTCTCCATAAACCTCGTCTGTAGATATATGAATGAATTTGACACTATAAGATAACTTTCTAATCACTTCCAATAGATTCTGAGTTCCAAGGATATTATTAGCGGTGAAATGTAATGGATCTTCAAATGACCTATCAACACAGCTTTCAGCTGCAAAATTGATCACGGTGTTGATTTTATTCTCTTCAAACAACTCAGTCAAACCCTTGTAATTCTTAGATAAGTCCATCTTCACAAATGTTATCCTATCCATAGGTAAACGATTGGTATCACTGGCATAGTTCAACATATCAACGCATATTATATGATAAATGGTATTATTAACTAGGTAATTAATGAAATTAGATCCTATGAAACCAGCACCACCAGTTATTATTATCAGTTCTGAAGTCATCCCAACTCACTGATAAGCAAAATATAATTAAGCGGAATCGACCAAGACAAGGAAATAATTAAAGTAGCAATAATAAAAGTAACCTGATACTAATAAGATTCACACGTTTGACTACACGTTTGAATCCACGAGCTGTATTTTATATTATATTGATAAAATCACCTTAAGATGATGTCGCAACAGTCAGTTTAAGTTATGTACAGGTGAGATTTTTCCTTCTTCAAACCTCGCAATATTCGATGTAACGTTGCATTTATTTATGTCTAATGATTGAATTACTGCAAAATTTGAAGTTTTACCTATAATTCCGTGACGATATGACTTGGTTTCCAGAGAATTTAGGTATTATTAGGGTTTCTGGATATGTATAGATTGGTTTTGGGTTCGGATAGTGATAAACACTTTCATAGTGAACTTAAAATACTTAATGTATTACCTATTAGAAACTACAAATATCTTCAAGATTCGTAAAAACCACAACTGACGCACTTCAAATGTTTTCAACCTCAAATCTTCTTACTTTATTGCCTTATTCATCTTCCCGACCAACCAATAGGATCCATTTCCACTGCAAGTTGTTTATTTTAAGAACAAAAGCATCTAGCAGCCATCCGGATAAAAAAGGTCATTTTGAATAACAAAAAAAGTCGCAAAGTTCGCCCAAACAACAGGGATCGTAACATGAAGTGAGATGTGAGAAACCTGACAATTGAGAAAAGCCATTTGAGAACTATTTAAACATCAAGAATTCGCCAGTTTTTAAAATGAAAGTAGAGTTGAAAAACCTATTAAGTGAAGAATATAAATATCCTCATAAAGCAATGAGTCAATTTGATTTTACTGATCATTCCCATCGTCGTTATAATCCATTAACCAACACTTGGATATTATGTTCACCTCATCGTACTAAAAGACCATGGCAAGGAGCTAAAGAAGAAATTAAGAAACCTAGTTTGTTGGAATATGATGAAAAGTGTTATTTATGTCCAGGTAATGTAAGAGCTACTGGTGACAGTAATCCAAAATATGAAGGTACTTATTATTTCTTGAATGATTATCCAGCCGTTAAATTAGATCAACCTGATTACGTCGGAGATGATGATGAAAAAAACCCTTTAAAGAAGAAATTATTGAAAACTCAAGGTATTAAAGGTAAATGTTATGTTTTATGTTTTTCACCAAATCATGGTTTAAGTTTACCATTAATGAAACAAGAATCAATTGAAAAAGTTGTTACATTATGGCAAACCTTATATAATGAATTAAATGAAGAATCTAAAAATGGTGCTGGACATAAATATATTCAAATTTTTGAAAATAAAGGTAGTGCTATGGGATGTTCTAATCCTCATCCTCATGGACAAGCCTGGTGTTTAGACACTATTCCAACTGAAGTTAATGAAGAAATAGAAAATATGAACAATTACTATAAAGAAAATGGTACTCATTTGTTGGGAGATTATGTTGAATTGGAATTACAAGAAAAGGAAAGAATTGTTGCATTAAATGATTCATTTATCGTTGTTGTTCCATATTGGGCTTTATGGCCATTTGAGACTTTATTAATTTCGAGAGAACATTTAAGATCAGTAGCTGATTTCAATGATAAACATAAAGCTGATTTAGCTTCAATCTTGAAAACCTTAACCATTAAATATGATAACTTATTCAACACTTCATTCCCTTATTCAATGGGTATTCATCAATCACCTTTTGAAACCTGTTCCCATGAAGAAAAAGATAATACTTGGTTCCACATGCATTTCTATCCACCATTATTAAGATCAGCTACCGTTAAAAAATTCTGCGTTGGTTTTGAAATGTTGGGTGAAGCTCAAAGAGATTTAACTTCTGAACAAGCTGCCAAAAGATTACAAGATTTATCAGGTGATGACCATTATTTAACAAAATAGATGTAATGATATGTATAAAGAATTTAAATACTCTAGTAGGTGCGCAGGGTATCAAATTTGGTACCGCACTAGACTCTGATTTAGCTCCATCTCTCGGTCCATTTTTCCCCCTCCACATTCTCTTATCTGATGAGATGCGATGCGAATTTTCAATAAAATTTCATTATGCCTGAAGAAATCCCAGTTGATACAAAACCTCCTTTGGATACCAGAATAGGGAAAGACGATCCTTTTGTCTTTGGACAAAGATACTTAAACAACAAAGACGAAGTGTTCAATCACAATGCTTGGGATAATGTAGAAATGGATGAAGAACAAATTGAGATGGCTAAAGAATTGATCGCTAAACAAGTGGAAAATCCAGTTAAAGATTTCGAAAAAACCTTATACAACGCTAACCCTGCTAAATATTGGGATATTTTCTATAAACACAACAAAGAGAATTTTTTTAAAGATAGAAAATGGTTACAAATCGAATTTCCTTCATTATATGAAGTCACCAAAGAAGATTATACTAAACCTACTACTATTTTGGAAATAGGTTGTGGTGCTGGTAATACCATGTTCCCAGTTTTAGAACAAAACAAAAACCCCAACTTAAGAATCTTCGGATGTGACTATTCCAAAGTTGCCGTTGATTTAATCTTAAGTAATCCAACTTTCAAAGAAAACAGTGAAAAAGGTATCGCATATTCATCAGTATGGGATTTAGCTAATGAAGAACACAAATTACCTGATAATTTAGAACCAAACTCTTGTGATATCATCATCATGGTTTTCGTTTTCCTGGCCTTACATCCAGATCAATGGGCTAATGCAGTAACAAATTTAATGAAAGCTTTAAAACCTGGTGGTCAAATATTATTCAGAGATTATGGAAGATATGATTTGGCACAAATTAGATTCAAGAAAGGAAGATTATTAGACGACAATTTCTATGTAAGAGGTGATGGAACAAGAGTTTATTTCTTCACTGAAGAAGAGTTGAGAGAAATCTTTGTTAAGAATGGACCTTTCAAAGAAACCAAAATCGGTACTGATAGAAGATTATTGGTCAATAGAAAGAAACAATTGAAAATGTATAGAATTTGGTTACAGGCGGTATTTAGTATATAAATAATATAAAACTTCAGTACACCACAATGTATAAAAAGTCATCAAGGTATTTAAACATTTTCCAAAGATCAAGGATTTTGATATTTTCATTAAGTGATATTCCATGAACGTGAAATTGTGAGTTGGGGAAATCTTTTGTGATAGATTCAAACGTCAGATCAATGTCTGAAGGATAATGTAGAATTTTTCCTTGGGCAAATACTTTTACAGGTATTCGAAGCATTTTTGTGGATGTGAGCTTCTTCTCTATGGTGGTATAATAATTGAGATCATGATCTTTGATGGCATTCCATAACATTTCTGAATCGTTCTTACTTAGATTCATCACCGCCTTCGAGTTCCCGTTTACAATGAAACTACTCTGCTTCAATTGGTTGAAGAAGTTTTCACTTATGGATCTTTCATAGTTGATAGTATCATCAGGGTATCTATAAATGAACGGTATGATATCAGGATAATCACCAAATTTGAAATCTAGCTTCCATGGGTCTGAATTTATAGTTGATGGTAAGTGCAAATGATCATATAGCAATCCTACAGGTTGATTCCATTTAATAGGAATCAGATTATATTCTAACCAAAAGGGTTGTGTGAACTCTAGGAAATTCTTGAAATACTTTGCAATTGACTCATAATAAATAGGTAGGTAGGAAATTCTCGGTACAGTCAACAAGTATTCAATGGAACTATCGTCAGTGTCTAAGGATATTATGATGTTAATGGACCCATTCCATAGTTTATCTTTGACTTCGAACTCCATGACTGCGAAAAAAGTTGCAATCGAGAGCTTATCTTAGCAAAAAGGTAGGGAGGGAGAGAAAGAGAAAGGGAGGCAAGAAAGAGTAGGAAAACCTATAAATATGCATTATTTCGTTAAATCCTTCATTTCAATGTCCTCTTCAAAGGGATTATAATCTCCATGTCTTTTTCGAGTAGTTTCTTGGAACCCATCAAATGTATCTACACGATAATGATGAGGTAAAGGAGAATAACTTTGTTCATTGACCACTTTTAAGGCTTCTTGAGCAGTCAATTCATGTTCTTTCAATGATTTTAACGTGGTGGTCGTTTTATTCCTTGATAATTTGGTGTTTAATTGTCTAACTGAAGATTTTCTCGATAGACTTTCTCCCAACTTCCTTAATTTACTTTGTTCCTTATCTTGGTAATTGAAAAACTTATCATTACCATAATTATCATAATCACTAGCTCCTGACTCATCTTCGGACGATGTGTCATATAATATTTTATCTTGAGGTCTACTTTCGTAACTCAAATTACTTTCAACATCATTACTACTGGTACTTCTTTGACTTCTTTCACTTTGTTGGCGCCTGATTTGAGTTTTGGAGAAACTTCTCCCATTATTTTTGAAATCTCCTGTTCTCTGATATGTATAACCTTCAAAATATGCTTCATCGTCAGGATGGTTCGAGCACCAAACAGGTAAAATCCACGATACCATTAAAATTAAAGCAGCGGAAAACCCAATCCATGTTAACAAAAACCACACCCTTCCCAATTGTAAATTGATCCCGAAAGAACCTAAACTGTTTTTCACTTCTTTACGAGTTTTGAGTAATAAGGAAGTGGCAACACCCGTAGCTATGGCAATAGCTAGGAAGTTCATTACTGTTATTATGGTAACTATATGAAGCAAGAACACCGGCAAATTACTCAAATCTTGAGCATCTCCTTTGTTACTGTACAAAACATACTGGAAGAGCAATAATCCTCCAGATATCACTGCTGCTATAGTTAATGTTATGGGAACCACTGAGTATCCCTTATTTCTTTGGTCTACTTCCTTACTATAATGTGAGTCATCATACGAGCCTTTGTCAGCATAAGCCAACACACTTTCCATATTATGTTGTCTCAAGGCCATTCTATAATTAAAAACCGTCTTCAAACCTGGAGACCTCACACACGTTATGGTATCATCGTGTTTGATATATTCAGGTTGTCCATTCTTATTACGTCCCAAGGTTATATTATAGTCACCCGTACATGCTTCCCATAGAGACACTAGGTAGTATTGAGGAGCGTTGGCTACTTGTTCTTCAGCATACTCACTTAATATGGATATCTCACTATTAGTCAAAGAATCATCAATAGGTAACTGACCATTTATTTTGTCGTTTGAATCAGACGGATGGGACACTGAGTTTCTTAATGATTCATAAATCCCTTTGGATACGTCTAAATGTGAACAGTTGATTCTAGCGATGTAAAATTTGATACTGAAAAGGGGACCTAGTAACGAAACCATTATCATTACAAATGCCACTATAGTACAGAAAAACCTGAATATTTGTATAACCCTTGCTTCCAAAGTTAAGTTCTGGAATGCTCTTAGCAAAGGAGCATTTCTGTTCACAAACCACATGAAAAATAGTATTACTTACAGGGAGATCAGGGTATAATGGTTCTTTTACTAAAAATACTTTCGCGGGCTAGCCTTACGGTTTAAGCCTGGTCCTATTTAATTATAACACCGCCAGGAGGCTGAAATTAAGAGAAATCGACTGTTTTTCGGTGCCCGGTTTATTGACTGTGGTCAAAGCAGAAAAACTCTGCTAATTATAGAAAAGTTGGAAACCATTAAAAACATACATTAAACCAAACCCATTAAAAATCTTCATTAAACTTTAAACACCCATAATTATCATTGACCGTATGAACGGCAATATCTCTTTGATACTCATCTTGTTGAAAATCATCATCTCTATCCAATTTCCTCTTGTTTGAAGTAGGTAAAGTCATAACTGGAGTTTGAGTTTGTTGCCAATCGCTAATACTTGAAGTTGATTCAAAAGTAGAAAATCTATTGGTTAACGAAGGTGGTCGTTCAATATGATTTGGTAAAGGCATTCTTCTTGTTGATGGATTAGTTACAGGATTAGGATCTTGATAATTAACATTACTATTATAAGTAAAGGTATTTGCTTGATTAAACCCTTGGAACTGATTACCGGTATTATATCCTTCAGCTACGGCTTTTCTTATTCTCATACCAATGGAAGCCAACGCATTCTCTTGTTCTGATCTATGGTCTGGTTGGATGGTTGTTGTAGCGACTCTTTTATAACTCATACCTGATCACAGAAAGGTTTTAATTCGACGATGTTTCGCGATAGCGTGAGATAAGAGTAAAAGTGAGCATTGAAGGAATCAGGAAACGAAGGTAATGACGTGAACATCGAGCCAGAGCAAGATGAACCAGTAAATGAGAATCACAAGAAGAGATGAACCATCTATAGACATACCTGATGGTTCAGCAAGAAAGACTCATGGACAAGCATCAAAGATCAAATTAATACGAAATGTGATACATCAATCTTCTACCTCTATAAGTTTCCTATAGCACCAATTACCAAAAATTTCCATATCTACAATTCCATTATCTACAATTCCGTCTCATCTGTATCATCTTTAAGCACTCTACATAACCACCGTTCTTAAATGGCCCACAATTCCTTTCAAATCTTCCAATCAAAAACCCTCTATGAGTTTCCGTTTTCAGAAGTTTTCATGGAATTAATGATGCACTTGACTTGAAAAAAATAAATGGAAATTTCTAACGACAAACTATTATAATATAAACCTTGATTGATTCCCACATTTTTCCACTAAAACAATCAGCAATGTCAATCAATTTCAACATTTCATCAAAGGAAACTCAACAATACGAATCTGAATATTCTGCTCATAATTATCATCCATTACCTGTGGTATTCTCCAAAGCTAAAGGTGCTAAAGTATGGGACGCGGAAGGTAAAGAATATTTAGATTTCTTATCAGCTTATTCTGCTGTCAACCAAGGTCATTGTCATCCAAAAATTATTGAAGCTTTGGTTGATCAAGCTTCTAAATTAACTTTATGTTCAAGAGCTTTTTCATCTGATGTGTTCGGAGTTTATGCTAAATATATCACTGAATATTTCAACTATGAAATGGTCTTACCAATGAACACTGGGGCCGAAGCTGTTGAAACTGGTTTAAAATTAGCTAGAAGATGGGGTTATGTTAAAAAAGGTATTCCAGAAAATGAAGCTATTATCTTATCAGCTAAAGATAATTTCCATGGTAGAACTTTAGGAGTTATTTCAATGTCAACTGATCCAGATGCTACTACTAATTTCGGTCCTTATTTATCAGGAGTTGGTCCACAAATTCCTGGTGAACCTCAAGGTACCATCTTAAGATATGGTGTTATTGAAGATGTTGAATTAGCTTTCAAAAATGCTGGTGATAAAATTGCTGCTATTTTATTAGAACCAATTCAAGGTGAAGCTGGTATTGTTGTACCACCAGCTGATTATTTAACTAGAGTTCAAGCTTTATGTAAAGAACATAATGTATTATTAATTTGTGATGAAATTCAAACTGGTATTGCTAGAACTGGTAAAATGTTATGTTATGAACATTCTGAAAATGTTAAACCTGATATTGTTTTATTAGGTAAAGCTATTTCTGGTGGTGTTACTCCAGTTTCTGCTGTTTTATCATCAAAAGATATCATGTTATGTTTAGATCCAGGTTCTCATGGTTCTACTTATGGTGGTAATCCATTATCTTGTAGAGTTGCTATTGCTGCTTTACAAGTTGTTAAAGATGAAAATTTAGTTGAAAGAGCTAATACTTTAGGTCAATTATTAACTGAAAAATTAAATGGCTTAAAAGATAAATTCGGTGGTATTATCTCTGAAGTTAGAGGTAGAGGTTTATTATCAGCTATTGTTATTGATGAATCAAAAACTAACGGTAGAACTGCTTGGGATTTATGTATGTTAATGAAAGAAGAAGGTGTTTTAGCTAAACCAACCCATGATAATATCATCAGATTAGCTCCACCTTTAGTTATTGCTGAAGAAGATTTATTAAAAGGGGTTTCAGCTATTGAAAAATCATTAGAAGCTTTACCAAATGCTCCAAAAGGTCATGGTCATTAGAGGTGATAATCGCCGGGAGTTTAAGAGACCAAAGTAATAAGGGAGATAAAAGAAAAAATAAATACTTGTACATTACTATCACTTCACTCTTTATTCTTCTTCATCATCATCATCTCTTTCCATAGTGGTATGTCCCAAGGCAGCTAAACGTCTAGATCTTTCAACTGCAGTTTCTTGGATATCTGAATCTAACGAAGCATCTGAATCTTCAGTAGCATCTGAATCGTATTCTTCATCATCATCATCTTCTTCATCATCATCTTCATCATAATGATCATCAATATGGTGTTCTTTAATGGTAGGAATTGGTAATTGAACTGTGTTTCTATCTTGACTAATTAAAGTATTATTAAGATGGGTCTCTAATTTCTGTTCAATCTTCTTATTATTCAAATGAGGATCACCTCCATCATATTCTGGAGTTAATACCGGCTTATTACTTTCCAAATCAGGTTTGGCTGACCTTTTAATCCCAACAAATGATAAGGCCTTATCCATAACTGAATCAGATCTACCTCTTTTAGCATGACGATTGACTTTATAACGTCTAATGATCTCACCTTCTTCATTTTCAATTAAAATCAAATCATCAATTTGATGAGCATAAACTTTACGTTGACTTGGATCATCTTTCTTATAATAAGCTTTACGACTGTTGGTAGTAATCGATTGTTTATCATCAGAAACTCTTCCACTATGGTTAGAAGCAGAAGAATATTGAGTTAAATGACGGTTTAAAGACGTCATGGAATGAAGACTTAAATTGTCTTCAAGTTCTGCCGGTGTATGTTTATGAGGTTGTTTAACTTCTTCAATAGGCAAAGTTTCGATGATTTCACCATTAGAATCTTCAATAATGATCTTATCACCTTCTTGGAAAGCTGTTGTACCATTATTAACTTTTTCATCCGTTTGTTCACTTGATGAGGGTGATTGGGTATCAAAATCAGGTTGGGTATCTTCCTTACTGATAGTAGGATTAATAGGAGAACCTAATTGTAAGAATTGAGAAGCCGGTCTTTGTCTACGTTCATCTTTCAATTCTTCATCATGAGTATGAGATCTTGACAAGGTTTGCATAAGTTTACCTGGACCTTTATTCTTTCTTTTACTTCTCTTTTTACGTTTAGCTCCACCAGCTGGTCTATATTTGAGACCACTAGTTTCGATAGTTTCATTTTTACCTAACGGTACTCCATTATCGTTCAATGTTGTAGCAGCACTATCAACTCTATGTAATGAGAATGAAGTAGTAGTTCTTTCCAATTTTTGTAAACGTGATAACCAATTACCACTTTGTTCATTTTGTGTACTGAATGACATAGTAATGGCCATTCTATTCAATCTTTTACCTAAAGTTAACACAGCTACTGATGAACCATGAACTACAATTGATGTGATGACAATAAAATTCACAATGGGCCATAAAGCATTCAATAAATGATAATGAGGATATGATTCTTTAGCTTCTTCATCTAATCCAACAGATTCAATATGATAATGTTCTTCCAAATCCCTTCTGGCTAAAATGACGGCGAAAATTGCTCCAACACCAATAGGACCAAAATGACCACAGAAAAATGCTTCCCTCCAAGATTTTAAATCAGGAGTGAAAGGTTTCAATGCTACAACTGCAGGGAGTCTTCTTAAAAAGATAACAACAAAGGCAAGAACAATTAATCTCCAGATATTTAATCCATAAATCCCATTATTGAAATCTTCCCATGGAATAATGGCACCAAAATAAACGAAAAATGCTAAATTAATAATTAAATCTATAACGGTAGAAACATGAGATTCTTCTGTCTTTCTGGCAAAATCTCCATTCCATCCAAAAGCGGTTCCAGCAGCAAATGAAACCAATAAATCATCAACCCCTAAAACTGATCCTAAACCAGCTGAATTAAAGGCTAAGAATATGAAGAAAGCTAAGAAAGATTCTCTATCGATCAAATTCTTCTTTTCAGCGAATGCAACTAACTTTCTTAATACAAATCCGATAACAACACCTAAGATTATACCAAAGAAACATTGGTATAAGATAGTTATCAAGAACCATTCTTTAACGATTTCACCTGAATGTCCGGGATGGATTAAAATATTCAATGCTAAGAAAATAAAAGGGAATGCCATCCCATCATTACACCCAGATTCGGCAGATAATAAATTCCTTAAATGACCAGGAACTCTTTCGGCGAACTTCCCTTTACCTACAACAGCAGCAGCTAAAACAGGATCAGTGGCTGTAACACATGCACTTACCAATAAAGCTTGACCAAAAGTGAAATGTGGAATCAATACCCATATAAATAATCCTACAATTAACCATCCAGCTGTCATCACTGGTAATAAAAATATAGCTACTGATAACCAATGTTTCTTCATATACTTTCTAGGTAATTCTACCGCCACAGCAACAATTTGCACACATAAAACAATTCTACTGATTTCCAAAGTAATAATTTCACTGTTCCCCCAAGATAATGGGTCAAACCAATTTAGACAATGGGGCCCTAGGATTAATCCTGCTATAGTTGCAACGGTTGCTTCACCTATATATAATTTTTCCTTGACAAATAATGATACCAATGAAAATAACGTACTAAATATCCCAACACAAGCATAAGCTATATGGGGGTCCGTTAACTATAATAAAGTTAGTATGAAAATTTCTTATCATTTGTGTTACACTTTCAAAATGTCTTGTAGAAACAGGGTTTTCTTTTAATAAAGTGTCCAGTAAACTTCCTTGGACATCAAGGAACCCATGAGTCCCACTGCATGCTAATTCTAACGTACCTCTAATTGTGACCAAACCATAATCTATAAATTCATAAAAGATCGTGTTTGGATTAATGACAAGAAAAACTATGTGAGTATTTACAATTTAGCGAGATGACAATTGTCGTTGAGCAGAGGGTTATGATCTTAAGCATTTAGAGGATTTCGGTAGTATTTCAGGTCTTAAGATGTTTGTGGAAGGTTAAATAAGTAAATAAAGATTGTTTTTGGGTGGAGGATCGTTTCTAAATCACTAAATTCGTATAACCCTTATTTTTAGAGATAAGGGACTGATTATGTAATTCTCAAAAATTTTCAGACATTATGGAAGGAATGTGGATCATTGGATATGGTTCATTAATCTTTAAACCTCCTCCTATATATTCATTCAAAGTCACAGGATACCTTGAAGGATATATTAGAAGGTTTTGGCAATCATCTTCCGATCATAGAGGTACTCCTGAAAGTCCAGGGAGAGTGGTGACATTAATTAGTTTACAGGATTTACTAGAAAACCCTAAATTTCATAATGATCTACAAATGTATGAACTTAACCAGTCGGAAATCACCACCAAAACTCATAAAATAGATCAATTAGCACCTAAAGATTTGAAAGTTTGGGGTTGTGCTTATTATATTGATGGTAAAGATGTTGAAGAAATGAAAGAATATCTTGATGTTCGAGAACAAGATGGTTATACCACTCATATGGTACCTTTCAGGATAACTGAAGTCCCACAAGATGAAAAGGCTCGAGCAGTTTTGGAGAAAATACCTAAAGATGATAATATGTATTATATCAAATCATCAGTTTATATTGGTACCATAGATAATGAATCATTCATCGGACCCGAAACCATCGAGGATACCGGTAAAGTAATTAAGCATAGCAAAGGACCCAGTGGTGAGAACATTGAATATTTACGGAACCTTTGTCATAGTGTAAGAGATTTAAGTGCTGAATCAGTAGATTTGTATTTAGAAGATTTACTTTCTCTTGCTAGTAAATAGAAGTAATAGAAAATTAGCATTGCACCTAACTATCGGCCTCCTCAATAGAGGTATAAATTCATTTAACATGATTACGGGACTCTTCACTAGGTTAACATACTTTTGACATGGTAAAAAAAAAATAACATCTCCCGGGGGTGAGTCGAACACCCGATCTCAAGATAACTGAGGTTAGAACTTTACAGTCTCGCGCTTTAAACCAGCTAAGCTACCAGGAGTTGTTGACGAAAATTGTGAAAATGCGCAATATAATAACGTTTACTGCAGTACACCACGCACTGTCATATATAATTTGCTAGATTGAAGAGTAAATAAGAGTTGAGAGTAACAAAAAACCATGTATCCCCTAATATGCAGTGAATTCTCGTGCTGAATATTCAATAATACCCGCTAATTCATCAATGTGAAACTGAGCTCTACCAAAATCTCCCTTATCAACAAAATCTCTGATCAATGGGAAAGTGTTCCAATTCCATTCATCTTGAGATTTTACCGGGGCATTGAATGAGGTACCGAACAACATGTTCAAATATCCTGGTCTAGCTTGTTGGATGTCTTTGCTTATGAAATGTTGATTGAATTCTACCAAACAATCATTCCATTTCCATCTTTTCATAGCCAATAATGAGGGTTCAATATCAGCTGATTGAACGATGAATTCATTCCAACTATGAACCCAATTATCAAAGTCAGTAGCTCCTTCTTTCAATACATTCAATGCTTTGATCAATTTATCGTAATGAACTTGAGGTTTGGACGGATGGGTATCTTTTTTGATTTGTTCATCAATATATTTAGCCAAATTGACTTGATATTCAAATAATCTATCAACGAATTGAGTGAATTTGAAGGGTATAACTGCTTGTTCAGCTACATTTAATACTATGTTACTCAACAATTCTACTAACTGACCATGTTTCTTCATAGAAGGATCAATCTTAGCTTTATCGAAATTATCATAGTTATCATAACATGAATGACGAGCATATTTAGTTCCTTTGAATTTAATTTCCATCGATGGAACATTCAAGATATTGATAAAAGGTATATAATTCCTTTCTTCAATAAGATCATTGGAAATAGCATCCAGACCTTGGTTTTGTAATTTATAAAGTTCGTATAAATTAATGGTTTTATCTTTATGTTGAATTTTTGAATTCCTTTTACTTTGAATGGATTTACTTCCTACATTCTTAAGACAATCCTTGATGATTTGATGTAAGAAAGGGTTGGCTTTGATTGATAAGTTATCACCCGAGACAGCATCACTAAGATCTATATATGTATAAGCTTGAGATCTTAAAATCCTCTTGTTTTCTTCAACCCATTCAGTGGACCCAGCCAAATTATAATTCGTACCATCAAAAGAAATAAATTTAATAGTTCTGGAAGGTGTCCAATTGTATTTTCTTTGCATGGTAGTGAAGATTTTGATCATTTCTAATAAAACAACTGACCCGGTATTACTTCCAACAGTACCAAAACATGAAGCATCTCTTGCAGCCCCAATAATAATGGATTTATCATGTTGTTCTCTACCTTGAATAGTTCCAATAACATTCCAAAGAGCATGAGTATCTCTCTCAGAATTGGATACATGGATTTTTAGTTTCTTAGAATCGTCATCAGTAGGACCAGAAAATGAATCTTCTTGGAATTTGATTCCTTTACCATTGAAGATTTTGATCAAAGTTTCTCCATCTTTGAAAGAAATTGGAATAGTAGGGATCTTAGGAGTGGTTTTAGATTTCATCCATAATAATTTACTACCATAACCTTCATCACTTGACCATCCTGGTGTTAAAATATCTCCCAGACTATATCTTGATAATCCGACATTTTCTCTTTGAATAACATCATCATATTCAGCAACACTATCATCTTTACCTATTGAAATCTTTCTGGAGATGAAAATTACTGCTTTTGCCCCTTTATCTTGAGCCATTAACACTTTATTGGATTCGATGATTCCTCCACCATATCTCATCAACAAGATACAATCTTTAACATCAATATTTCCCTCTTGTAATTTCTGGAAATCATCTTCAGTACCAAAGTTAACAAACACCATTTTTCCTTCAATTGGTTGATCAGTTTTCAAAGAATTTGGATTATGAGATAAATATTCAATAGATTTCTCATCACCTTCATGTAACTTGGCTTCGAATGAATCATCAGATAACTTAACGAATGATTTGGATCGAGGATAGTTGGTATAACTTTTCAATTCAAAATTTTCAATGGTTTGAACTCCATTATTCTTCATGTATGTCTCAATATATTTAGCTAAAGCCAAATCCCCCGAAGTACCAGCTAAATGGGGCATGGAACTGAAATATTCCAAATGATTTTGCATATTGCTCATATCGATATGATCTTCAATGATCGATGATAATATATCGATATCATAAAATTTCCCACTAGAAAATGCTCCGCCACTCGTTCCATTAACTCCTTCGTTTATGGTATAATGGGATACCAAGAATACTATGAAAACCATGAAAAACACATATAAAAGTCTCTTGACCACCAAAGGATTACCTACTTTCAAGATAACCTTTTCATATTGCATGTTTAAGAACAGTAATCCTTCATAAATGGGATCAATCATTTTTGTCACTTTATTGTAGGAATTACTTACTCCCATAGCTAATTTCTTCGTTATCAATGAAGCTCTAGTTAAAAACCCATCTCTTTGTACACCTTCAACGTCAAAATCATCTATTTCAAATTGTTCCATTTCATTAGCATTGCCTACGCGGGTATCTTCGGACCCATCGTATGCTTCATCATAACTAGGAGGTAAAAATGGCATCGATACTGAAGAACCAGTGATATTATCACCTCCAGAGTCATTTGCCACCCTTTCATACCCATTACTTCCTGTCATAATTGGTTAGATTGTGGTGTCTTTATGTTTCCGCACTGTAAATAATTTTAGAGACCTCACCTCATTGATCATTGATCCTTTGGTGAACCTAACTTTTTTCCACCTTCTTCCTTTAATCTTAGTATTTAGGACGTCGGTAAAGCTTCCTTGGACTATTGTTTGGTAGATTCAAAAAAACCTTTGGCTTGGTCAGTTTAATTTACCACAATGAAGATGAATCAAAACATTGCAATGGATCCTTCATCATCAGCTTCTCAAAACCATAAGAATTTCCATGGAAATCCAAAGGGCAAGAAAGCTAAAAAGTTCAATGAAAAGGAAATTACCAATCAATTTGAACGTCAATTGAATTTGGGCAAAAAAGGTAAGAAGAATCAAATTTCTCTCAATCATTTGTTACATTATGAAAGTTATAGAGAATCCGATGAATATAAAACAAGACAAGCTACCAAACCCAAGAATAGGTCCAGGACTTCGCGTGGTTCTTTTGATTATGCTCCGGATAAATATAAGGTACCGTTAACAGGGATGTCATTCATTAATTTGAATTATAAATTTGTGGTGGATTATAAAGGTAATTATAAACCTCAAGAACTTGATCCTAATGTTCCAGTATCAAGAAAGGATATCATTAGAATCATTGCACCAAAAGGGAATTCTTGTCCGATTTGTTTATCTGATGAACCTATAGCTCCACGAATGATCACCGCTTGTGGTCATATATTATGTTTAAAGTGTTTATTATCATTATTAGACACGGAAATTCCTAGTTTCAAGAAGAAGGAATCATCTGCTGTGGTGGAAAAATATAAGGAATGTCCCTTATGTACATGTATCATAAGGAAGAAAGAATGTAAACCTGTTTTGATCAATAACATCGACGAAAGATTTGAAACTCCTAAAATAGGTACTGACGTAATAATGACATTAATGAGTAGACCTCATAATAAGTTATTTTCTGTACCAAGATCGATTGAAAATGTTCATTATCAAATCAAGAACTTCCCTTCTGTTACTAACACCCCGGATTTATCGTCATATTCAAGATTATTCAAAGCTGATTTGAAATATATCTTGGATATGTATACTGAAGAGAAGAAGCAAATCTTACAAGCTTATGAAGAAGAAAAACTTCTTTATGATGAAGACAGTAAATATACTTTAATGGCTATTGATGAGATTAATAAAGAACTTGATGATTGGACCAATAGATATAATGAAGATTCCACTGAATGTGAATCTATCGCCAGTAATGATAATATGAATGCTGGGAATAGTTTCTTTTATTATGAAACAGGCTTCAACACCAACACCACTTATGTTTTATCTCCTTTAGACATCAAAGTATTAAAAACTAACTATAATGATGATTATGGACAATTACCTTCAACCATTATAGTCAAAATTGAAAACATTCAATATGAAGAATTAACTCCTGAGAATTCCATGAAAAAATATAAATACTTATCCCATTTACCATTGGGGACTTCCATTGGGTTCATTCAATGTAATTGGTTCAAAAATGATTTCATTTCCCAAGACACTTGGTCTACTTTCAAAGCAGATTTATCTAAGAGATCTAAAAAGACATCTCAGAAGTTTGAACGCGAAGACAGAAATCAGAAACGGGCCCAGCAAGAAGAAGAAAGAAGAACCAAGATGTTCTTTGAGCAAGAAAATCATAATTTCCATAATTCAAGTAATCATCGATCAGATAATTTTACTGAAGAATATTATGGAGCCTCAGGAGGTTTAACAATTGTTGATAATAGAGAATTACCTTCCTTATTATCTAAAACAGAAAACACCGATTTCGAAGAGCTAGATACTGAACCTTCAACATCATCTCAAGAATTTCAAACTACTGTTTGGGGTACGAAGATTCGTAAAACTGAAGAAGCAGTTGAAGAAGATTTGGAAGCTGAAGAAATGATCAGAAAAGCTCGAGAAGAAATGGAAAAAAACCAACCATCAGGTAAAAAGAAGAAGAAGCTGAAGAAACTTATACTTCTTTCATCCAATAATTACCTGTAGTTTAATGACTATCATGAAAATACATACATTCTCAACCTTCGCTTCAAGTAGGAGTAGGTTCTTTTTCCCTAAGTAGTTTGTGACTCGCTTCCGTACATTAAGAATTGTATGAAGTCTAGTCTCTCAAGTAATTGAAGTCCCTTGTTGGGTCCTCTTGGACGACACCGCTAAACAACGCTCGGCACTACCATCTTCACTAACACCACAAAATCTGATACATAACTTTACTCGATTTCGCACTTAAACACGTCGATTCAATGTCTTCTAAAGCTAACTTATAGTATGTAACACAAATCATCCATTCCCCCAATCATTACTAACATAACAGTTCGGTTACTCAATTACGTACCATAGCTGATGAAAACTTATCAGAAGTTTTTGGAAGTCTTGGATATGAAGAATCTTTCACTTTTACTGATTTCAAATTAGGTCTCGGTTTGATAACTGTTGCATTAAGTGGAGGTTTATTCCTTATTGAGAAGAAGATCAGTTTCAATGATTCTTATTATCCAACAATCGGTATATTGGTCCTTTATTTCATCACCAGTGGGATTTTATGGGTTTTTACTCAAAGTTCCAAATATAAAGATATTAAATTCATTGGTACTAATGATGCTAATGAAAAGATTACTTGTCTCACATCCACCACCAAATATGATCCTATATACAATATTGAATTACAATTCGGTGAAGAACGTAAGAAAACCTCCATTGAATTCATGAAAATGTTTGATGATTTTTCAAACTTCCATCCTGATAACTTGACTGAAGTTTTGAAGAAGGAAATAGAGAAAGTAGCTAAGAAGGACCAGTAAATATACATTCAGTTTATCTTCTCCTGTGTTTGCTTTATAGATTTTCAAGATCTTTTGTATTTCGTTTTATCGTCTCATGTGGTTCGTGTTACTTGTGGCTCTCCCTTATCTTCTGCAATGCCAGATCGTCTCTATTCATCTATTTTGACCTTCTCGTCCATTTGGGAAAAAATTCTACACATCTTCACCATAGAGTAAGGTAAGACCTTCACTAATGGTAGAAATCTACCATACAAAGGTCTACATAGAACACCGCATTGTCCTTTATTCACTGCTTGTAGGATATCTCTAGCCAATTGAATATGATCCACTATAGGTGCAAGAAATTGTCTAGAAGGATTAACATCATCAAACATACCCACCCCTAATTGTCCTGGTAGCACTAACAAGCTGTTGACCATGGGATACTGTCTTAATTCCAATTCTAAACCTTCATGAACTTGGGTCAATGCTGCTTTGGTGGATGAATATATGGACAAATTTCGAGGTGCTAATATCCCCAATACAGATGAAATCGTTATTACGGATAACTTTCTATTCTGAACTTTCCAATGACTCAAAAAATCGTCTAAAATTACTCTTATTCCCCATATGAATGAAAATAAGTTCACGTTATACAATTTTTCAATGTCAGTATCTTGGAGCAGGAGAATGGATTTATGATGTCTAATCCCTGCATTATTGATGAAAACACTGATATTGTCCTCATTCTCTTTACATTCTTTGACTATCCCTTTGATAGTTTCGGTCAAGTGCTGTTTATTCCCCACGTCACAGTAATAATATAACACATTCTCCTGTGTATACTCTACAGGAATTATATCAAGAACATATACTTTTTTCACGTGATATTCCTGAACTAGTTGTTTGACCATCTCACATCCTAATCCCTTTGAGCCTCCCGTTATAAGAGCCACATCCTGGGGTCCTAATCCTTTATATTGTGAATTTGTCTTGACTTTTCCATCTATGAGCCTAAATAACTGTATGGCACCTAAACAGAACCCTATAAAAAGCCAATATCGGCTCCCTTTGAGTCTGGAAAGTTAATATCAAATCTTCAAGCTTTATATAAAAGTAACATACCCTAAACCAATACATAAAAATAGTATGGGATTGAGGAGTCCCTGTATTGTTCCTACAATACTATCAATAGACATTAGTCTTCGCGCTGCGCTGCTCAGAGATCAGAGATCAGAGGATGAAGACATCATTATATACATGAGTTACTTATTCTTCCCTATTACTTACATCAAATTGGTAACTTCTGGCAATACCAGCTGTACCTTCTTCAACTAAAGCCCCTTCACTATTATATTCTTCTTCATCATAATCGGTTCCCAATCCTTTCCAGGTTCTATCTTGCAAGGAAATGGCTGCAGTGGAAACAGTGTCTCTTATCACAACGTCAGTTGAGAATTTTTTTACCAATGAAGATTCATTTGATTCGGTATTATTTCCATCGTTACCTTCATTAGATATTTGAAGATATTCTTGCCTTCTGAGAGGTCTTGAATTACTAGTTAATTGACCAGTAATAGGATTGAATACTGGTTCATCATTGTATTCTGCAGGTTCATTATTGTCTTCTTCTCCCAAGTCTTCTACTAACTTCTTGAAATCAGTTTCCCATTTTCCTGACCATGATAATTCTTCATTCAAAGCTAACAAAAGTTCGAATGGAGTAATGATAGGTTTATAGTATTCATTGTATTGGTCAATGATAATTCCTTGCTGGTCACATCCTAAAATACACCATGTATCAATGGCTTCAAAATTGGCGAGTTTGGCGACATTTGGTTTCCCTACGACAAACATATAATGTTTCTTACCTGAGGTTTTGATCTTTTCTTTCAAACCATTTAAAAGGGTTTTAGTGTTCGACAATGATAAGGTGTTAACTAACAAACCAATAGTTCCTGCAGATTTGGCCATTAACATATGTTTGTATCTTCTCATCAAGTTAGGGAAAGGACCAGTTATGGTATTTTCAGCTTCAGCATCATACAACACTACCGACTCAAAGATTGTGGTTAATTTCAATAACCTGGGAGTTTCAGGTACTCCTATATGAAACAATTTGTATTGTCCTAAGGTCTCTTCCGAATCATCAGAAAGTCCATGGAAACTCCTATTCAATAATTGGAATGACGGAGCTGGGTCTGGGGTGTAACCTATTATTTTAGCACGCGGGAACGCTTGTGACAGTATATCTCCATAAGCGATATTGTGTTGAGTTAATCTTTCTTTCAAATTCTTTAAAATGTAACTATGTGGAGCATCTGCCATAAGAATGACCTGGTCTTGTTCACTAAAGCTAGCTTGAAATTTTTCTATCACTACATCAAGATCTATATCAGGCTTACCGAACACATACCCAACTTCAAGTTTGTCTACGGGATTCAAACAAGCATCACCAAAATGTATCACCATTTGTCCTCCGATATGTTCAGCTGCAACTTCATCTACACAACAAGGAGAATATGAAGTATCAGCAAGGATCCATACGCTCTGATCCTCTTCAGCTTTAGGTTTGATATTGTTACAGGTTTTATCACTTTCTTTATTACAGCCACATCCACCACAACCAATTTCCACCTGTTGCTGTTCTGATTTTCCCAACTTCTTGGAGATTTCTGTGGCTACTAATGTTGAATCACCGACCAAATGATCAGGAAATTGTAAAGTTACTCTCTTACAATGAGGTTTACTCTTTATGTAATCGACTATGTCATCGATGTTATAGTACTTTCTCATTAACTCCGGTAAAAGGTTCTTGTCAAAGGGGTTCCTCAGGAGATGTTTATACGAAACCTCCTGCTCAACCACTTTATCAAAGGTGAAGGTGCTTTCATCTTGATAAGTTGAAAGAGAAGGTGCTACTGCTTCCATTGATCTGTAGATTTTTGTGCGATGGTCTTCTCACAAGTAAAGAAAATGGTGATGGGACCAAATAGCGTCAGAGAAATTTAATGATGAATGGTACTATTTAGTGCGAACAAGCCATCAATAATTCATAAATTTATAATTCACCTGCCCAGGCAACAGGCATTGGTCTATAACAGAATAATTTACCCTTTTTCAAGTTTCTGATGATAGCTTCACCATTAACAACTTTTTTGACCCCATTGACGTTTTGTTCGGCAATGAGAATTCGATCTCCTTCTTTACCTAAAACCACTGAAGTATGATCAGGGGCTCCAGCAGTAGAAGTGACTCGAGTAGCTTCATTATAGAACGTACATGTCTCGTACTGTAATATATCACCTCTTCTGACCTCATCATACTGTCTACCAATTGGTTGGATAGTTCCATCAACTCCTTCAATTTGGAGTATAGGGAACCCATGGATAGTGTAATTCGAGATGAAGGCATGTTTGCCACATCCTTTAGCTAAAGCATCACGCGCAAGGTCCCAGCATTCACCTCTCCCTACAGTACGACCCATATTATGTTCACACCAAGCGGCTACATGGTTACCAAATTGTTCATTAGCTTCTAAGAGCTCCTGGTTAGTGATGTTGTTCAATGGTGAAGGTACAAATTGATCAATGGTAGAAGTTGCATTGGTGACGTCTTCATTTACCCAGGATATCTTATATCTTACTATTGACAAATCCTTGCAACGAAGACTTATATTCCTAGTGTGGAACATAGTGTTGGTACCATTGGAAAATTGGGATGACATGGAGTATGATGATGTGTAATTGAGCCCTTGGATGTCCTTAGGGAGGGACAAAGGACTGGAAACATTAGCAAACCATCCCGTAGAAAGTTCGAGATTATGTTTTGGTGGTCCCGTGTTTGTTCCCATAACAGAAGCCTTAGAGTAGTTTCTGGATGGTGGTGGAGGTGGGGCAGGTGATGGCGAAGCTTTTGGTGAGGGTGATGCTTTAAGTACAGGTGGTTTGGGTTTTGGTGCTACAGGTTTTGGCGCCACCACTGGCTTTGGAGCTACCACTGGCTTTGGAGCTACCACTGGCTTTGGAGCTACCACTGGCTTTGGAGCTGGTTTTGGTACTGGATTATTTGGTTCCACTGCTGTATCCACAGTCAAGACTGGTTTGGTACCTATTACAGGCTTGCTACCTATGACAGGCTTGCTGCCAATCACTGGTTTGGTTCCAATGATTGGTTTCGCTCCAATGACAGGTTTGGGAGCTGGCTTTGGAGCTGGCTCAGAAAACGGTTTATCAGCTGCCACAGTTGGCAGTGTCTCTTTACTTTTCAAAAAGCTCTCAGGTAGAGAAGATCCTGATGGTTTCAATCCCCTGGACTGCAAAGCATTTTCCAAAGCTTGTAAATGAGGATCAGACCTTGGCTTCACCTCCGGTTTATCACCACCGATGGAAAGGTCCAGAATATCGGGTGTTTCTACTCTTTGTTCCTCTTCTCTGTAAGGAGGTGGTTCCTGAGGCATACCAACTCCAGGTTTCTTCACTGGTTTGGGAGGTGGTTTCTTCCCTGTTATAGAACTTGATGAAGTCCTTGAAGGTAGTTGGGGTGGTGCAGACGATATTGGTTCTACGCTATTAGTGGTATTTTGACCAGGTCTTGGTGGTGGTGGTGCAAATTTTGAGATTTCAATTCCTGGGGCAATAGCTGGTACAGGTTGTCTTTCAGGTACTGATGAATTTGGTGTTTGAGATGGATTTCCTGGGACAGGGCGTGGTGGTGGTGTTACTCCTTGAGGCAATGAAGCTGGTTTGTCACCATGATATACCTTGGGAGGTGGAGCGAATTTGGTAACATCGATTCCTGGAGCAATTGCTGGAACTGGTGATCTAACTTTTTCTTGGGGAGATAATGGATTTGGGGTGACGGATGTTCCCGAAACTTGTGACTTAACGGGACCAGTGGGTTGAGGACTCTTGGAAGTCCTTTCTCTACGAACAGGTGGTGGTGCAAATGTAGATGCATCAGGTAATGGGGCTTTAGGTTTAGTTTCCTCGTCAGAATCAGTTCGTACACCGTAATTGAACTTCTTCTGTTCGACTGGGGTACCTGGTGATGCTATTTGAGGAGCTGGAGTGGAACCTTGTGAGATTGAGTTTCTTGCTGGTGGGGGAGGTGGAACTTGTCTAGATGATGCATCATAACTAGGAGGAGGGTTGGATGGAGGTTGGAATTGGTCAATTGGTTGAACAGGTTGTTGATACACTTGTTGTGGCGGTTGTGGTTGTTGAGGTTGTTGGTATGGTTGAACAGGAGCTTGAACTGGAGCTTGAGCCTGTGGTTGAGCCTGTGGTTGAGCCTGTGGTTGAACTGGCTGAGGATAAGATACTTGACCAGGCACAAACGCTTGAGTAGCAACATTTCTCTTTGGAGGTGGAGGCATAGAATTCAATTGCTCCTTATTCAATGGGGTACTGGGCCCTAAAGGTTCAGGGCTGGTTCTGGTTGTACCATCATCATTGAATTCTGGTGTAGGTAAACCTTTTCGCTTTGCTTCATTATTCTTGTAAGTTTTATACCCGGCATTACCTACTGCTTTAGCACCTCTTCCTAGTCCTACAGCAGCAGATTTGCCGACAGCTTTGAAGGTGTCTTTATTGTTATCCCAAAAAGACATTACCAAGATCAATGAATTAATGAGAAATCTGGTGAGCGTTCTGGAATAGCGAGAGTTCTGGTGAGAAATCTGGCTCTGAGATCTCGTTGCCCCGCCAGTGTCTGGTGCGAGGAAAACGGAGTTATCAAGAGTCGGGCTATGAAAATAGGCGTAGAACTTGAAACCAAGTTAAATCAAACACATGCATTAATTAATTAGTAAAACTAAAAGATAACTGAATAAACTACCTGTAGCTAAACCAATACTAAGAAAGACCGTGGTGAACCCTCCTGCGGCTTCCTTCTCTTCATCAGAATCACAAAAGTCTCGGACTACCATGAAAGATGATGTAGATAAGATCCCGTTTGTTAAGCCAAATACCAATTGTAAGAAAATGTACCATAAATCGGAGTTTATCAAGGCACTAGAATATCCTGAGGAAGTGTACGGGTGGATATTACAAGTTAAGAATAATGGAATAAATATTAATCTTGATAACGAATAGATAATTAATTTCTTGGGATCTTTAACTAGTAAACGAGAATTAGGGGTACCACAAAAGATCCTTCCAAGTAAGTCTCCCAAGTTCCAAATTAGGTAGATAAATGGGATGTAGATGTCTTTTTTGAAAAATTTATGAGGAGAATCAAAATGAACTGATTCTACAGTGGAAGCAAATACTGGGAAGATTAAAGTAATACCAAAGGTGAAGAAGATAGTCATTACGATTAATTTCAATTTCTTCCATAATAAACCAAATGGAACATGAGTTTCTTGAACTGGTGTTTCTTCATCAACTAAAGGACCTTGAGATTCAGTTGAAAGTCTCCCTTCCATGACTTCATCGATTAATCTATATTGGTTTTGAACCTTCTGGGTATTTATCAAGTATAATGATGCCATAGAAGTAATGGATACTAAACTAGCCGTGATGTAATAAACAAATACTCCATAGTTTTTCTCAACATACTTTTTATCTTCGGTTTTAATTTTATCGCCGACTAACAATATAGAGATAATTAAGGCTACTGAAGGTAAAACCCCAGCAATAGCTTGGCCTACCATCACCGCATTGGCATAAATACCTCCCAAAACATTCACTGTAGCCATAGTACCATTTTGAGCATAACAAGTAGCTAAGGACGAAATAAATACCATAAACATAAGTACAATGAAAAATGCTAAATCGTTCATTTTAATGAATAAGAATGAAACACATGAAAATGCCATTATAATAAATACAATAATTGTCAAGATTAAACCAAAATTTAACCTTAAATTATAGTTAACACCTTTTTGGACCTGAGATAAATAGTAGTTGAAGATGGTGGAGGTTAAGGTTGATACTGACATCATTGTTGAGGAATAGATTTTGATCAATGAAGTAGAATTAGCAAACCTTTCACCATAATAAGCAGATGCTGATAAGAAACAATTCCATGGCCATAATAAAGCTATACCCACCAAAGTAAAAGTGAAGTAACGTAACTGAGATAAGGTGATTTGTATTGATGATGTGATTCTCAACACTACAGGGTCATTAACAACCGTAGTGGAAGAGTCATGATCTATATCAGACTCTGTAGATTGATGTTGCGTCATATCCTCCAACTCAAAGGACCTATTTCCATTCAAAACGGCAAAATTATCGATAAATAAAAACGCGGTGAGATTCACACGATAAGATTCAGGGCTGCAGACCCGTCCGGCTGCACTCATCGGCTGCAAATTTTGTATGAGAGTAAGATACCATTTAATATACATTAATATACAAAGTAGAGGTTTAATCTTCTTCTTGGCTTTGTAGTCCGTTTTCTGGTCCATTTTCTGGTCCATTTTCTGGTCCATTTTTTGGTCCGTTTTGTTGTCCCACCTTCAATAAATCCTCTAATTCTTGATCAGATGTCTTAATCAAAGTCAAAAGTTCACTTTCTATACGGAAGAATATCCTGGAAATGAAATAATTTGGCTCTTGTAAAGGTAATCTGAGGGGAGAATCATCACCTAGCCAAGTCATTGGCGAGAATTCGATATCTTCAAATTTCTTCAAGGTTCGTATAAGCTTACTCCATTGTTCATGATCATATTCCATTGAAGGTGTATCCAAAGTATCTTCAATTAAAGGTTTAAGCTGGTTTAAGAATTCAAGAATGTTTACTAGACCTTTTCTGTGAGTTTTTACCTTTTCAGCAAGACCAACATCGGAAAAATCGCTAAGAGAATTCTTCCAATGGTTGACTCGATAGATTTGACTTGTACCATCTAAAACATCATCAATCCCAGGATCGGGTTTGATTTGGCTCCCTGAACTACTTGATGATTGGAAAGCCTCTAAATCATGGATAATGGGATCGCTGCTTAAGCTCTTGGTGGTGGTCGACAATAATGATTGGATCAGATATTTGATTTCCAATATTAATTGTTTCACTCCTGAAGTTCCAAATAAAGTGTCACCCATATTGGAAATAAGAATAGTCATCAACGGAACTGCTGATATGGCCCAAGTTATAAAGAAAACTCTTCCAAGAGCTGTCTCTGGAGCGAAGTCTCCGTAACCAATAGTGATCAAACAAAGTAAGCAAAAGTAAACACTTTCAAAATAAGACCAATTTTCAATATAGTGAAACACGCAAGCTCCTATGAGCCAAAATATACAAAACACTAGCAAAGTAACCAATAATCCATACATCTCCTTTTCAGCTTTCAGCTTATGATCAATTTTTCTCATGATTTTGAATGCATCTTCATTAGTTAGGGTGTATCCACGCTTTTCTATGATTTTTAGCACCTTCTTACGCTCAACTTCCATTCTGTGCCAAAGAAAAACTGGTTGTTCGGTGTTATGCAGAACTTGACGAATCATTGATATCACAAGACCCAATAATATCACACCAACCAACGAAAATATAAGTATGAATGCTTTGGCTCCATCTTTTCTAGGTAAGATATCTCCCAAACCAATGGTGAGAACAGATACCATACAAAAATATAATCCTGCTCCATAACTTATATCCACCACAAGATGTTTCACCACCAAAGCCCCTATGACCAACCATAAGGCCAAGCAAGCCGTATATATCATAAGCCCTCGTTCACTTTTGTTTAAATTGAGTAAAGGGGGATACTTCCCCATGATAAACCCCATACAGTTCAATGACATGGTTACAGTACACGAGAAATAAAATACAATAGTAAACCCCGATAACCAATAACCTTCAGTGGCTACCTGAGTGTCTGATATCTCCCGATAAGCCAATAGCAAAACAGCTATTAGAAGTAATATACATGCCATTATCCAGGAGAATATCGATATTGTTTGGGCAATAATATACATCTTAGTGGTTCTGAAATTGACAAATAATGATATATTCCCTATCAAACCGAAGCAAAGACTCAAGATGTTTAGCACTCTTAAATCAGCAGGGTCACTAATGATTTTCCCTGTGGAGGTATCAGCTCTCCAAGATTCGGCCAAACCAATAATTGAGATCATGTTAGCTATTGGAGCCACACAAGCAGATATCAAAGGTACTATTGAGGAAGTTACGAACCAAAATATAAACCCATCATCTCCTGGCTGAATGTTTAGATTGGCTACCATAGAAACCGGAGCATCCAAGATCTTATCAAAGGATAAGGGAGGTACTAATTTGATTTCTTGTTCAAGATTATACTTATTATACCCATGATTTAATAACGGTAGCACATTTTCTGAATTAATGACATTGCCTACCACTGGTCTACCTTTGGAATCGATCAACCTCGATCTATCATAAGGTTCTACAGTAGACATCGCCTAAAACATTTATTACTGTTTATTCGTTCTATATACAAAATGCGAATGAGACATCGCATGAAATATGTACTGAAGTTTCAGACATGATCAAAATCCAGATCTATGAAATAAAACTAGAATTATAAGCTGACAGGGCATTCGTTTTTAGGATCCAAAATGAATTTTCTTAATAAATTCTTTTGAACATTCGGTTTTAAATCTTCAATATCTTTTTTAGATACTTGAGTTAAGATTTCTACCTTTTTATCATTATATTCGGGACTCATCAAGGTTTCTAAGATCTTATGTATGTGGGTGTATCTATTTTCAATAATCGATAAATCTTTGGAAGCTTTGGAAATGTCTAAATCCAAAACTGGTTCAACATTTGGCCATGATTTAATATTATACTTTTGCTTTATATCATTAATTTCTTTGACTAAGTTCTCTCTGTCGGTTTCAGAACTATTCTTAGCTTTGTTCACTATTCTATCTAAGATCTTAAGGTCTTCGACTTTGTTTATGGTGGTTTCTAATTCATTTCTTCTATTTATGAATTCATTGACTAAAGACTTTTCTTCTTCGGCAACCTTCTTTTTGGCTAAGGTTTCATATAAGGCAAATTGTTGACCTTTATCGACTTTGATTTCAGCAATGGCAAAATATTTTCTGGCAGATATTTTTGGTATAGCTTCAATTCTGACAATATCACCTTCTTTACATAAATTCCCTTCATCATGAACTAAATAATCTTTTCTTCTCAACACATCTTTGTTGATCTTTTTATCGTAGGTTTTACTTTGCACTCTGACTTTGACAGTCTTATGCATTTTCCCTTGGGAAACTACCAACCCTATGAAATTTTGTCTAGCCATACTCAAACAAAAGTTTTTCACTCGTTTGATCAGAAAGTGAAAATTTTTGAGAAAGTGTTACCCGGACATTAAAAGCCTATGGAGATATGGGATAAGATAAGAGTAGAGATGAAAGGTGGGGGGAGCAAATCTATCTATATCTATGAACGGTAACCTTTTAATACAGCTCTAAATCTTTCGATCAAAACTTCATTTTCTTCTTTGGTACCAATAGCGATTCTCAAAGCACCAGTACAATTTAATTCTTTACCTCTGAACCTAACAACGACTTTTTCGTCAATAGCTAATTGTTGATAAAGTTTGAAGGCCACCTCGTTGGATGGTTTGTTATCTTTATCTAAGATTTCCATTAAAATGAAATTAGAATCCAAACCACCAATATTTTTACCTATACCTTCAATTTTAGATAATTCTTCAATAAGTTTCACTCTTTGATTATTGATTGAAGTCACAGCAGATTGCATAGATTCCAATCCAGATGATGTGGCTCTTAAGGCAACTGCTGAAGTTAAAGATGAAATATTATATGGATATTTCATCAGGTTCAAGTAACGTGATAATCCATCACAAGCGAAAGTAATACCCAATCTAATACCTGCTAATCCAAATGACTTGGATAATGTTTGTAACACCACTAAGTTCTCATATTGATTGACTAATGTGGACATTGATTGACTGTGTTCACCTTTGATTTCGGTGAAATCAATATATGCTTCATCAACAATTACTAAAACATTGTTATTACTCAATCTTTTCAAAAGGTCTATAATTTTATCCACATCAAGCAATTTGGCTGTCGGGTTACCTGGGGATGTTAAATAAATCAATTTGATGTTACTGTCAGCTTCAACAGCCTTAACAATCCCATCATTATCGGCTTGGAAATCAGGATAAGTCAATGGAACATTAACTAATTCAACATCATTCATAGTAGCACAAACTGAATACATCCCGTAAGTTGGAGGACATACCAATAATTTATCTTTACCTGGTTGACAAACACATCTCAATAACATATCAATGCTTTCATCGGAACCAACTCCAAGACAAAGATTAGAAATCTTTAACCCTTCACCTGTTAAATGGACGTTTGGTTTGGCATTTCTAAAGTCGATAATGTTTTGTTTCAATTCTGGTTGATGAGGATCAGGATATCTATGTAATTCTAGATTCTTTTCATCCAATGAAAGTTCAGTTAATGCTGGACCATGAGTATTTTCATTGGCATCCAATAAAATTCCTTCCTTGTAGTCATCTCTGGCACATCTATAAGGTTCCAATGATAAGATATTAGGTCTTATAATCTTTGTAAAATCGACCATGTTGTAAATTGTTAGATAAGATCTGGGAAAATGAGTCAAAAGAGAGCGGACGACAAGACAGTTGCAAAACGACATCGCGACATTACATTTCCATTATACAAAATATATATATATATAAACCATAAGGATCAACCTTCCACTGGTGAAACAAATCTAACATGCGAAGAATTCTTTCTATTGAATGTGAAGAAGCTTCGCATCTTTGGTGATCTTTCAGTAGACTTTATTGATGGAGGTTGAGAGCTTGATGATATGGGTGCTAAATTAGGTAAATTGAATAAACTCGCTACTGTTGAGCTACTTCTTTGTCTCCTTTCTCCTAAAGATGATTGATCTAATACTTCCTCTCCTTCTATTTCAGATATAGCTGGAACATCACTTATTCTTCTTCTATGACTATCGGGACTAAATACTTGATTCTCTAACTCCGCACTTTCACTATGAGGTTTGAATTTGTACCAATTATTGAAAAAATTCTTTAAAAATGCTTTAGTCTTTTGTGATTTCCTACTATTTGACTTACTATCTACTTGGGTGTTTGTTTTTACTTCCATTGATATTGGAAATAGTGGATCAGTTTTTGTAAATATAGCGTTTGAAAGTGGTACGACTTTCTCATCATCCAATTGTTCCCTGAATAATAACTGCAATTTTACGGGGCTAAAGTCATTGATTTTGGAATTTGTCACGTTATTAGGCTTATTGACTGCATAATTTTTCTCCGTTGCAGGTTTGTCGCTTAAAAAGGTTTCACTATTATTTAAGGGGTCTCTCTTTAAACCCTTTAATGATTTAGTGTGAGGTAAAGTTTTCACCTTGGTAAATAATTTAAACTTATTTCTCTTTCTGGTGGTCAGCAATTCCTCTTCAGCGATAGATTCTTCACTACTAACTTCGTTGTCTGCCAAAATTCCACTGTCTTCTGGGGGAAAATCAGGGACAATTGACATTTCCGAATCAGGTGATGAAAATTCCCTCAATTTATTATTTGGTTGGGAACCTTTAAAAATGTTATCAACCTCCGTGTCATTCCCTTCGTTGACTAAGTCATTGAAACTGGAATGTAATGATATTTGTCCTAGTTTTCTCTCCTTCTGGTGGAAGAAACTTTCATTCGAAACGAGACCTCGTCTATTTTGAAAAACCTCCCCTTCATTTTCCCCCAAAAGTTGATTCCCAGGTTCCTCCTGGGGCGACACTTTGGGTGACCATACATTGAAGTAACCCATGAAGTCTTTGAGGAATGAACTACTGGTCTTTTGTGAAAACTGGGAAATAAATGATACTTCGTCCAGCATTTGTAATTTAGAGCCACAAATAATCTTATGAGAATTTTCATGATTCGAATAAGAATGTGTAGAGCAGAGAACTTGCAGACATAATAAACTGGCTACTTTTGTACCATTACTTGAAATTTGTGAAATTCACAGATTTGGGAAACAATGAACTCTCAGATTTAACGTTCACGTTGGATATTCTTTACCACTCTAATCTAATCCAATCTGTTCCAATAAACACTTTCGTAAGATATCTTAACACATCCAATACACTTATTTATCCCTAGAAATGTACCTGAACACCATATACCACAAAGTAGTTCAATCTCAACCACATTCATTTGCAGCCAGTCGTGTAGAAACTTTTCGCAGGCCACGTCGAGAAGTTACTTGAAATCACAAAATGGAAGTCACCCTTCAATACAACAATACTGACAAAAAGATATCAACTCCCAGCACAGATGAAAAGCTTCAGAAGGAAATAGACCAATTAAATACCTTGACATCAGAAATCATCTCAAATGGTTCAGATGTACCACCAATCGCTACACCTGAAAATTTTAACAAAGATTTAAGTAAGATGATCAAAAAATTATACGAAGGTGGAGTTCAATCATTCAAACAAAACAAGTTCGAAGAAAGTGTCAGGCAATTCACCATAGGTATTGAAATGATCAATAGAAGACATAAATTCGAAGCATTTCAAGGTACTTTACAAGAATTAAGTATGTTCTTGATGTCCAGAACAGATGCTAACTTGAAAACTAAAAGGTATTTAGATGCCTTCAATGACATCGACATGTTGTTAAGTATGCAAATGTGTACACCAGAAAATTTCTTGAGAAGAGGTGTAGCCAATTATTTCTTAGGAAACTATGAAGCTGCTAGAGCTGATTACCAAAGAGGTTTGGCTTATGATCCAAATAACAGACGTTTACAAGATGAGTTAGAAACTTGTCTTGATAAGATTTTGGAAGAAAACGGTGACTATCTTTAGGTGAATAGTGTATGTATAATAGAATTTCATTTATGTGAAGAGTTTTGTAGTTGATCTGTAGAACTTGCATTTGATCTCTATGAAGTAATGGATAAGTTGAGGGTAAAATAGGCTCTATTTTCAGATATTCTTACTTCCCATCGCTGCAGCAGCTCCAAAACCTCTTATCGGTGATTTCTTAATCTCCCTTATGATCTATCACAAAGAATCGCGTTTTTATACTTAAAGGTAAGATGGCAACGATTGATCATCTAATGTCAGGAGGTCGAAAAAGAGGACTTCCTGACGGACTGAACTCACAGGATATGAACAGTAATCCCAAGGAGACTAAACGTCGTTCAAAGCGTTTGGATTCGCTTTATTCCAATCAGGCAAAAAGTATGACTCAAGAGCCAGAAATTATTGTGTTATCCAGTGAAGATGAAATAGAAGAGAGTGATATTTCTCCTGAAGAAGAATTACAACAACAGCAGAATGGGGAACCTAATGATAATTATGGAAGTGAAGATACTGATGTTTTTCATGATGCACAATCTTCAGTAGCCAATACTATTGACGAGCCTCAAGATATTACGAATATTGAATCATTATCAGACGATTCAGAAGACTTAGAAGGTCTTGAAGAGAAAACCTTACCAGAGAACGATGAAGATCTGGAAACGGATCATGAGATCATACCTCAAGTAAATAATGGGCAAATAAATCAGGGTTCAACTCAACCGGTTTTTGAACAACAACAACCACCACCTCAAATTGAACAACTTGCAGAACAACAACCACCAACTGGAAACTCGTTTGCACAACAACCAACATTTGACCGTCCTTATGTACAACAGCCACAAGAAGAACCAGTTTCAGTAGATGATGATTATAGTGATGATGACCTAATGATCATTTCCCCAGAAGAAGCCAATAAGTTGTCGGTATTTAACAAACCCAAATCATTACAGGCCATTACTCCCCAACCTTATGATATTCATGGAAATCCTGGTTTCAACCAACCTGCACCAATACCTCGATATGGTCCTGATGCTTCTGAAGAGGCACGTAAGAGAAGATCTGTAGAGCGAGAAATCAGACTAAGAGATTTGGCCTTTGAAAGAAACAGAAGTATTGTTGCCAGGGATAGAATTCAGGAAAGATTGCAAGATATTAAAAGAATCATCGCCAACCTTAATGCCATCAGTAATTCAAGTGGTGAAATGAGTGCAAGTTTGGGCAAAGAAAGAAACGAATTTATCAGATTAAATCATCAACATGATTTGTTGGTCCATGCGATAAGAAATAATGAGATGGACTCTATGGCCTTATTAAGAGAAAAAGAACTCGAAGAGAGAACAGTTAAAGAAGAACAATATGGTCAAAATTCCCAAAGAACTCATCAAACAGGTATGCCACCACCTCCTCAACCATCTGTTTTCAATACTTTGACAGATATGGGATACCAGATGTATAATCAATTCAAAGACAACTTCCAACCACTCACCACTGCTTTACCACCAGGGACAACCATAGGACCGACGACGTATGACACTTCTCAAGTGCATTTAAACGATCTTATCGATAATATAGTCGAAGAAGAACACAATACTGAAGGAGATGATTTTGCTGCAACACCTTCAGGCTTATCAACAGTATTATTAAAACATCAAAGGATAGGTTTGAGTTGGTTATTGAAAATGGAAGAAAGTAGCATCAAAGGGGGAATTTTAGCTGATGATATGGGGTTAGGTAAAACTATTCAAGCACTCGCTTTAATATTGGCCAATAAATCCGAAGATCAAGAATGTAAAACAACATTAGTCATAGCACCAGTCTCATTGTTGAGACAATGGAAACAAGAAATGCAAGATAAAGTCGATTCATCTTCACAATTGAGTATTGGAATTTATCATGGAAAAGAAAAGAATATGATGAAAACACCCAATCAGTTCAGAAAATTCGACGTTGTATTAACATCTTATGGAACTTTAAGTAGTGAACATGGGAAGCATGGGCTGAAAGTTAGATCAAGACAATTTTATTCTCCATTTTATCACGAAATGAAGTTTTTCAGGATTATTCTTGATGAAGCTCAAGCTATTAAAAATAGGAATACCAGAGCATCCAAAGCTGTGGCTGATTTGGAAAGTGTCCACAGATTATGTCTTACCGGTACTCCTATGCAAAATAGTGTCAATGAATTATATCCCATCATTAGGTTCTTGAAAGCCCGTCCTTATAATGATCTTCAAAAGTTCAATCTTTCCATATCGGGACCAATCACTTCGCAAAATGGTAATAGAACTAAAGGAGTGGAAAGATTACAAGCGTTGTTGAAAGCCATTTGCCTCCGTAGAACTAAAGATAGTTTAATTGATGGGAAACCTATTTTACAATTACCTGAAAAGCATGTGCATATAGATAGATTGGCTATGCCCACTGACGAAAAGGATGCTTATAAAAGTATTGAATCAAGGACAGGGAAGAAAGCTAAAAGACTTTTGAGTTCCAATGGTAGTTGGTCACATATTTTGGTGTTGTTAACGAGATTAAGACAAGCTTGTTTACATACATACTTATGTGAATTAGGATCCATTGATGCTGCTTGTAGATTCAAAAAAGATTATTGGAAGATTCTCTTACGTACCGTAGTTGATCTTGATGATGTGAGTGTTCAAAAGATTAAGTTGGAGATTAACAAAGGTCATTTTGATAGTGAGGATATGAAAGATATTCATGATATGGATTTAATTCAAGAGGACAAGATAGTGATATTGTCCGATGAAGAAGATGAAGAAGAGGAAGATGCTGAGACGAACCAAGAAGAAGTCAAAGAAGAAGATAAACAGGAAGTAAAGGAAGAAACCAAACCAATAATTGAAACTAAGGAGAGAAATGAACTTTTCAAAACTGAGATTAATCAGATGATTGGAAATGAAGAAAGTTTCTCATTTACTTGTCCGATTTGTGTTATGCCAGCCAATTGGTCAAGTATACTTAGATTTCCTTGTGGTCATAAGATATGTGATGTTTGTATTCAAGAATTCTTCCCAAATCTTGAAGAAGATGATATAGATGCCAGTGAAAAGTGTAGGGAATGTCCACAACGAGTGAAATTAGGAGATGTGGTAGATTATTCGATTTTCGCTAAAAAGTATGTTGAAAATTTGGATATCAATACCATTAAGAATCAATTATATTCTTCATATAATGATAAAATGACCAATCAAGACAAGATATTGAAATTAGCTGAAAAATATGATGGGTTAGAACCTTCATGTAAAATGTCGAGAATTATGGATTTGATTGAAAAGATTTTTAAAGAATATCCTGGAGAAAAAATCATTATTTTCAGTCAATTTATTGGATTTTTCGATATTTTAACATTTATGTTGAAAAGTAGTAAAATTCCTTATTTAAGATATGATGGTTCAATGACTGTAGATAAGAAAGATTTTGCGGTAAAGCAATTTTACCAAAGTGATGTTAAAATCATGTTAACCAGTTTAAAAGCAGGTAATGCTGGGTTAACATTAACTTGTGCATCACATGTAATATTATGTGATCCATTTTGGAATCCTTTTGTCGAAGAACAAGCTATGGGTAGAGCTCATAGATTAGGGCAACAACGAGAAGTTCATGTTTATAGAATATTAATTGAAGATACTGTTGAAGATAGAATTGTCAAGTTACAACAACAAAAGAAAGAACTTATTGAAGCCGCATTAGATGAAAAGGGTATTCAAAGTGTTTCCAAATTAGGAAGAAGAGAATTAGGGTTTTTATTTGGTTTAAACGGATTAGATTAATGTAATATAGAACTAATATGAATTAGGGAGATTTCGCCCCCAAAATGTCTCATGTCGCGGTAGTCTCTAATATGGTTACTTAGTGAAGTGTTCAATGGAAATTCTTTACTTTTGATAAGTTCCCTAACCAATCACCTTCTTTAATGACCTCATGCTTATATATCAATTCCCATGTAATGATATTCTCGAAATTCAAATTATACTTGGATAATGACTTACATAAGTAAATTATTTGTAAGATAATTCCATCTAGTTGATTCTTTATATCTATTTGATCTAAATCTTGACTTAAGATCTCAGGGAAGTATGTTTTCAATTCAGTTATCAAGAGATAACTTAAGTTCTTAACAAATTGATTCAAAAGTAATAAATCTTCATTTTCATTAGGTATTAAATTCAATGAATGATTAATAATGGAATAGAACATCGATACTGATTGATAGATTTCACTTCGAAATACCTCAATGAATCTCTTAAGGTAACTTAATTTATTAAATTTGATTAAAGGTGTGAGGTTGGAAATTTCATTAGTGATGAATTTAAATCTAGAATTCAAGTAAATGATTTTAAGGAACCTCGTCTTTTCGATACTTTGATTATTACTGATCAAATCAATAGATGTTGAATTATCATTTAAATTTACCAAATCAAGTTGATTTAAAATATTGAAGATTTTGATCAAATTATTCTGTTTAAGATTAGTATTCAAAAGTTTGATTAAATTCTTAATCATTAAATTCAATTCCTTATTAATTTGATTATTTATCTTTTGGAAAATCGATATCTTAGGGAACTTTGCTATCAAAGTCTTTGCTAACATGGAAATATCTAAAGATTCTTGATAATTCCCTTGTAAGATACATATCTTACATAATGTAGGTAATTCAAGTAAATCAAGAATTGAGTCTATATTCGATAACATTGAAGTGTTGGTTTCGATTGATGAAGTTAATTGATCACTAATATTGATTTCATATTGGAAATTATCCATTTCTTTAATCATTGATTCAACTTTATCTTTCATTTCTGTTGTTATGGTTTGATTGATATTCTTTAAATTTTCACTGATTTCAACGATAGAATCTCTATTTTCATTGGTGATATCACTTAATTTTATATCAGCATTTCTTTTATATTCATCTAATTCAGCAATTTCCTCAGTTAAAGTTTTAGTTCGTTTACTATCAAGATCATTAGTAGTGGTGAATATTTCTGTTGATATTAAATTTTCATTTTCAAAAAGATTTTGTAAATAATCTTGAGACAGTTGCCGTATCTTCGGATCCTTTTCAATATAAGATTTCAAATGAGGATCTAAATCTTCAATTAATTTATCTAATAGGATCTTACTCATGATAGGTTTTGGATGAAAAGTTGATATGTCGCGCCTCACTCGAAAGTTCGCACTTAACACCCCCCCACGACATCTCTTGGAATTTACCGAAATCTCAATCGTTGATAACTTCATCTATAATGGAAGGGTTATTATTTAATGTTAATAACGGATATGTTGAAGGGGTTGTTAGAGGATATAGAAACGGATTGTTAGTTAGTAATCAATATTTGAACTTAACTCAATGTGATAATTTGGAAGATTTAAAATTACAATTATCCTCAACTGATTATGGTAACTTTTTAAGTCAACATAATGGACCATTATCAACATCTATCATTAGAGATAATTTATCCAAGAAATTATATCAAGAATTTCAATATTTGAAAAAACAATCAAGTGGTAAATTATCGAAATTTTTAGATTTTATTACTTATGGATATATGATTGATAATGTAGCATTAATGATTACTGGTACAATTCATGAAAGAGATAGAAGTGAAATCTTAGAAAAATGTCATCCTTTAGGTTGGTTTGACACTTTACCTACATTATCAATTGCCACTGATATTGAAAGTTTATATAGTACTGTTTTAATTGATACTCCATTAGCACCATTTTTCAAAGATTGTTTATCAGCTGAAGATTTAGATGATTTGAATATTGAAATTATTAGAAATAAATTATTCAAGAATTATTTAGAAAGTTTTATTGAATTCATTGAAAAAGAATTTGGTCAACCTGATAAGGAAATAATGTTAAATTTATTGAATTTTGAAAGTGATAAAAGAGTTATTAATATTGCTTTGAATTCTATTAATAATAGTGAATTAACTAGTGATATTAAATTAAGTTTATTCCCACAAAGTGGTAAATTATATCCATTATATCATAATCAATTATCAAATATTGATGATCCTGAACAATTGAAAACTATCGTTTCTTCAATTTATGAATATAAAGAATTATTCAATGAAAGTCAAGATAATTCTGGATCTTCAAGAAACTTGGAAGATTGGTTTTATTTATTGGAAATGAAATATTGTAAGAATGCTTTCACTCAACAATTTACTTTATCAACCATTTGGGCTTGGTTAAGATCAAAAGAACAAGAAATCAGAAATATAACTTGGATTGCTGAATGTATTGCTCAAAACCAAAAGAATAGAATTGATAATTATATTGCAGTTTATTAATGTACATGGACCTTTAACATATCGACCTCAGGCATATTAATCTCTAAGAAACTGACGTTTTGATGTCTGACCTCAAACTGTTGAAGATTACTCCAGATCGCGTTTTCAATGAATGTCACCTTTACTGCTTCTACTAACCATATAAGCCATTTATCTGATATTTTTCAATCATTATCAAGCATAAATTCCCAAGGGTTGGTCATCATAAACAATGGAGGAATTACAATATACTGTGAAACCAATCATATAATGAATGGTCAAGCCATTATAGATGCATCGTTGTTTAATACTTTTAATATTGTAGAAGGTAATACTCAAAATGATAAAGAAATACGATTTGGTATTGATTTAAACCTTATAAATTATGCCTTTGATAACTTATCTGCCAGTACAGTATGTTATTTGAGTTACAATGGGGAAGGTAGTCCATTTATTATAGAATTTGAAGATAATATCATGAGTGAATCAATAGAATTCTTAACCTTTTATCTTGATCTCACTTACCCTTATGATGATATTGATAATGATGATGAAGGATTTGATTTGGTGGTGGACTATAACGAATTACAATATGAATTGATTCTAAAAAGTGATGTGTTTGAGAACTTATTATCTGATTTAATCAATATTAATACCCAAACTGTTTATATTTATCTTTCTAATTACTTCAAGAACGAATTATCATTCATAAGTCTTGGACCTATTGGTCACTCGAAGCTAATTTATCCTTCAGAACGAAATATACTTGAAAAATTGGAGATTCATAGTAAAGAATCAAATGTTGTATCGAGTTTCAAGTTTCAAAATTTCATAAAAATCTTCAAAAGTGTCAAATTACTGAATAAGTGTAAAATAACTAAAGGTCTTAATGGAGTATTTGCTTTACAATTGATTTGTAAAGATTCAAATAATAATAATTATGTGGGGACGTTGATAACTATTAATATGTTGGAAATAGATAGTGATTTAGATATCAGCAATTTGAATATTTTTGATGAAGTTGAAGTTCCAGTTAAGCGTAGGAAAGTTAATGAGATAGAGGTACCTTTGTTTTTGTGAGGTAACTTATCCTTGTTATTGCGAGATTGGAGGTAGAAATGATAAGACCCTTTGAATCTGAGCGTGGAAAGTTTAACGACCTTTGTCCTTAGAGTCAGAGTGAAGAAAGGTTCTTGACGTATCTTTGTAATATATAAACTATAAGTAACTGATCTTAAAGGCCATTTTTAAAGTCTCTTTCAAACTTTGGCCAATATTAACTTTCTTAACTCTCAAAATTCTAATTACTATCAATAACATTATCACCACCGCTGCAAGTATAGGTGAATTATTCTGTAAGTAATTTCTTGTCAATTTCAATTGATATAATAATTTATCTTTCAATGTTTCGATATCTTTGGTTTGAGGTTCAGGCTTGACTATTTCTGAACTTTCTCTAATTTGTTTCAATGACTTATATTTTAAATCTTTATCCAATTTTGCTTGGGATTCTTTCTTCTTTTGATCTCTTGTTCTCTGGTGTTTTAAGTTTTGCTGTTTTTCAAATTCTAAATCTTTCTCCTTCTCCAATTCTTGTAATCTGTCTAACAATCTCTCATCAAGATTATTCTCCCTAACAAGTTGTTTCCCATCACTAATCTTATTCATTCCTGGTAAGATCTTCAAGATTAATAACTCCAACCACTTTTGCGTGTATATGTCATTGATTTCCAAGTTAGGGTACATTTTCATGAATTTTTCATAAGCTTCTTCAATATCTAACCCTATATAAATGGTGAGATACAAGTTGAATATGGTTTCGGTAGGAATTTCATCTTGCTTGTATTTCGATAAGTTATTCAAGATAACATCATTTTTCAAATCATCAACAATGGTTGTCTTCTCTGATTTGGAAATCTTAACTTCATTAGATAATAAAATCATTCCAACTATTATAAGATACAAGTCAATTATCTTATAATATAATTTCTCTTCAATAATCTCGGCCTGGTAATTATTGAACACATTTTGATATTGAACTTTTATCATTTCAAAAGCTTTATTGAAGTTCTTGTTCATAAAGAACTTCAAAGCCAATTTATATTCACTTTCTATTATAGTTGATGTACTGACAGACTCATTCATTATCCCCAACTTTCGCACAAGATTTTTGAAGCGAGGTCTAAGGAAAAGGTCTGTGAAAATATGCATTAGAAAAGTTTTTCTATAAAATAATATACACCACCCAAGACAAGAACACCCGTACCAATAACAGGGAAACACCAGTAAGGTATTACCAGAGCAATTGGTGGTTTGACGAATGGGAATAATGCCATGAATAAATTTGCAGCTAAAAATGTAATGATACATACCCAAGGAGTTGAGAATCTAATTCTTGGTTTGGGTGACAATAATGAAGTCAATTCTTCTGTATTCCATGAATCGTCCTTTAATTTCAAGTAAATAAGACCTAATGTGAGTAAAATGTTGATCCAAGTACCAGGATAGATGTATAAATTGACAACGAATTCATAGATTTCAGTTGATGGTGGGGCCACTAACACAACAACAGTTACTAACCAATGTAAAAACATTGACCAATTGAAATGTTGGAAGTATGAAGAAAAAGGTACTAAATTCTCTAAAGCTAATTCCTTATTAACCATGGAATGAGCGTATGAAACAGCCAATACATTACCAAAATTAGATACTGAGATGAATAATGGAAGTATCTTGGAAGTTATGGTTTCTCCGAAGATTTTATTGAAGAAAATACCTGCAATTAACACTCCACTGGACATGATTTCGGTTTTGGGGATAACTACCAAATAACTTAAGATGACTAAGAAATATAACAAGGTAGTCACAACAACTGCTAATGGAGCTGAGCGAGTCAATACTTTATAAGGATTACTGGTCTCACTCAAAACATAATTGGCATTTTCCCAACCTTTGAAAGAATAAATAATCTCCAATAATGCAACTGATATGGAATAATAATTAGTTTCATATTGTGATTCTAACATATTGGTGAAATTACCACTTCTAGGTACTTCTATAATTCCGAGCCACACTAAGGCACCACAGAATATAATCAACATAAGGATAAGTATTTTACTTATACCCAAGATATTGAAGAATAAGTTTGATTGTTTGTGATGGACGATATGTAAATAACAACAGAAAGATATACATCCAACACCTATCAACTTAACATATGAATCGTTGAATTGTTGGTCTCCAAAAATCGAAAACAATACATATTTACCAAATGCATAAGAATTACCTGAACTGAAACCAAGTAAAACTATTTGGAACGAATAAACAAACCCTATGAATCTTGGATGATACACCTTTTGTAAGTAGTTCTTTTCTCCACCGTTCCTTATGGGTAAATTTAGGGAATATTCAAGATATATTATCATCCCGCATCCTATTACTAAACTACCTAAAACCCAAAGAAGCAAATACAATGAAATATTACCACCACAATATTGGAAAATGATTGAAGGAGTCAGAAATATACCTGTCCCTATCATCTTGTTCACTATCAACGACATGGCTGATAAGGAGCTTATCTTTGCCATAATAGATTGTTTGATATAAAACGGTTGCGAAACTTTTATCTGAGAGGCATCTATAGAGTGATTGCGCGTGATTTACAGGTGATGTAAATTATACTAAAAACACTAAAAACATAAATGGGTGGAGTTTAAAAAACTGGAGAAGCGTTAGAAATTTTTTACGTATGTATTAATTAGATCGTAACTTCGTGTAATAAGAGAATCTTAAGCAGTTCTTAAAATTAAATGAATTCCACTATCACTTTCAACTGGATCACTTAATTCTCCAACATGTAAACTGAAAGCAGCATGTTCGAATGATGGTTGCATTTGGCCTTTACCGAAAAATCCTAAATCTCCCTTCTGGGCATGTGATGAACAATCGGATTCAATTTCAGCTAATTCTTCAAATGATGTTTCTCCCGATACTATTTGTTTTCTGAAATCTTTAATTTTGGTGATAGCTTCTTCTCTACTAGTGGTGATACCGTCTGGAGATTTCCAAGACTTAGGTCTTCTAACATTACTATGTTTAACCAATAAATGCGAAGCTCTGACTTTACCATCTTTAACTAAAGGTTTGAAATGATTCTTTTCAATATTATGCAAATATACTTTTAATTTAGATAAATCCGTGCCCATGGGAGGTTCCCATTGTGATTCCTCGGTGGAAGTGTTATAATAATACTCTCTGTTATGTTTGGATGATACTTTAATGGTCCAATTTGAAGGTAATCCACTTTCCATCTTAAACGTTGATATTAAAAATCTCAATGATTAGAAATGCGACTTTAAGAAAACAGAGAATCGGTAAGTACACATCTATTTAAATATCTTTAGATTTCAAGCCTTCTAAGACTTGACTATAAACAACGTCAACAGGAGAATCACATCTTACTTTGACGACTTTTCCTTGTTTTTCGTAATAATCCACTACAGGCATGGAAGTTTCAATGAAAGTTCTGAATCTCTTCTTTATACTTTCAATATTATCATCAGCTCTACCACTGGTTTTACCTCTTTCTAATAATCTATCCAACATTACCTTTTCTGGACATTCAAAGAAAAGGGTGAAAGCTGAAGGAACAATTTCATCTTCAAAAGTAATAGCTTGATCCATCTTTCTTGGGAATCCATCCACTAAGAACTTCTTATTACCTTTATCATGATTTTCAGTAATGGCTTGTTTCAATAAAGCAACTGTGACTTCTTGAGGAACGATTTTCCCTTCTTTAATGTAAGAAGCAATTAATTCACCATATTTTGAACCTTCTCTTTTTTGTTCGGCTCTTAATAAATCTCCGGCACTTAAATGTACAAATCCTTTTTCATTAACCAATTTGGCACATTGAGTACCCTTACCGGCACCTGGACCTCCCAAGACAAAAACGACCGAAACTTCATCTTTGGTGAATGCAGATCTTACTGGTTCGATGGCAGATTTGGGATCATTCTTTTGATATAAAGTAGCAGCGATTGTTGAACCAATTGCTAATGCTCCTAAACCAATTAGAATTTTCCCGTTATTAGATCCACTATTTGATCCGGTACTGTAAAAACGGGACTTAGAAATGATTCTAAGGTTTGATTTCAAAGATATTCTTAATTGTCTATTTAAACTATTTGAGAACATTATGTTGATTGAGATATTTTTTTTTCAGTGAGCATAGTCTTTTAAAGCTTCATCACTATAACGTAAATATTTACCATTGATGGCAGAATCCCAACCTTTTAATACTAAATTGACGTAGATAGTAGCAGGAACATCAGGAGTTAATAATTTGTTATCGTTTTTCAAATCAATAAATCTTTTATGAGCTGCTTTCATTTGGTCTTTATATTTACCTCTGATATTGTCTTGCATTGAAGTATCTACAACTCCTGGAGCTACAGAAATAGTTTGAATTTCTGGTTCGTCATCAGCTAAGGTTAACATTAAATGATTCAAAGCAGCTTTGGAAGATCCATAACATCCCCAACCTTTGGTTGCACCAATTGAAGCACCTGATGAAACTGAGACAAATCTACCTTTAGATTGTCTTAAATGAGGTAAAGATAATTTAGCTAATTCAACAACTGAGAAGAAATTAATATCGAAAGCTTTTTTCCAAGCATTGATATCTAAATCTTCAACACTAGTAACAGGTTCTAAAACTCCAGCATTAGCAATTACAGAATCAATTTTACCAAATTTACTAATAGCTAAATCAATACATTTTTCCGTGGTTTCGGTTTTGGCTATATCTCCAACAACTATGCCTACTCTTTCTTCACCAAATTCTTTAACCAATTCCTCCAAAGGACCTTGAGATCTAGCTACAGCAATAAGCTTAGTTCCTTCTTTACTCAAGTAAATCTTAGCAATTGCATTACCAATTCCTGTTGATGCTCCGGTCAAGATACACACTGACATTTCTCACTTTTTTTTTTTTACTCCGTCTCAATTTCTCAATTGATAACGTTAACCATAATCACCAGGTTTGTGATCGTTTATAATTAATACCGAGGAATAACTAATACATTGGAAGAATAGTCAAGAAGGGATATTTTGTTTAGTTTGATTGATTTATTAGGGGTGAAAGTTTAAAGAGTTTTTTTTGTTTTAATAGTGCTTTTGTTTTGATATCAAACATGAATATTAATGTTGATTCAGCAAAGGATACTCTTTGTAAGAATATTTTAATCTATGGATATTGTAAATATGAGAATAAAGGATGTGCCTTTAGTCATAAAGGTAATAAAAAGGAACCTATTGCGAGTCCTCAACCAGGTAATGCAGATTTAACCGGGTCAACTCCAACAGTTTCAACCCCCACTACAAATAAGAAGAAATTCAATTTAAATACACCTTCATTTCAACCTAAATCAGGCAAATTCTCCCCGAAATTGGATAATGTCGCTACTTTCGTCCCACAAGATTATGATGGAGGAATTAATAGTATTTCAATAAGTAATGGAGGAAAGAAATTTAACACTTCGGCCAATGCATTCACTCCTAGTTCTTTGGATAATCCTTATACTCCGCCAATAAACCCATCCATGAGTACCACATCAGTGAATTCACCTATCCAAAATCACATCTTACCAAATCTGGCAGGAGGACAATCAATAAATTCAAATAATGGTGAAATGTATTATAATCAAACCAATTATCCTTTAAATTACCATTTATATGCCCCAGCTCCACCACCAAACTTAAGAATTCCTTTACCACCTTATGAAACTAATGCAAATGATATGTTTATACCAAATGATTTAAGAGAATCATTAACTAAAAAGAATGCTGCTACTTTAATGACATTGAATAGAAGTAATTTACCGGAAAATATTAATGTTTATCATTCTTTAGTACCATTAGATTTAGAATCCAAGTCTAAAGTATGGAAATTGAATAGTGCTATTTTCAAAGTATTCTCAAACATTGATGGTAATGCTTATACTTTAAGAAAGATCGAATTTGATTCAACAATTGATTCAGAGAATTTTAAAACCATTAAACGTTGGAAAAGTATCAAAAATAGTAATATTGTCAAATTACAAGATTGTTTCACTTCAATAGCATTTGATGGTTTAAATAGTAAATTAGTAATGATTTATGATTATTATCCTGAATCTATGACATTATTAGAACAACATTTTAATAGAAAATTAGGTTATAAGTTAGAACCTATTACTGAAGATTTATTATGGATTTATATTATACAAATAACTAATGCTTTAATGACAATACATGAAAATGGTTTAGCTGCTAGATCATCCTTATCTTTAAGTAAGATCATTGTTACTAATAAAAATCGAATCAGATTATCATCAGTTGGTATTGATGATATTTTGAATTATGAAAATGATAAAGGATATAATATTAAAACCATAATGAGTAATGAACAAAAACTTGATTTAAAAAGATTTGGTGATATTCTTATTGAATTATGTAACTTATTATTACCATTAACTCAAAGAAATGATTTGAATAGTTTGAAATCAGTTATTTCTAATGATTTATTTGAAGTTATATCCAAATTAGTTAATGATTATGAATTGATTAATCTTGAAAAATTCAACCAATTTTATTTGAGTTCCAAAACCATTAGATTAGTTAACAATTTACAAGATTCTAATGATTATGTTGAAAGTCAATTAACAAGAGAATTGGAAAATGCTAGATTATTCCGATTAATAACCAAAATCAATTTCATTATTGATTCTCCTGTTTTGAACTGGGAAGAAAATGATAGAGTTTATTTGATTAAATTGTTCCATGATTATATATTTCATAAAATGAGCGATGGTAAACCTGTGGTTGACTTATCGAGAGTTTTAGTTAAATTGAATAAACTTGATGTGGGTATTGAAGAGAGATTCTTATTAATATCCAAAGATGAAAAATCTTCCATATTGGTAAGTTATAAAGAAATCCGAGATTTAATTGATTCTGTATTTAGAGAATTAACCAAATAGACATTTGATGACTTACTCTGAGTTTAACCTAGTTCAATAACCAAAGATTTGATTACTTACTCTGAGTTTAACCCAGTTCAATAACCAAAGATTTGATTACTTACTCTGACTTCAATCTAAATGACTTGGCCTATGGTGGGCAAGGAAACTACTGCGGCTCTAACTAAAGCGGACTATGGCTCCAAACATGACTATTTTAAAGGGTCATCCGCTCAATCACCTCATTTTTATCGCCTCATCACCATCCTCTCGTCCCATGACTAATTCGCAGCCATTCTTATCATGGCCTACATCGGACCCTGTGACTGAACTGCGAAAATGTCGTCGGAAGTTCATGTCGCAGATATGACTAAAAACTGTATGAGTCAGTCGCGAGGGATAAATACTGATAATAATTTCCTTGAAATTGTTAACGATCTGAAGAGAGTTATTAAAAGTTTTATTGTTTACATTCCATTGATTACTTCATAATATTCATAGTAGTCGGTGGTGATTTTTTTTGGTTTTGATATTGATTTATCAAGTTGCATTTTATTTGAGATTTTACATTTAAATCTCATTTGGTTTGGGGTCATTGGTTAAGGTTTTATTTGTAAGTTAGTTCCAGCGTTTCTGCGTTTATTTGTATTGATAGTTGGATAATGGTTTTCTAAATCTTACGCTAGGCGTAAGGTATTTTGTATTATTGGAGATTTGATTCTCAGGTGTTATTGTTAAGTAGTTGTATTCCAGTTTTATTGTAACTGTAGTGTTTTATAACTGTACTTTATTATTTACAGTTTGTTAAATTTATTTTGAAAAAAAAAAAAAAGAAATAGAGGAAAATGAGTTCAAATTCATCTCCAGAGGATATTTCAAGTCCTATTAATGATGAAGAAATTTATCTTCCAAATGATTTTAAATATTATCAAAATAATCTTGATAAATCTCAATTTAATTTAACTTTGATCAATTCATCAATTTTCTTAATTAAATTGTTATATAAGGATCATGATGTTACTATTAATTCATCAAATTTAAGATTCTTTATTATTGAAATTTTGAAAAGATCAAAAACTTCAATCTCAAATTTACAGATTTGTTGTTTTTACCTTTTAAAATTGATTAAAAGTCATAATGATGATATTATAAAGGATCCAAAAAAGTTATTCTTGGGCCTCATTATTTTATCTTCTAAATTTAGTCAAGATTGTACTTATTCATTTAAGACATGGATTAAATTATTAAATATGAAACCTGATGATTTAAAGGATTTGAAGTCCTTGGAAATTAACTTATTAAACCAATTGGATTATAATTTATACGTTAATGAAAATCAATATGAAAATTGGTGTAATATCTTATTAATTTTTGGTTATGATTTCATTAAGATTCAAAAGATCATTAACTTAAAATCCGAAATCCAATGGGAAAATAAGGATAGTGAAATTAATAACAAATTATCCAAATGGTTTTCATTCTTTAAGAATTTAAAGGTGTCAAATTTAAATGATAGTCATATTAAGATTAAGTTTACTAACTATTACTTGAATCAATTAAATAAGAAAATCTTCATTGTTCATTCATTATTTGAAAAGAGACATTATCACGAAGATTTAAATGAAAAGGTTAAAGTTTCATGTAAGTAATATATTATACCTTCACTCTTGCAAGCACTGTTCTCCTTTAATCTTAATTATTCACTGTCCCTCAATCCGAATTATAAAATGTCCTTCAATCTAAATCATACACTGTCCTTCAATCTAAATCATACACTGTCCTTCAATCTAAATCATACATTATTTACATACATATAAACATCCATCTGATCCCCATTTCCCTTTAACATTAGTCAATGTGAGGAATCCTTCATCATCTTTATTGGCCTTAGTTTCGATTGATCCTTTACCAATAAGATAGTTATTTACCTTGCCTACATTATAACCACGAATCATAATATCACCATAATTCGTTGTTGATAAATTGGCTAGTTTAACTTCATTACTTTGACATATACATCCATTACCAGTTAAATTGGCTTCCAATTTACTTGAAAGAATTCTATAATCATAGAAATCAGAAAGTATCACTGGTCCTACGATCGACTTGACAGTGTTCTCCACAATTACTCTGGCGTTGAGTATTGATCTCAATCTATTCAAGCTACTGGTTGAAAGCTGATTGTCTTTGTTAATGGATTTACTAAGATATAATAATCTTAAGGGGGAATTCTTCAACTTACTGAATTTACCTTTAGATAAAAAGTATTTGAGTGTCTGATATTTCAATTTGTCAAGAACAGATGAGCTATAAACCAAACTATCAATCACTTCGTCATCAACAACATCACTTGATGTAAATATAACTGAAGATTGATAAGTCAACAAGTCCTTTAATGACTTGTCTTGAACTATAGTTATATCAGCATTAGTGACCAATCCCACTAAAACCTTACTCAATACATTGGTTACAGTCATATTATTAACAATTAAAAACTTATCTTTGGAAGTAAATTTTTCTGTCAAAGGTAAGTGCTTAATGGCTGCTGCAACTGATGAAATGAAATTGATAGCTACATAATCCGTATGACTTATGATCTTACTGCCACTTTCACTTATCCTCAATCTAATCCCTTTATCTTTCTCAAAATCATACTCATTTGTAAATGCTTCCAAAACCAGAGTCTTCAAACTGACAGGAATATCTTCAGCCAAAACATCAACATCGGCATCTACGTCATAGAAATTGATAAGTGTAGCATTAACAAGACATGCTAACACTACAGTTAAGTTTTCAACTGATTTAAGGAATCCATTAATTTTAATCCCAACGGATTTAATCTCATTCTCGTTTAAGTATTTAATGACTTCATGAATATTATAGTTCAAAACCCCATAATTGACCTTTTCACCATTCAATTTGAGACTCTTGTTGTTATCTTTGTTCCAAGCTTTCATAGCTATCTCCCAAATATCACAAAAATTCCCATTCCTTAACTTATAATGATCGTATCTTATATCTAAGCCAACTCTAAGACCGTTATAGTCTAATTTACAAGATTTATAGATTGGACTTTGATTTTCCAAAGCTGTGGTTTCAATAGTCGACTGTTCATTCAAATATAATTCATTTACATCCTTAGTGACATCAATGTAATGAGTGAATATGAAATGAATTAGTACCACCACTCCAATGGCTGCTAGTATAGTACTGTCCATAATATAAATTTCGCGTTCTCATCTGGTGACATTATAAATCCTCGTATAGTTTGATCCACAGAGAGTACTATTCGTAAAGTGGAATTGACAGCATCCGACGTTTCCCTAATAATTCTTATAGCTTAAGTTATTATCGGCCACAAAAATGGTGGGTGTTAGATTGAAATCTTTCCATATGGTGATAGGCGGTATTTTAAGTTTATGGATCGTTACTTTCTTTATTCATGAAAAGTTAGTTCCTATTTTAATAGCTCAAGAATGTCATTGGTCGGGACTGATACTTCCTGAAGGGGTTGATGAGACAAAGGTTTTATTCATAGCAGATCCCCAACTTATCGATAACCATACTTATCCCAATCGAAATCCTTTATTATTGAAATTGAGTCAACACACAGTTGACGTTTACATCAAGAAGAATTACAAAGCATTGATGGGTCATTTACAACCCGACTATGTGTTCTTCTTGGGTGATTATCTAGACAATGGAAGATCTTCGGATGATGAATATTTCAAGTCTCAATATGACAGGTTCTTTGATATTTTCCAATATACCAAATATGGATTTAAGAAAAATAAGAATTATTTTGTCAGTGTTCCTGGGAATCATGATATTGGAGTATCTGATGGGGTCAAAAGACCATCAAGAGACAGATTCACAACTTATTTCGGTAAACCAAATGATAAAATTACTATTGATGGTGTGGAATTTATTACTTTGGATACTCCTTCTTTGATAGCTAAGGATGAAGGTATAAATTACAATGCTAATGAATTTTTAAATAATAATTATAAACCTGGTAAGGAAAAACTCAATCCCAGGGTTTTAATGTCACATATTCCTCTTTTTAGAGGTGCAGACAAAACTTGTGGTCCCTTGAGAGAAGCGGATTTCAGACCCTCCAAAGGATACCAATATCAATCACTAGTTGATTCCGACATCACAACTGATTTATTAGAGAGGATCAATCCTGATTTGATCTTTTCTGGTGATGATCATGATTACTGTGATATCAATCATTCTGCTAATACAAGGGAAATTACCGTCAAGTCAATATCAATGGCCATGGGGATCTGGTATCCTGGTGTCCAATTATTGACATTTTCTAATTCCGACAGATTCGTGTATGAGACTAAATTATGTCTTTTACCCACACCTTACGTAAATGTAGTAAATTACATAATAATAGCGGTCATAAGTGGTTTAACTGTGTTGGTGTGGAACATCAAGCAACAAAGGTACAATTATACTGTTTTACCCGTTCTGAATATCAAACCTAAAAACATCGATGATATGTTAAACAATGACAAGCCACACCCTTTACCTAATTACACATTCAATGAGAAGCCTACCTGGAAGACCAAAGTGGGAAATCTATGGAAGAAAGCTCAAGTGGGTCTGATTCTTAAACAAATTTCATTGTTGGGATTAGTGGTGATTTTCATTTATAAACTATTTATATGGAGCATTTGAAACTTTTATAACAATATTGAATTTGTATCTCCAACGTCTCTTTGATATTCAACTATCTGGTCTCTATGTATCAGAACATAATGTGTACATGATAAGAACTAAAATGTGTTAAAAATCGTGCGGCTTTACTAGTTGCGAAAATATTTTTTGGTTAGATATATTTACCTGATAAATGCTGTCAAGGGGTGACTTTTTGACTTTTCAGACACTTTACCTGGAACTTCTGGAGCTTCTAATCATCTTTGTATAATAATAAGAATAACATTTTTATTATGGGATGTACTGCGAGTGTAGCTGTGGATGAAGAAGATCCTTTTCTTGCTGATGAAAGGATTAATGATGCTATTAATCAAAGATTACTGCAATCCAAAAAAGCTCATAAGAACGAGATCAAACTTTTATTGTTAGGGGCTGGAGAAAGTGGGAAATCCACCGTTCTTAAACAGTTGAAAGTTTTACATAAAGGAGGTTTCACTCAACAAGAAAGATTACAATATAGTAATGTCATTTGGGTGGACACTATTCAGTCAATGAAAATCTTGATTGTTCAAGCTAAAACATTGGGTATTCAGTTAGAATGTAACAATAAAGATAGTCCGTTGGCCAAGTATAAAAAAATCATATTGAAAGCTAATGCGCTACAACAAATCGATACCTCAATTGCAGGTGGTGATAATTTCCTAAATGATTATGTTGTAAGGTACAGTGAGGGTAATAAGATAAAACGACGCAAAAATAGTACTGGGTTAGCCAACAGTTCATTTTTCACCCAAGATAGGGATGATGACAGTAATATCTTGGATTATAATGAATTAATTGAGAATGGTGAAGATTTTAGTAGAGACGATGTAGCTGAAAGTATCGATATGTTATGGAAGTATGATACTGGAATTCAACAATGTTTTGCCAGATCCAATGAATTCCAATTGGAAAGTAGTGCCAAATATTATTTCGAAAAAGTATATAATTTTGCTAACCCTGGGTATATTTGTAATGATATAGATATTTTGAAAGGAAGAATCAAGACCACCGGGATAACAGAAACCAATTTCAATATAAATTCTTTCAAATTCAAAGTTTTGGATGCTGGAGGTCAAAGATCGGAAAGAAAAAAATGGATTCATTGTTTTGATAATATTACTGCCATTCTTTTTGTTGTAGCTATAAGTGAATATGATCAAATGTTATTTGAAGATGAACGAGTTAATCGAATGCATGAAGCCATCATATTATTTGATTCTTTATGTAATTCACGGTGGTTTATCAATACTCCATTTATCTTGTTCTTAAACAAGATTGATTTGTTTGAAGATAAAATCAAGAAGAGTCCTCTTTCTTTTTACTTCCCTGATTTTAAAGGTAACAATGATAATTTTGAACAATGTATCAAATTCTTCGAACAAATCTTTATGAAGATTAATAAAACCCAAAAGCCTATTTATGTTCATAGAACTTGTGCAACTGACTCCACATCAATGAAATTTGTGCTTTCAGCAGTAACAGACTTGATCATTAACGAAAACCTTAGGAAATCAGGATTGATTTAGAGATTCTTTCTTATCGATTATAACATTTTTATTATGCAATTTACTATATAAATTATTCTATTATTTGAATTCTTTATCAAATATCTACCATCTTAACATGGCCATTTGGTTTCTCCATTTACTGTAATCCATTAAAGCTTCAGTTTGACCAGTTGATGAGATAACAATATCTTTATCCCATAATGCAACCTTAGCCCAAGCTTTAACATCTTTAGTTTGAATAGAATCAATCTTTGATAAAGCTTCAGTGATAGAATTTCTGTAACCTGATAATAAAACTTTATTACCGATATCAGAAACAACTGATTTAGTTGAATTTAATTCAGCTAATAATTGTACTTTAGTTTGTTGTTTAGCTCTTTCAATTTCAGCATCGGTGATTGAAACAGATAATCTGTTCCATTCTTTTAAGGTCCAATGAATGAAGTCATCAAGTAATTGAACATTCGAGACTTCACAACTGAAACCCCATAAACCATTATCAGAATATGAAGTTGAGAAATGTTGGAATTTATCAACTAAATGGTATTCATGAACCATTGATGATAATTTAGATGAAGTTAAGGTAGCATTGGTAGCTTTGCTGTCGAAACTACCGAAAACATTAGCAGCAACTTTGGCAACATAATAAGCTGGGGAAGTGAAACCTTCACCTTCAACACCAATAGATACGAAAGCTTTTGGTAAAGTATCATCTCTCATTCTAACTTCTGAACCTAAGAAAGAAGCTGGTTTAGTGATTGGTTTATGACCTTGAGGAATATTTAATGATGATTCAATAGTTTCAACTAATTCATCATGGTTGATGTTACCTGAAGCTGAAATAACAACATTTGATCCAACTAAATGCTTTTCTAATAATCTTTCAGCATCATCAACTTGTAAATCTTTAACTGATGATGAAGTACCTAAAGTTGGTAAACCTAATGAATAACCTTGGAAAGCACTAGCACTTAAATGTTCTAAAATCATTTTTTGTGGGACACTTTCTAATTGTTCACCTTGACCGATTAATTGTTTCTTGAATAATTCGAATTCAGAACCTTTAATGATTTCTGAAGCATTTGAACCAATCTTAGCGATGATTTTGGAAGCTTCAATAATATTATCATTGGTGGTTTGGGCAATAATACCATTGGTTTCTTTACCATTTTCACTGGTTAATAAAACACCGTTTTCTAACCCTGAACCTAAGATGTTGGTGGTTAAAGCAGAAATACCATTACTGTAAGCATGTTCTGATCTTGAACCGGCCCCATAAAATAACCCAATACTTGAGACTTTAGCATGAGGATTAGATTCAGTTGCAATAGTTACACCATTGGATAAACTGGCATATTTGGTGGTAGTGTTAGCAGTAGAAATAAATCTCTTATTACTTAAAGCTTTGATGTTTTTAATACCACGAATCATTTTAATGAAAAATTGTTGATGTTAATTCGTTCTCAACTTTTCTCACGATGATTTTTAACCAATAATATTTTTGGTAATTGAAAATTTATTTTCTACCGAAACCTTCGCACTGCGCGGTACCATTTTTTAGTACCATTTTACTACGAGGACTGGTACTATGGGGTGATTTTAGAAACCATCAATAATGAATGAATTGCATCTTCAAAGTTGGTTGGAGTGTATGTGGAGTGTGTAGAGTGTGGTGGGGAGGTTAGAATTCTAGTTAATCAGTATAATTATACATACTTATTACATCTTCATAAATCTTACTATTGACAAAATCTGAGGTAAGATTAGAGAACTCTTCGGCATTTACAGGTGTTCCACCAGTTGATAACCTTGCTGCTGATAAAGAGATATCATTCAATACAGTTTTCCAAACCTCTTTCTGCTTGATACTCTGTTCACGAAGACTGCCGTAAATCATTAGATCCAGGCCATTATTCGAGTATACTGCCTTGTTGGGATTCACAATCGATGGAAATGTTCCTTCAGCGTATGAATGTCTTCTGAAGTCATTTTTCAAAGGTTTTTCACTAAGAAGGTTCTCGATCGATCCCAATAATTTTTGTGGTAGCTTATAAGGTGAATTCACTGGTAAATTTTCATCATTTTCTGTCTGATCCTGTGGAGTAACTAAAGCACTTTCTATTTCAATTATTGGCGAAGGCACCAATATTCTGGTCAACCTTTCTGAAAAGTTAAAGAACCTTTTCTTTCCTGGTTTCTGTAGTTTTGCATCAATTTCTTGTCCCACGCCATGGCATTCACATTGACAACCTCCAGAAGTATTTAGTTCAAATGGTTCATGAGATTCGTGTGATTCGAGTGTTTGCTGAGGTTCAAGTGGCTGTGACTGAATCCGGTACCTGAGTTCTATCTCCTCTCTAGTCATCCCCTCCCTGGGCTCTGGAGGAGCATCAGGATTCAGAACTGAGCTTAATATAATTGAACTATCATCTAAATTGATCAACTGAATTTCATTACCTCCTATTCCATCCTCTTCCTTGTGTATTCTCAAGAACTCTCCTTGCTTACTCCTATACCTGTCCCTTGGAAACATCCTCAAAGAGGTCAACTTTTTAGTTAATTTATTCTGAATTATTCTAGGTTCTTTACTATTACTATAATACTTCTGTAGATATTCAATGCGATACAATTGAAGCTTATATTTGAACCTATGGGCGTAATAATCTAACTTGTCCATAGTGAAGGAGAAGAATCTTGAAAAGAATTTTGTTTGTAAAAATTGCAGCCAAACACAAAAGAGATGCGGATTTTGCAACTTTCACAATTCCTTCAACAATTACTCCAATCCACACCCCACCACTAGTTTGAGAGAAGAATGAACACTTTACGTTGATTTTTATACTATTTACAATTATAATCTAACATAAGCTCTTTGAGCAGTTGCAGTTTTATGCATTTGAGCTCTCTTTTCATAACCTGAAGATTTACCTTCGTAACTATTTATTATCTCTTCAGCTAATCTAACTGAATAATCTGATGATTTCTTCTTGGATGCACTATCTAACATCCAAAGGAATGCATATCTGTATCTTTGCTTTTCGCTTAAAGGATAAGGAACAATTCTATTCTTAGCGGTACCGGTTTTCTCAGTCTTGGTAGCTAATAATGGAGATAATTGTTCTAAAGTGTCTTTCAAAACAACAACTGGATCTTTTCTCAATCTTAAATATACGATATATAAAGCTCTACTAACGATTCTTCTAGCTTTTGACTTTTTCCCATCTCTCATGATTAAATTAACTAATTGATCAACTACTGGGATTGTTTCAATAGGTACTTGAGTAGTTAAAAATTTTTCTTGTTCCAAAATTTGTTGTTCATTAGGAATAAATTCTTGTTTCAAATGGTCTTCGGTTTCAGTTAATTCTTTGATATAAACTTCAGTTTCATTATCAGGAGAATGTCCATCTCTTAATCTTTTTAATGCTAATAACCAATCATCAACATCTTTTTCAGTGATTTCTTCCTTATTAATGGGGTATACTTGATTGATTAATTTATTGTTATACTTTATCGTTGAATAACTTATATGTTTTATAGGTATTAAAGTTGGTCTGGCAACGGTTCTTAAACTGTTAATCAAAGATCCAAATCTTATCATTGTCAAACTCATTGGAAAATTTTCTTCAGGTATCTTGTGCGCGTTAACTGTGAGGTTTGTTTAGGTGAAACCAAATATTGAATATTCAAATACTTCGGTGATTCAAGTCATTGTTGACTCTCCTTTATAGAAAAAAGGTATAGAATAGATATGGTGAAAAAACAAAAGAAAGTGAGTGAAGACAAATTGGAATCCTCTTTACAAAAGATAATTCAAGATAGATATTATAAACAGAGCAATTGGCTGGAGATTTTACCATTGATAATAACAAAACTTCAACAGTATGAATCCTACGAAGAAATTAAACCCCAGGTCATTAAACTAGTCGATCATTTGAATAATTATTTCCACGAAAGCCCTCCTTTTACCATTTTGAGATTGAGTGAACTATTAATAGACCCAACTAAACAAGGTTATAAATTAGATAATGAGAGGAACATCAAGAAATATATCAATTCGTTATCCAGTGTCATAGTGGTATCGTCCACAGTTAAAGATTTTCCCGATCCAGAACCTAAGACTGATGTTAAAGAGCCCTATGAAGATATTCCATTAATCAAAATTCCATGGTTAGAAGAAGCCAAAGCCAAAGAGAAGGCTAAAAAGCTCAAGCAGACAAAGGGAGATTCAACTCCCGATAAAAGATTATCTGATAGTGAAGAACCACCACATAAACGAAACAAACCTGATGATTCCATAGACTCTTCTATTGATTCATCTCCAGTTAGAGGAGATTCCGATATGGAAACAAGCGATATCAATGGATCGGAATCACCTAATCAAGAATAACCCTGTCAAAAAGCCCTCCTTCCATAATTCATTCAATAAAAAGTCATAGCCAACATAGATAATGATAACGATAATGTAGATTAATGTAATATATAATTAATAACTATTTACAACTAACTACTCCAAAATTCCGAAAGTAAAGAGAAAAGACCATTATGATCGGTTTCCAATAAATATATACCATATAAGGATACCGTTGAACCTAATAACAACAATCTGGATGCAAATGTGTGCCAAACACCATAAACTCTTTTAGGAATATAATCAATAATACAAGATTTCAAACCCATGTGGCAATGGGATAACACAGCTACACAAAATGAATAGTCTATCATAGGATCGACAAAACCTAAGAATGGAGCTATGGTTAATGGAACTATAGCACCTGTAACTATTTTTTCATAAGACCAATGATGACCTCCATGATAGAAATTAGGTGGAGGTGGTACATAAGCTTCATTGATAGTTCCAACAACAAATCCAGGTGGTTGCTCTTTCAACTTGTATTTGGAGAAGTCAGGCTTCAAGGATATCAGCCTTATACCCCTTTGTTTAATACCTATTTGTCTGATAGAAAGCATTGAAAATTTCGCACCTCTACACCAAGAAGTATCAACATCACCAAAACCCAACCCCAAAGGATTTGGATTCCACGGTGAAGAGAGTTTCATGAAAGACAAGATTACGTGTTCATTATATCTATTTACAAAATTACCAAGAAGCCTTTTTGACTCCAGGAATAATACCAGCAGTTGCTCTATCTCTGAAAGCAGTTCTGTTTAATTTAAAATCCTTGATAACCCATTTACCATTACCTGAAGCAACACAACGGTCTCTTATTTGTGTTAATGATGTATATTTAGGCATGGAAGATAATTGTAATTGTGCTTCTAATCTGACATTACCAGGTAATTCAGTATTTCTTGCGATGTATTTCAACGCATTTCTTTGGACTTCATGTTCGGCATATTGTAATCTTTTGAATTGATCCTTGATAACCCTGGCGTTCACGTATGAATGTTTGGGTATTTCAAACTTTACTGGGAATCTGAATGGCATTTTCAACAGTATTATTCAATGTTTGATGTGAACCTTTTTGATTAAAAATTTTCAGAGTGAGAAAACTGTTACCCGTCTTTGAATTTGTCATTTTAGTAAGTGATCTGGAGATTTGGAAATACTTACGATTATAAACGGTTCAAGGAATAGCATACAATTAAAGGATGTTCACTGGATTAGTAGAAACAATTGGTACCGTGTTGTCATATAGTGAAAACGATTCCACCACTTCAGGAGGTAATGGGGTATCCATGACTATAGGAGATTGTCAAGAGATCTTGATTGATGCCAAACTTGGGGATTCCATATCAACAAACGGAGTTTGCCTTACAGTTACAGAGTTAAATGATGAAAAAACTTGGTTTAAGGTAGGTATTGCACCAGAAACTTTACGTCGTACAAATTTAGGTGATTTAAGAACAGATTCCAAAGTGAATTTAGAAAGAGCTGTCACCAGTGATGTCAGAATGGGGGGCCATGTAGTACAAGGACATGTTGATACCATTGCCACCATAACACAAAAGAAACCTGATGGGAATGCTATAGTATTCACCTTTCAATTACGTGATAAACAATTCATATCGTATATTGTTGAAAAGGGATTCATTTCAATCGATGGTACTTCATTAACTGTAACCGATGTGGATTACAAAACTTGTGAGTTCTCTATTATGATGGTTAGTTATACCCAAAGTAAAGTTATTATGCCAATGAAAAATATTGGTGATACTGTGAATATAGAAGTAGATTTAACAGGAAAATTAATTGAATCCCAAATTGAAGCCAATTTGAATAGTCAATTCGAAAATCCTGATAGTTTATTGGTCAAATTGATCGAAAAATTAGTAGATAAAAAGATTGAAGAAGTAGTTAAGAGTAAATTAAATTAATATATGGATGTTAATACCATTTCTCACTAATTTCCTACCGGCTAATGCCTGCCAACATACTGCCAAAGCGCCACCAAACGCTACCATTGGATTTCCCCCAATATGTTCGCGGATGGCAAAATCTCACTGAAAGATTTTGATACAACTGATATATCCTATATTGAATTAACCTAATCAGCTTCTTCAATCAAGAGTCTTACAGTTTATAATATATCATAAAAAATGGATGTCGTATTAGGAATCAGATTAAAAGATTGTACACTTATAGCTACTTCAAAATCAGTCACTAGAGGGATTTCAGTATTAAAGGAAGATGATGATAAAACAAGAATATTAAACGAACATAACTTAATTGCATTCACCGGAGAAGCTGGTGATACTGTTCAATTTGCCGAATATATCCAAGCTAACATTCAATTATATTCAATGAGAGAAAATGATATCGAATTATCACCAAAGGCAACTGCATCATTTGTAAGAAATCAATTAGCCACATCATTAAGAACTCGTAAACCATATCAAGTCAATGTGTTAATTGGAGGTTTCGATACGAAAACCGGTAAACCAACTTTGAATTATATTGATTATATCGGTACTCAAGCTATATTACCATACGCAGCCCATGGATATGCAGCATTTTATTGTATGTCATTATTAGATAAACACTACAGACCAGAGATGGAATTGAATGACGGTTTAAAATTATTGGAAATGAGTATTAAAGAATTACAAACAAGAATGCCAATGGATTTCAAAGGTGTTATTGTTAAGGTTATTGATAAAGAAGGTATCCGTAAAATTGATGTGTAGAAAATGATAAAATATTTCGTACTAACAAGGTATTGTCCCGTGAGGGCCTTGAAACAATAATAGCTCTCCGAGGTCTCGTGTGAGGACTTTAAACTGAGACCTTCTGTAAATGTCTAAAATCTCATTGACGATTCGCGTATCCTTAAGTTTCCCTAAAGATGTCATTTAAGTTCCCATCATTAAAATCTATTCAAGATACTATTGCCAGTTATGATTTTGAATCAATTTCTAAACAAACTGGTAAAACTTATGAAGAATTTTCCAAAACCATTCAACCTTTCACTCATAAAACCAGTGAAATGTTAACTACTCAATTGAATCAAATTCAACAATTTGCTAATGCTAACCAAAATATTGAAGTTAGTGAATTACCAAAAGATTATTTAGAATTAGAAGAAAACTGTGATCTTTTATTGAACTTATACACTGAATTGATTCATTTCACTAACGATACTTTTGCCAAAGTAAGTTACGATTATCCTCCAGCAAACGGATCATTAAATAAATTCAGAGAAAATGTTTTGGGTAATAAATTCAATCAACTCAAAAGTGTTTCATCTCCACAAGAATTAGAGAATTTATTATTAGGTAAAGATGAAAAGAAAGAAGAAACTGCTGAAGTTCAAGTTGTTCAAGTTCCAAAAACTTTATATGGACAATTATCCAAAATTTGTGAAAAATATCAAACCGAAATGAAAAATTCAGATTCCCCTTTGAATTTCGCTTTATTACAAGTTTCTTCTACTTATTTAGAAATTGCTCAAAGTAGATTAGATATGGATAAAAAAATTACCAATGATTTAAACTTGAAATTAGTCGAAGCTTTAAATAAAGAATTTATCAAAGTTAATGAATTAAGAAAGAAAGTTTATTCTATAAGATCAGAATTTGATTTAAAAAGATCTAAAATCAATGATGAAGAAAATGACGAATTGATTAAAATTGAAGATGAATTAGTTAGTGCTACTGAAGTTGCTGTTACCGAAATGAAACAATTGATTCAACCATCAAAATCTGTTAACTTATTGAAAGTCTTTGTGGCTGCTCAAAAGGAATGGTTTGAATTATCAGCCAAAAAATTGGATTCCTTATTAACTTCTTTAGATAAGATCAAATTCGATTAATCGCGTGAATATATATTTTAGTCTCATCTCATCAACAAACCTTCACATGTCAGATAAAGCCGTACTAAATAAATCCTACCTTTTAGAGACTATCATACGTAATAGAATAAAGGATTCGGTGTTTTATAAACAATATCTTTTCTTAACCAATGAACAAACCATCTTACCTGTAATTGTGGATCATGTTCATTATATCAAAGGTATGAATTCAAATAGTAGACCAAGTCCCTTCATTTGTTGTTTACTTAGATTACTTGAAATAAATCCATCATCGGAGATTTTGAAGATTTATTTGAATCAAAATAAATTCAAATATTTAACGGCATTGGTGTTAATGTTCATCAGAATGACAAAGAGACCAGAAGAGGTATATAATTTATTTGATAACTATATAACGAATTTTTCAAAATTGAGAATCCAATTGAATGATCCACAGTTCATCAATGGCATACCGAAGAGTTTCTCACTCTGCCATGTTGATGAATTCGTTGACGATTTGTTAACTAAGAAAAGAGTTGTGGATGTAATTCTACCAAGATTAGTGCCCAGACAATTTCTTATAGATAAGGGAATTATAGGTGAAAGACAATATCTTGTCACCTCTTTGGATGAAGATGAGGAAGGGAAAGAAGAGCCAGGAAAAGAAGAAGAAAAGAAAGAGGATGAAATGGAAGAAGAATTTGTCAGTGATAGTGATTAATCAATGTTGATCAATTCCGCTTGATTCTTCCACATATATAGGATCAATGTGTAGCATCCCGAGGTTGTGAGTGACAGCCTCACATTTTACGAATATTACGATAATGCCTAATCAATATCTCTCACCTACACGTAATCTGACCCTCAAATTTCACTTACCTCCGTAATTGCACCGCAATGGCTATAATTTCACCTATCACCAAAAGAATGACAAGACTGAGGTTTCGCAACCAAATTTTCAGTTTTGACTCTCATTAGCAATCGTCAACACGTTTAAATTAACATTGAATTGTCAATAAACTAAACGTCAAATCAATTACACAATGAGTTACAGTACCAGTATTAAGAAAAATGAATCAGCTATTGCATCTGATGTTGAAGATTTAACAGATTCTGAAATTCCAAATCCTCCATTGAGAAGATCATCATCATTATTTTCATTATCATCAAATCAAGAACCTTTACCAAGACCTGAAGTTCATGAGTATACTGCTTTCATTGAAGATAAAAGACATTTTTCTTTGATAAGAAATTTACATATGGCCGATTTTATTACTTTGTTAAATGGGTTTTCAGGTTTCTATTCTATAATTAGTTGTCTCAGATATGCTTTAACTGATGACTTGAAATATGTCCAAAGAGCTCAATTCTTTATTTGTTTGGGTTTATTCTTTGATTTCTTTGATGGTAGAGTTGCTAGATTAAGAAATAAGAGTAGTTTAATGGGTCAAGAATTAGATTCTTTAGCTGATTTAGTTAGTTTCAGTGTTTCTCCTGCTACTATTGCTTTTGCTATTGGATTCAGATCAACTGTTGATGTTTTAATCTTAACCTTTTGGGTCTTATGTGGATTAACCAGATTAGCTAGATTTAATATTTCAACTAATAATATTCCAAAGGATAAAACTGGTAAATCTCAATACTTTGAAGGGTTACCTGTTCCTACCAATTTACTTTGGGTTGGATTTTTCGCTTACTTGACTTCAAAGAAATTGATTTTGGATCAATTACCTGGTGGTTTAGTTTTTGAAAACAGTTTCTTAGAATTTCATCCTGTAACTTTATTATTCGCTTTACATGGATGTGGAGAAATTTCTAAATCCTTACATATTCCAAAACCATAAATGTGATTCATCGAATTTATATTAACGTCATAATCTCTATTTACATCTGTAATCCTCTATTTACATTATTCTTCTATTATCTTTTTATATTCTTCTGGTGGGAAATTCTTAGGATCAAGTAATCCTATATTTTCATAATTTATCCGGAGTTTATGATCATGTTGACTTATGTCGTTGACTTTACATAATTCCCAAAAGACATGGTGTAATTGACGGAATTTCAACATCCTCGTATAATATTTATATCTATTATCGAACCTTTGTGATACATCTTGATTTATACCTATAGCATTTAAATCTTTCAAGAATTTCGTTAGTATAACCTTAATTTCTGGTTGTTCCTGTAATCTGGTTATCAATGTTTGGATCTTTACCACATCAGACGTCTTCAGTAAGGTTTCATAAGTTTTGTCGATATTATTGAATTTGGCAACATTTCTACTTAATCGTTTAAACATATTGTTCCGCGCTATCATCGATTTGAAAAATTTTCAATGTTAGCAAGACAACTATTAAGGTCTAAGTTAATTAGTCCTAGTACATTAGCTACTAGTAGATTAGTTACTAGATCATTCACTAATGGTTTAATAAGATTAAATGAAAAGAAAGATAAAATTCTTACTGATGACATTTTAGCCAAAGCGGGATTCGAAGAAGATATTAATGAAAAAAAATCTGAAACTGAAACTGAAGAATCAAATGGAGGTGAAAAAAGAAGTAGAAGAAGAAGAAACCAAACTTCTAAAGATAAGCAAAGAGAAAAAGCTGCCAACTGGTTTTATATTTCCACTTTAGTAGGTACTGTTTCAGGATTAGGTTATTTAAGTAGAGATTGGGATAATGAAGAAGAACAAAAACAATTAGAAGCTTCTAATATCGATAATGGTTACACTCCAACCTTAATGTATGAAAGAATGAGTAGAAGATTATCATCATTATTCACATTTTTCAGTGAACCAGTGTTTGAAAATTTATTACCACCACCACCTCCAGAAGCTTATAGAAGACCATTAACTTTAGTCTTAACTTTAGACGATTTATTAATTCATTCCGATTGGGATACTAAGAATGGTTGGAGAACCGGTAAAAGACCAGGTTTGGATTATTTCTTAGGATATTTATCCCAATATTATGAAATTGTCATCTTTGGATCAAATTCTCAAGTGTTCAGTGAAAGAGCTGCAAATAAATTAGATCCTTTACATGCTTACGTTTCTTATGCTCTTTTCAAAGAGGCTTGTAGATATAAAGATGGTAAGTTAATCAAAGATTTATCATTATTGAATAGAGATTTATCCAAGACTGTTATTATTGATGTTAATGAAGATAGTTATTCTTTACAACCAGAAAATGCTATTCCTATGAAAGCTTGGGATGGTAAACCAGATGATAAATTAATTCAATTAATTCCATTCTTAGAATTCTTAGCTAGTCAAAACTTTGATGATGTTAGACCAGTTTTAAATTCATTTTCTAATAAAGAAAACTTAGTTGAAGAATTCCAAGAAAGGGAAAAGAAATTGAGAGCTGAATGGGAATCAAGAAACAAACATTTATTAAATCAAAAATATAATGCTGGTAATTTCTTAGCTTCATTATTAGGATTACCATCATCATCTTTCAATAAAGAACCAAAAATGCCATTAGACATTGTTAGAGAACATGGTCAATTACAATATCAACATTTCCAAAAATACTTGAAAGAAAATGCTCCTAAGATGTTAGAAGAAGAACAAAAATTAAAAGATGAATTTGGTAAAATCACTTTAAATAAAATGATAACTGAAGGACCTCCAAGTGCTGAAGAAATCGCTAGAATCCAAAGTGAAAGAGCTGCTAATGGTAATTAGTAATGTACATAGAGATCAAAATTTCTCCTCTCTTATGTCTTCAGGTGCTCTGATGTCTACCTACAGGTGATGCCAATGTCTTTCATCTTATGGGGACATTGAATAATCATAATCTCTATTGATCAATTGATTGATCAATTATCGTTACATGGATAAAACATGACTCATGGACCAACTAAACGCATCACGTTTATTTGTCAAATATTCACTAATCCTCAGGACCCTTCTTACTATAGTATATCTCAAAAGTCCGGTTTCAGGAGTTTTATAATCCAAACCCGATTTTCCGAAAGTAGTTCCTCATTGGTTAAACTGATCGCACAGATAATTTTTTATCTAAAAAATCAGTGGAAAAATTTTCCAAAAAGTATACCGACATTATATTGTTCTGCAGCGATTGGCTAATTCATAATATTACAGCCTTTTCTGAAATAAGATTGAAAAATTTCAACTTAAATCATTTCCATTAGTTTAATAAAACTTTTGTCAGGTCAGTCAGAATTAATAATATACCTAAACAATGAAACCAAGTATAGCTCCAAGGTCTAATATTGCCCCTAGTCCAACATCAATAGCTTCGCCCCCAATAATTAAAACTTCAACTCCTCCAGGGGGTATAAGTATGTCTAAAGAATGGGTTTTGCCACCCAGACCTAAACCTGGTAGAAAACCTAGTGTTGATACTCCTGCAAGTAAGAGAAAGGCCCAAAATAGAGCTGCCCAAAGAGCTTTCAGAGAAAGAAGAGCAACGAGAGTTCAAGAACTTGAACAAAAATTGATGGAAATTGAAAAGGAAAAAGATGTCAAGGAAATGGCTTTAATCAACACTATCAACAAATTAAAAGTTGAGAATCAATTCTTACTTAAAAATGTGGATCAATTGAAAAATGAAGTCAACTTCTTAAGAAAGAATCAAAATTCCGGTCATATGACTACCACACAAACCAGAAATTCAAGTATGGGATCTCCAATGGCTTTGAACTCCAATTCCCCAGCATCTTCAGTTTATTCTGTCCAACAAATTTCTCCTGCCCCATCAGCTGATTCCCCTCCTAAGAAAGATGATTTTGATTGTGGAATATGTCTTAAGGATGAATGTCTTTGTGAAGATGTTGGTATCAAAGAAAAATCCTTACAATCTAAAATTTCAAGTTTCAAACCAATGCAAGCAGTTTCATTAAAAAGAAAAGCTCCAGTTGAAGAAGTTGATTTTACCAAGAGTTTTACTAAAAAACCATTACCTGATTTCAAAAAAGTTAAATCTTTACCAAGATTCAATAAAATAGAGCCAGAGCATGTTAACATACCGTCAAATAATCATGAAAAATTTGACGAAGGTTCACCTGTTGACAATTGTGGATTCTGTTCAGATGACACTCCTTGTGTTTGTAGAGAAGCAGCTAAAGAAGCAGCTCTTTTGTCACAGAAATTAAATGATGAACAAAAGTTTGATGATCACAAAACTGAATTGCCTCCTATTCAATCTACAAATGTTCGTAAGGTTTCATTACCAGTAATGCATCCAGGTCCTTCAGTTGAAATAAGAGAGATTTCAAATTTAACTCCAGGAGCTGTTCCTACAGTAACAACTCCAACCACAAGAAATACTGAATCTCCAAGTAAATCTTTCGATTGTACAGGAAATCCAGGGACATGTAGACAATGTCAAATGGATCCAATGTCGACATTATTTTGTACAACAGTTGCTAACAAAGGTAAGGATGAAGATTCAAATTCTTCAGGATCTTCAAAGGTTTCAACCCCAGCACCAATTATTGAGGAAGAATCCAATCAATTACCCCCAGTTCAAGAAATATCATCTTCAGTTAGTTCCACATCATTGAGTTCTACTGATATGTTTATTCCTTGTGCTGATGCTTATAAGACTTTATCCAGACATAAGAAATTCAATTCTGTGGATTTCAGTACGTTAGTGGGTAAGTTAACTACCAGAGGTATGCAAGTTGAAGTACAATCGGTTGCAAATGTTTTAAGGGAATTGGATAGAAGGTTATATAATTAGGAATGGATAGGTAATGGGTTATTTCTCTGGCTTTTCCTTCTTTCTCTGGATACACTTGGACTCTCACAATTGGTGGAGTACATCCACTCTTCTCCGATAGTTCTACGACCTGTTTTGCTAATGGAGTAGTGCGCATATCGTTGGATATACGAATCAAGATTCTTTCGACTGGAAATATCACGATGTCAGGTTATCAAGAGCTTTATCCAGAGGAAAGTCCCATTAAAAAGAGAGTCAATTTCAAAGATACTACCGAAACTAGGTTTTTTCCAAAAGACAGAGAAAATTCAGATCTTCTAGCTAGAGCATCTGGAATGAGTAAGATCTTGTTTAAGATTGTTTTGTATGGGGGTGGATTAATCCTAGGAATATATTGTGCTTATCTTTTGTTGATGGGAATAATTTTTACCTTCTGTTTCATGTTGATATTCTTGATTAAAGCAACTGGTGGGTTTTTGGGTTTAATAAATAAAGAAAAGGCTATAGAGAGTATCGACAGATTTGGATATTGGATAGTTGGTGCTTGAATGATGAGTCGATTTCCTCGTGAGTTTATCTTCCTATACTCAAGGGTCAGTGAATAGTTATATCGGTCAAAGACTATTGAGATGTGGGGCCTATAGAATTATAATTATGAAGACTATAAGATTCTGAGGACCATTGAATTATGAGGACCATAAAATATACACTTTCGGATTTAATCTACAGATAACTTCCCCTTAAGCCTCTCAATGACAGCCTAATATCTGTTCTGCTCTTCCAATGATGCTTTGTCATCCTATTCACCAACCAATTATAGCCTTATCACAATATCCCAGTTGTCATCTTTACCAGTGCACCTAAGCCTTTTTTAGTGTGCCATACACAATTATATATTTACGAACTTCTATAAGGACTACTAAATTCGCAGAAGCTATCATCAATGGGGGATTACCATAAATTACTGAACGGTATCGAGTTAGACGAAATCGAGAAGAATATAGGTGTAGATAGCGTACCAGTGGTCAAAGACGACTCGTCTCATAATGAGGCCAACTTCCACACCAGAATTCATGTACCTGAATCGAGGAATAAGTTCAAGGTTAATGCCCCCAGTAAATATTTGAAAGCAATAGAAAAATATTTCTACAAGGGCTGTTGGTTATTTGGATACATTATAGGAGCCACAGTTGTATTTATAGCGTTGATCTTCGCATTCGTAGCCATTTGGTATTTGTTTTTTGGAGTTGTTGGAATACTAAACCAGGCTACCGATGGCTTCTTTGGTCTATTCGATGTCCAGGATGCGGATAAAAGCATTCACCATCTAATGACAATATTTGAACTATCAGAATAAGCTGCATCAGCAAATAAATGAATGTGTATTAGGAAAACCAAGTCAAATATGATATATAGTAGATATGAGATTTATGTAAAATAGAGTGAACTCCCTGGATTATTGGCCCCACATAGTTTTATTTTTGATCGAATTTTCACCTCTAAGCAGTCTCTTCCATCATACCGTGCTCCCTTTTGGTACCTGAACTTTCATCTAATTTATAGTGTACCTGATTTTCATGACATACAAAAGTAGTGTGCAACAGAATTATCAATTTACGAATTTTCTATACCAAACTGAGCCCGCAGTTCTTTTTCAATCTTTTTATGGGTTATGAAAGACTACCAAAGATTAGATGGTGATGTGGAGTTATCTGATATGGAGAACAACATAGGGCACAATCCCACTTTTGGAAAGATACCTACCCACTCCTCGAAGTTTGGGAATTTTCTCAATCACAATCTCCGTCAGCTTGGGGATATAAGAACACAAGATTTGAAGGATCAGTTTAGATCCATAACAAGGAAAGCCAAATCTATCACCATTGTGTTATTATGGTTCTTTCTATATTTCATGATTGCCATTTTGGTGTTTTCCTTAGCACTGTTTGTGGGGATAGGAATATGGATTGGATTCATATTGGCTGTACGAGTGGTAGTGATAGCTTCGAATGGATTTTTTGGAATTTTAGATCGTGACAAAGCAGCTGATTACCTTGCTCACCTACTTGATTTCGTTAAACAATTGCCATAATAGATTGTAGGATGAGTGGTTTGGGTGATATTTGAAGTTCTACAAAATTGGTATAGGCAAACAATAGATGTAAATGAAGATAAAAACAATTTCAATTCAAGGACTTGCTCCTCAATCTATAATCTATAATGATCAACGGTTAACTGTAACTTTAGTAAGATATATTTATCTTATCTGTATAATCTACCTATCTTATCTATAGAAATCGCTTAGAGTGAGAAACCTCATCGCAATGAGACAGTTTGATAGATCATTCCATGTGTCGTTAAGCTTACACAAAGCGATCAAAGTCACCCCTGGACGTATAAATCGAATACTAAAGAAGGATATTAATATCTCCGAACAGGATTTAAAATACGCCAATGACAATTATCCATTAACAAAAAAACCAAACGATACACACAAGCAGAATCATGTCAAGCGCAAGGTTAAGAGAGGGATACCTCCTAAGATTCTTGAGTTAGCTTCTCGAAAAGGAAGCATATCATCAAATGTTAAGGATCCTAGTGGAAAGACAAAGATAAATATACTACAACATGTCAAAAACCTCGATAAACGAATGGTAGGTCATAAGACTAGAAGACCAAATCAAATCATATGGAGCAAACCAGGAATAATAGATACACATGGAGAATTGCAACAAGTCAAGAGTCCAGAGAGTGACAAACTCCCAACATTAGCACATGAACTATCAGATATCTTGAAGACTAATGGTATTCAATATCATAGGCCTGAAGCTGATAATATCAAAATAGATTACTTAGAGAAGTTTAACCATTTCAACGAAAGTTTCATTCCACCATCCAAAGATTCCAAGCTATTTGACATAACTAAAGAGAAGGGTAAGACGTATTTTTCATCAACATCATCTATGACCTCCACATTATTTACTTTCTACAAGTTAATTAATCATTATTCCCCAGATTTTGATCGAAGATTTAAATTCAAATTCACTAATTTGATGACAAACTTACCAACTAGTTTCATATTGAGTAGAAAAGCCCCAGAAACATTTGCCGTTGAAAGTGATAAAAGTGGTGATAGAGAAACATTTTTAAGTAAATTTGGTCATATTTCTGAAGCATTATTGACTAACGAGACCAAGGAAATAGAGAATTTCAAAAGAATATTCGACAATAATCTCGATGCCGATGCTTCAAAAGGATTGGTTGATAAGTACCAGAAGTTTTCAAACCCGGAAAATGTTTATAATATGGCAATTTATGATAAGTTTTTGATGAGATCACAATTGGATTGTTTTGATGTTGACCTTCCTGGAAACGGAACTTTCGATTTAAAATCTAGAGCTATTGGGGAAATAAGGTATGACATAAGTAATCCTGATATCAAATCCACCACATACTCTGACAAGTTTTCTCATAAGGATGAATTCAATGATTTAATAAGAACCGGAGGATTATTCAAATATTCTACCCAAGCAAGAATTGGTCAAATGGACGGTATATTCATAAGTTATCATAATCTTCGACATTATTTAGGGTTTGAATATTTGAAAATTGAAGATATCGATAAGATATATTTCAATGACTCTCCCGTATCAAATGGCATCGGAGATATTCAGTTTAAGGTTTCGATAAAGATATGGGGGAAAATATTGGATTCCATCCGAGAAGATTTGAATTCAGATAATTATAGAGTACTTTTACATCATAATTTGAAATTTGGTATTATGGAGATATTTGCTGTGCCATTGACCACACAACAAGTTGACCATCTTCAAGCAATTTCCAAAAACTCACAAGGATCTCCTACAAAACATCAAGAAGATCTCGTAGCATTCAATGAATCCACATTAGATTCTAACGTATTGAACTATGAATTATCCGTAAATAGTTATGAAGGAGGAAAATTATTATCCCCAGGGATTTTACCCCAAAATCTTGACAATTACAGTTTCTCCTATAAAATTTCCAGAAAACAGCCAAATATTAACCATTATAATAATTTACTATACAATTTTGTTAAGCCATTACAAATATCGGATAAACGGCCACAACAATAAGGAACAATTCACAGCGAAAAAAAAAACCAATTGTTCCGCACGTCCTCATCACCAAGAGTTCCTTTCATCCATGAGTTAGTCATAATGATATTACTTAAAAGAGTTGATGTACATAGATAAATTGATACACATTTTTATTTATTAAAACACACGTTTACTTAACAAGCCCAAGAGTTCGATAATTTCACTGACCTTCTTACATCATAGAAAAGGTCAATTAATCGCATTTTACGAGTTGCATCACGAAACGCACAGGGCATAATTTATTCATCACGCAGGGCATCGGTGATTTAGGTAGAAAGTTTTTCCATAAAAATTCAAATTAATTCACCATTACCAAAAAATACAAATCAACATCCAAGATGTTTCAAGGTTCTAGCAACTCCTTATTTTCGTTAGTTGATGATTTAGATACTTTGAATAATATCAAGACTAACGACACGTCCACGTTTGTATCGAGGTCAAATTCAGTTAATCTTCAAGATTATAGTCATCAAAGTCAAAGTAAAAATATCATCTTATTAACTGGATTACCAGCCACTGGTAAAAGTACCATCAGTAAACAACTTACTGAATATTTGAATAGTTCAACTAATTTAAAGACCAAAATTTTCAATTGTGGTGATAAGAGAAGACAAACATTTAAAAAATTTAATAACTATGAATTTTTTGATCCTAATAATGAAATCAGTAAGATGAAAAGAGATTTAATAGCTATTGAGTCATTAAATTTAATCATCAGTGAATTAAATAATGATTTAAATATTGGAATCTTAGATGCTACTAATACCACTATTGAGAGAAGATCAAATTTAATCAATTTAATTAATAAAACCATCAAATTAGATAATTTAATCATACTAGATATCCAATGTAATAATGAAAAATTGATTAATTATAATATACAAGCAAAAACCAATAATGATGATTATAAGAATTGTGAATTCAAAAAATCCATTGAAGATTTTACTAAAAGGTTACAAAATTACCAAAAAGCTTATCAACCAATAACCGATGATGAATTAAATAATTATGATATTTCCAGTTATATAATGATTGAAAATGCTGGAGAAAATTTCCATTTTAAGAATTTTACTCATTCATTATTGATAACGATTTTGAATGATTTCTTTAATGAGTACTCCCAAACTGAAACTAAAAGGTATTTTGCCAAAGTTAATGAGTTTTATAATGAATTATAATGAATAGATGATATTTAAGTACTTTGTTCGTTTAAATTTAATCCTGGAATTCCAGGTATTCCTCCTCTATTATTACCTGTAGTTGGTTTGAAAGTCTCTGGTGGTGCTATAACAGCATTAATATTATTATTGGCTTGATAGTACCATGCACCATTCTTATCATTAGTATATAAAGCATCTTGGAATGCCATTGGATCATTAGGTCTAGATCTAGACCAAAATCTCGCTGATCTATCAGTACCTGCTGAACATAATAAATGTCCTAAAGGATGATATTCTAAAGCATTAATAGATTTTTCATGAGCATAAGGGATTTTATGGATAGGTTGGATTTCATTTACTGATTCCTTAGTATCATCAGAAATATAAGAATCTAATGAGTAATGGGATAAGGTCCCATCATAAGCACCAACGGAAAATACTGATGCATGAATAGGATGCCATTCAACACATGATAAATCACTTTCATGATTCCTTAAGATCAATAAATCTTTCATGGTTCTTAAATCGAAAATTCTACATGATCTATCTCTTGAAGCTGAAGCTAATAATCTTTGCATACCTGTGGGTTGAAACCTTGTTTTAGCAATGGTATTCTTGAACCCATGTAAAGTATTGATACAATTAGGGGATCTTGGATCCCATAACTTAATAAGATTATCTCTTGATCCACTGACTATTAACCCTAAGTTAGGATGCCAGTCACTGGATTTAATATCCCAATGATGACCGGTGAAAACTCTTTCTTCTTTACCATTATTGAAATTCCATAATTTCATTGTAGAATCATCTGATGATGTTAAGAACTTTGAATCATTTGGACTGAAAGACAAATCTCTGATCCCATCGTTATGACATTGTATTATATTAACATTGTTGAAATTAGTTTGCCAATATTTCACTACTCCATCTTGATCTCCTGATAATAACCAATTATCGTTATGCAGATATTTCAACGATAAAATAGCTGAATCATGTGCTTGGGTGATGGTTTCGAAATTAAACGTCATTCCATTCCATAATGTGAATTCACCTCCATGACTGGCAACTAATAATCTTCTTCCTTCTGGTGTCCATTTCACTGTACTGATAGTATGTTTCTCTTTATTTGATGATAAATGTACGAATTTGGTTTGTGAATCAACGATAGGTAAATTATTTCTGTTTTGATTGATTTTGGCATAAGCTGGGGATGGTAATAAGTCAATTAAATATGATGATTCTGGTCTTATTTCTCCTATAGCTTGGTTGAAAAGTCCTAACGATCGTTTAATATACCAATTGGTCATATTATTCCCATGATCAACAATACGTCTATGTGGTTGTTTCTTGCTTTGGGATGCTAGTTGTTGCTCTATGTTCTGTTGATAGGCCAACATTCTTTCATGGTCAGTTCTAGCTCCATACATGTTGGGTGAGATGTTTTGAGAGTGAGATTTATTGAGATTTTGGAGAGGTTGGCAGGGAGCTGGTAGAGAGTTGTTAGAGAGTTGGCAGAGAGTTAGGTACAGGCGATTAGAAGAAATCTTGAATTGCAGGTCAGCTCGGTAGAGTTCCATTTTGGAAGGGTTTTGTTGCAAAGAGACTATCGTGTTGGAAGTGTCTCTAAGTGAAGAATACTTTCATGAATGTCTTTACCCCAACTATCAGAGCTCACAAATAACTAAGGATGATTATTCAATGATAGATACCATAAGCTTCTTTCAAGAACGTAACTAATGTGGACTACCACCCTGCCACTATCATACACATCACTTGAATTTTTAATATCACAGTACAATCTTTCGATACGTCACGTGCAAAGATATATCCTTCCCATATCTTAATAAATTCCCTCTACAAGTGTCCAGTACACCTATAACACTATACCCGGGTTCCGACACTCCCCTGATACTAACTGACACATCGTTAACAATCACCTTGCCCGTCACCATCTCTCCACTGTAATCAATCACGCGCACGACCAGTCTCATGGTTAAAACCCACACTTTTATTAATTGATCACTACAAAATGGTTGCTTTCTTTTACCACGACGATAAAGATACTGCCGATAACTTCACTGAAGAACATAACTCAGGTGTAGAAGTCACTGAACAAAAGTTAAAGGAAATAGGAGTGTTATATTTCAACATCGAAAATACAGATGATTTGAATTCTTTGGCTTCAGAAAGAAACTATAAGAATAGAGATGAAATAACTTTGAATTTGAACTCTTTCAATGGTGATATTGATGCCTTCAATGCTAAAATGGCTCAATTTTATAAAGAACACTACCATGAAGATGAAGAAATCAGATACATCATTGATGGGGAAGGTTACTTCGATGTTAGAGACGGTGGTGATAAATGGATCAGAGCCAAATTGAATAAAAATGATTTATTGATTTTACCTGCTGGTATTTATCATAGATTTACTTTATCAAGTAATCAAAGAAATATCAAAGCTGTCAGATTATTCAAAGATGAACCTAAATGGGAAGCTATTAACAGAGAAACCAATAAAATCACTGAAGCTAGAACTGAATATGTTCTGTCTATCAAAGTATAGATCAGTAATTATATTGGCTAACAACTAGTATATAAGTCAACCGCTAGTATAACTATTATTATGTATATTTATCTATTGTCTAACAATCTTAATATTATTAGTCTTGATGAAATCTTCCAAACCTTTTCTGGTTGTATTCAAAACCTTTTCAGTCTTTTCTCTTTGATCCTTTAGTAATTTAATATCTTCATCCAATAACTTTATCACATCATCCACAGTTTTTTCAACTAAAACTCCACCTATCATCTTGAAACATTTACGATCTGATCTTTGGGATGGATCAATTTTACTCAATGTTTGATCAACTATAAAGTGTTCTTGTAATTGTGAGGAGATAGTTCCTACTTGTTCAGTAAGTTCGGTTATATCACTTTGGAAAGAATTATATTTTTGTTGTAAAGCTGCCAGTTTAGCTTCGTCAGTACTCATTTTGATTATATGCTCACAAAATTTCTCATTCTTCCCTAATAATGGCATAGATTTTGACTATATAAATACTCTGAAAAATTCTTACAATGGGTAACCAGGATGTTACCACTTATAAGCTTGTTAAGCTTGACAGTTGGATTCCCAATTGTCAATACTTCTGTTGAATCACTTTCGTTCATCACCGACTTAGGTCAAGATGTTTTGTTTGATCATATTTTGAATACCACTGTATCAGTGTACGAATTTTATCTTTACAATACAATTGATTATTTGGAAGTAGATACATTAGAAGAAGCTCAAAGGACTGTCAATAAACTTAATGGTTTACTCATCAAACCTATATTGATCAAATCAGATCAATCTATTCTTTCATCTGTTCCCAACGATTATAAGAATGATCATATTCCTAGTTTCCATGAAGCATTGGACAACACACCTTCAATTGAAGATGCTATTGATCAAACAATTGTTCCTCGTGGTATACCTTTCTTCAAACCAAAAGTAACAACTGGTAAATCGGATATTGAGAGCTCAGTGAATGGTAAAGGAACATTCCTTTTGACTAAGGTAGATGATTTGGTTTCCAAATTCATCCCTGAAGAAGTCCCCATCACTCCATGTTTGGATTCAACTTTTGGTGATGGAGGATCTATTTCTTTCTCCGTAGGTAATTCCCAGTCAATATCTGCTTCCTTGGAAGGAACAGCTGCCATAAGTTTCATGGTAACTGCCAGTATTACCCAGAAATACGAGAAAACTGTCTCAAAATCACATTCCACCTCTTTTGGTCTTAATATCCCCCAAGGTTCTTCTGGTCAATTGTTCATTCAAAATCCCAGAATTCTTTCAGGTATTGCCAAAACTACCATACTCAAAATGACCAAAGGATTATGGGAATTGGGAACTTCAGCAACACAGAATATTGATGTCTTGGACAGTAGCTTGGAGTACAAAATTACATCTAGAGTTTTCAGAAGTGAGCAAAGACCATTACATTGCAAAATTCCTTATTCTTTATTATAAGTTATATATGTGTTATGTAGTTTAAATGTTTTTTCTTTGTGAATCATCTCTACTGACATAAATGAAGTTAACAACAAAGATTAACCATCCAACAACAACAAACATTGCACTAGCAATATAATACCATGCATTGGTAATTTCCCATGATCTTTTGAATTCATCATTAGCTAAATGTCTAACTGCAACAACTTTCTTGTCAGATAAGTAACTTAAACCGGATCTTTTGTGATCTAATTCAAAAGTGAACATACCATGCTGATCTGGTATAGTGAAATTAACAAAATATGCAAATGTATCTAAAGGACCATCTTCGGTAGATGATACTTTACCTAAAGGTTGTAAGTTCAATCTTTGATAAGGATCCAACATTTTGAAACTCAATTGTAAAGCATCACCTTCTTCAACTTCGTATGGTTTCCATTCGTTATCAGCCAATTCACTGACACCAATAGTATAGATTACTTGATCACTGACTCTGTATAAAGTACCATCAAGTTTTGAAGGTTCACTTTCTTTATGATGTTGAACAAATTGTAATTTTAAGATGTTTCTGAAACCTAAAGACCAAGACAAGATTTCTTCATCAATTAAATCATAAGATCCGAACCAAGTTAATCTGGATCCACTTAAACTTTGTAATCCCACAACAACAAAACTTTGTTCACCAATTCCCCAAGTATTATCGTTATCGATGGAATTAACATTATCATTAGTTGAGAAACTGGTAGATGAAGCTTTGACAATTGGAATTAAGTTTTCATTGTTATCAATAATGGCAGATTGACCATCATATACTTTATCAATGGATGATAAAATCCTGGAACATCCAATATTTTGTTTAGTTAATTTGACTTTATCATCGGAATTGAAATGATCAACTAATTTATAACCTTTTGGAGATGGGTAAATACCAACTTCGTTCAAAAAGTCTTTGATATCTTCAGGGTAGTTCTTTTCATGATCTCCAACAACAACAATATCAACATTCTTTTCCAACAATTTAACTAAATTTACCTTATTTAATTCTTTTTTGTTGAGAATCTTCTTGGAAGTAGTAGGTAAGATGAAAATCTTGTCAACAATACTTTCTTCACCAATGAATATCTTCAAATCATCGTCGGTGTAACCTCTAACGACGGTTTGGTTAAATTTCAGTTCACTGTACCTAACAATTTTCAAAAGTTCAGGGGTAGGGTGGTCCAAATCAATTGATTCTGAATCATAGATGATCAAGGACGTTCCACCAATTACCGCCCACACTAAAGAAAGTAATAAAATTAATCTTTGAAAAATCATCGACGTTTAAACACCTGTTCGCGCGCTTTTTTAGTATCAACTATTTTAGGTAACGATTTTTCACGATGATTAAAGTTAAGATAGAATTTTTGGGAGGTTTAGATGTTATAAGTAACAAACAAAGAGAACATAAATTGATTATTGATAAAGAAGAAGGTGAAGCTACTATGAAAGATGTCATACTGGCAATCTGTGAAAAAATCATTGCTGATGAAAAAGATATACCAGTTTTCATTGAAGATGAGACTGTGAGACCTGGAATCTTGGTTTTGATTAATGATACAGATTGGGAATTAGAAGATGGTGAGAATTATGTCATAGAAAGTGGTGATGTCTTCACATTCACCAGTACTTTACATGGAGGTTAAAGTATATATTTACATGAATTTAAATGGGTAATATCTTACACCCTAATAATCCTTTCCCATCCCATTGATCTGTGGGTACCAATTCAACAATGATTCTTTCATTCCTCAAAATGTCTATTTCAATAGCCTCATTTACTTTGGTCTTAACCCTATGGACTAGTTTCATCAATTTATCATTATTCATAGCATTAATATCTTTATCGAATTTGACAATCTTATCCCCTTTCTTCAATCCTGCTTTATGTGAAGGACTTTGATCGATAACTTCATCGATGATGGCAAAAGGTATATCTGAATCAATCTCCACTACTTTTGAAGGTTCCATATCATCTGGATTATTAAACTGATTGATTAATTTCTCTTCAATTAACGATAATAAATATTTATGATCATTTCTTAATCTTATTATTTTCACTCTTATCAATCTTACACTTACAACATCAATATCATCTCTAGGAAACCCATTTATGATCAATGGCGTTTCCATGTCACATTTGAAATCCTGTAATATTTCAAATAATCTAGTAAGTTGAATTTCAAGATTATTTTTGATTATTGATAATTGATTGTAATTTAACTCGTTGTGTATCTCATAAGTTGGGAATTCTTCTAAGTTCAATGAACTCATAAGCCCTTCAAATGATTGTTTCTCTAAGGTCATAATGCGAATTTACAAATGTGTGAGAATTTGCCAGAGATATATGATCTGGTGATAGATCGTTTTAGAAAACTTCTTTTATTACTAATCCTGATTAGTGTTTACACTTAAAGCAAATGAATAATTGGAGATAATTTCAACGTCATCGGTATCACTACCCTCACTGATTTCTTTCCATGAAGCTACGGTTAATAAGACAAAACCTATAACCACTAACAAGTCACCAAAGATTTGTTGACTACTTAATACATTACCAAATAAGATCCATTCAACAACCCCGATCAAGAAGATGGTTAATAATGAACTGACTGATGATAAAACAGGACCAGTCAATGAAATTAATGATAAAAATGATGCAGAAAACATTAAATTGGATACAATTGATCCAACAATGCACAACCAGATCGCCTTAACGTTCTCGTAGTCAAATAAATTGAAACTATGGAAACCAAAAATTTCCACAGCTAAAACCCCAACTAACAAAATAAGCAAGGTGAAAAATCCTAACATGGACATAACAAAATTAGCTAATACTAATTGTCTTCTAGGAGTGATTAATTTGGACAAATGTTCAGGGATACATAAGTATTTCTTATAGAAAACTTCATATAACCCATAAATAACTGCACCCACAGAAATAGCTAAATTCCCCCAAAATCTCAAAGGATATTCTTCATTGGCATCGTCACTACCAGAATAAGCTACTACGAAAACTCCCAACACGGCAATCATAACTGATGATGCTTTTAACCATGAAAACTTCTCTTTTAATAACGGTATAGCGAAAACATAAGCTGTGAAGGCTGAGCAATTATAAATAGCCGTAACATCTGAAGCATATGTGATAGACATAGCACCATACCAAGTAAACCCAGCAACGTTCAATAACACAGTCATTAAGAAACAGTTCCAAACAATATATTTGATGGAAGGAGTTCTTAAAAACGAATCAGCACAAGATATAATGGATTGATTGGAAGTAATATGGGGATGTTTTTCGATTAATTCATTGATATTTTCAGTTCTGTCATCTCCATTTACATTATTTTCATATATTATGATGGAAGTATGATAAACATTATGAAATTGTTTGATGATGGATTTTTTAAAGTATTTTAAATAGTTTATTTGTTTGGGTGGGAGTAATTCAGTATTTGAATTCAATAACTGATACTCATTCTTTTTATCCCTATTCATGAACTTGGTGGTGACTCTGAAAACTGCAAGAACAATCACTTGTAATGGCCATAAAATCCACCATGAACCATGAGTAACTAATAATAATATTATAGGTTCCTTAAATCCCAACAGATATGCTTGAGACGTGAATTCAGTTTGTGATAAGAACGTCGCAAGTGATATGATGAACATCATCACAATAAAGATGACCTTACTCTTAGACTTATGAGTAGTTTGATCTGTTAACGTTATCATGTTAGTATCGTCGAGAAATGACGTAGGGTCGCACTTTACATTCTATTTTGTTTTTAAGCTTTCGTACTTAATCGATTCTAGAGTGAGTTCATAAGTTTTCATATATTTCGTGTGGTTCTATAAGTATAGGATCTATAGGTTTGATGATGTAGACTTAAGGTGTGACCTCTGTATCATGTGTAGGTAAATTTGCATCGTGAACATTGGAATCGTTATCGTCACTAATGAAAAATTTAGGAATTATCAAATTTTCATTTTCCTGAAGGAAATTATTAATTTTGGATGTATTCAAAGACTTTATTGAATCCATAGAATTGATAGATTTAAGACTAGAAATGGAATTACTTGGTTTGTGAACTACCAAGAATTCATTTGGACTTCTAGGACTTCTAGGACTTTGTAAAGGAGACTTGATGGAATTTTGAGAATTGTTAGAAGTTTGGGAGTTTTGACTAAATTGACTTGTTTGACTTCCATGTTGTTGATGTAATTGTTTCAACTGATGGTTTTGTAAGTTTCTGTGACTAATTTCATCTTTAGCCACCTCTGTTTCTTTTAACTTTTGGGTAATAATTTCCTGTTGTTGTTTCAAATACTCTTGTTGAAGTTTAAGGTAGTTTTCATGATTCAATTTATTGGTAAGTTCGGTAATATTTTGATCGATAATACCGGCATTAGTATTGATTGAACTATTGGAAATGGTAGGTACCAATTTTTCGCCTGGTTTATCAGCAAAGGATTGATCAAATGGATTCTTATCAGATCCAGAACTTGAAGGAGTTCTGATTTGAGGAGTAAAGACACCTTGTAAACTTTGATGAGGTAAATTGATGGAACTGGAAGATAATGATAAAGGATTTCTAGAATCAGATCTCAAATCTTGCTTCTTAGCTAATTTCTTTTCAACAAAATCAAATCTTTCCTGGAAATTATCACCGAATTGTAACAAATCTTTAAGATCTTGAACCCAATTTCTAAAATCTTGACTATTGTTACATTTGAATGAGAATGACTTCTCTTCTGAAACCAAATTGAATTTCAATGTCCCTTCATTCTTGACAACAATTTTGAATTCATTCAAACTATAAGATTTTTCAGGAATATCATTATGATTGATAAAGATAGCCAATTTGTTTTTGGGAGAATTAATACTTGGAGTATTAGAATTCTTACTGTCAGAATTAGATCCTGATAATAAGGAATTTGGTGTACTGGTTCCTGAGTTGTTCCCCATATTTTCAATTTTGAATTCATGTAAGAAATTACATGTCAATAAATAATAATAACGATTATAGTTCTTTAATAATTTCAGTTTCTTATAAATAATTCCGAATCTGATACATTTATTATGAATAGAATTGGAATAAGGAATGACAAGATCCTTAAAATGACGAATTTCTTTCTTCTGATTGGTTTCCGTTGATTTATAGATGTTCAAAAAACTATTGCTTGAAACAATAAAACGTTCCCATTCTTTGTTCACGTCAAAATTAAGATTTCTTATCTTCAAACTATTAATTTTTTCGATTTTTTCCATTAAATTGGTCAAGTCCTTCAAAATGTAAGTCAACAAATCTTTAGAAATGTTTTGCAAGTTGATGAATGCAGCAAAAAGATAATTTTCTTTGATCAATTGATTTTTCAATTGATAGTTCAATTTCAATTTGAGCAAAAATGGATCTTCCATGATGGTTTCTTCATCTTCTTCAGTATCCAAAGTAGCATCAACATTATGATAATATTCCACAGATTTGATATATTTGGTCAAAATATTCCCGGTTTTACTGATCTCTTTTTTAATTGAATCATTAACAAACGATTCGTTCTTCAAACTTGATCTGATCTCTTTGATCTTATTTGTCAAATTCTTATGTAAGTTTTCCAACTTTGGAATCAATTTATTATTCAATTCCTTGAAATGCTTAAGGTTGCTTTGATACAAATTATAATGATGGTTTAATATCAATGAATTGGTAGTTTCATAAAACTTGCTATCCTCAGTTATAGCTTTGTCAAGAAACGATTTCTCTGGAGCTACCTTGTCTGTAACACTTCTATCACTTGGAGTTCGTTCAGTGACCTTGTTTCTTGATAAAATTTGGGAGTTCGACTTAGATTTGTTAAGATTAGGTCTTTCTTGCTTATCTATCCGGTTTAAATTGGCATTATACGAATTAAATAATTGAAAGTTCAAATTGGACTCAAACTCTTTGATAAGAGCCATCTCTTTAAGATAATTGATCAAATTCCTGACCAAATATTTATAATTCTTAAAATAAACCACCAATTCATCTATAGGTTTAGAATCTCCATTGGGTAGGTTATTATAAAATGGAGACTTCGGATTAGATGATGGTAATATTTCTTGCTTTTGAAACATCTTTCCAATAATTCTGTACCTCTGAAGCCTTATGAAATTGAAGTAATTCAGTTATTTTGTAAAAAGTTGCTTGGTATTTATTTCCTTCACTTCTTCTGTGCCCCACTAAACTTTCCGCTCTTTTTGATCTGGGTAGTGGAAAACAAAAGGAGTGAGGGTGATGTGATGACAATTCTAGAATGTTACGCCTGACGAAGGAATCGGGTAGTTTGTTAAATCGAGCTAAATATAGACTATTTTTACTTGTTTAGTAAACCTATGTTTTGGTATTAAAGATTGGTGTTGTATCTCGCCCTTGACAGTTGCTATCAATACTTGGTGATAATAATTTATCGGAAAAATTATGGATTAATTATTAACAGTATTCAGTTACGAACTTTAATAGAAATGTTTGCTGCTCCTGGTTTCGGGGCTTTAAATGGTTTCCAGAGATAATGATAGTTTTTACGTGTCCCTAAAAGATTTGTGAGAATGGTTGCAAAATCTCACAATCTATTTGCAAACTATGTTGGACATTGATTTTGATACTGAAAGCTTGAATTTCGAGATCAACTTGTTTAATTATGTTATTCCAAGAGACAAATTTATGAAAAAGACGAAAAATATCATAAAACTGAAAAGTTTCAGACTCAAATTTGGGTTCCATGCTAATTCTTCAAATTCTGTTGAAATCGATAATTCTGAAGTTTCTTCAAATAGTGCAGATGACCTGCTCAAACCGAAGTTAAAGTCGATCTTGAAAAATAGGAATGAAAATTTTGATATCGAATTTCAATCAATGAAGAGAATGGATTCTATCGAGACGGAATCTCAAAATAGTTCCATCAATACATTTTACTAGCTTTCCAGTAATCAAAATTAACCACGGCTTTAAAGGGTAATTAGCTTACTTATACACCATAGCTATATTAATACATAATAGCTTATTATGTCTGAAAACGGTAATGAACGGATAAAAGTTAGTCCCGTCTTGGCCAAACTTAGATTCGTGAAAGCCGAGAGTTTATCAAATTGCGTTTTCTTTATGCTTTGCTCCAGCTTTTAATCTTTACTCTCTTTGCTTTGGCCTTTTGACGGTAACTGCTTATTGTTACCAAACTTATGAATATGTCTTCGTTAATGTCTTCGTCAGTTGTGCGTTGTCATTTACGTAAAATAATAAGCAGACATACTTATAACCCTCAACTCGGCAAACCCAGAACTCAATGTGGATAGTTACGTACCGAATTGCATTTACTGAATTCTTATTCCTTTCAGCCTTGGATTTTCTTACCATCTTGATTCCCCGATCATAATAGCTTGACGTAATTAGGGTGTAAATCTTCACAATGGCTTTAAGCTTAGTATGACCGTAAACGCACGTAATCAGAGTTTCAGTATTATATGTTCATAAAATCGTAATCTATATATCCCCTTACAACTACCAATCAATTTCTCGTACTTTGTCAGTTCCAATGCGTCCAAGTGTCTCCCAATTCATGAGGTATTTCGAACTTCCCATCAGGAGGTTCACTATTGATGGCCAACTCCCAAGTCAGTATTCTCCCTACCTGGTACTCTAACTAACATCACCAGCTATTCTCTCGTTGTTGTAAACTATTTCACTGTAATCAAAGAAGATCTTACCTTTTAAATTGTTCTTGACTTTAAATTTATGATGGTTATCGTCAATAATTCTTAAAATCTTGAAACCAATAACTTTACAACAAAACTTACAACTGATTCGTTTAATGATAAGTACCTTGTTGCATTTAACGATAGAATTGTTTGCTTGAAATTTAACATTGATTATCTTGTTATTTATGATCAAATGGTTATAACAATTTTTACACGTAATCAAGGGTTTATCACCTGAAATGATTGTTTCTAAGGGCATCTGTGGAGTTAATTTTGTGAGTGATGTTAGAAAACTAGGAAATTTCTATTGGAGATGATTTGAAGGATTTCTGAAATTAGTTTGGGTAGAATATCCCACCATTTTTATATTTTATCAAATGGAATTTAATACATTTTAGTAGCTTACTCAATTACATAAATCCTCAAAATTTCTGTAAAGTTTAACCGGGATGAGGTTTTTTAACTTAGTGAGGAAAGTCTTCACAACCTCTTTAAAGAAGGTTTTAGTGGCGTATTCGTATGATTTCTGCCAAATAGGGTTCATATGGTGCATATAACAACGTATTTGCAAACTTTAAAAGACATTGAGAGGAATGATATATTTCTAGTATAGTTCATCGGATATTGCGTCGTATTTCATTACGCAATTTTGCTCTTGATGCGACTGTCAATGCGATACTGTTGACATAGCATTATTGTTTCGGACCAGTACGATCTTGATCCGGGATTCAGGAATCAGCTCATGGATAGTGAAAGAAGTCTAGATTTTAGATTATAAACTTTAAAATGTATTTACACTCACCCTTCTCCATAATTTGCTAATTCTTTTCATCCTGTGGTGGAATAATTGGCCGATAACCGAGACATTTTTTCCGAAAGTGGAAATGTTGAGCATTCCGCAATTTGCATATTTTTTTTTTTCTTGTTAGTAATAGAAATTAGTAAAACTTTAAGTTGAGAGTTTGTCCAGTGTTTTAAAACGTGATGTTGCACGTGATCTTATTCGTGTATGGGTGAAAATCAAATATTAAAGATCCTATAACAGACGTCGCGATTTTGTCATGTCACATGACACTGATATTACAAATAAGTTGCAGCAAAAATTGAAAAACTCTACAGATGATTCAAATAAGTCAAGAACAGTTGGACCATATCAACTTACAATTAGGTAAATTAACTCCTCAAGAAATAATTAAATGGAGTTATATCACCTTTCCTAATTTATTTCAAATTTCTGCCTTTGGGTTAACAGGTTTAATCACCATTGATATTATTAATAAGTTAGAATTACCAATAGAATTAGTTTTCATTGACACTTTATATCATTTCCCACAAACTTTAGAATTGGTCGATAAGATAAAATCTAAATATAATCCAAAATTGCATATCTTCAAACCCCAAGTTAAAGATGTTACTGAATTCGAATCCAAGTATGGTAATAATTTATGGGAAACTGATGATTTGAAATATGATTTCTTAGTTAAAGTTGAACCATTGAAAAGAGCATACGAAGAATTAAAAATCAATGCAGTATTAACAGGTCGTAGATCATCTCAAGGAGGTGCACGTAGAGGACTTGAATTCATTGAGATTGATCGTGATAACAACGTAATCAAGGTAAACCCATTCTTAACTTGGAATTTCAATCAAGTCAAATCATATATTGATGAAAATAATGTCCCATATAATGAATTACTTGATTTGGGATATAAATCAATTGGAGATTGGCATTCAACTGAACCTGTAGGAGAAAACGAAGATGAAAGAAGTGGTAGATGGAAAGGAAAGGCTAAGACGGAATGTGGAATCCACCAAACAAGTAAATATGCAGAATTTTTAAAATCTCAATAATCGTAAGTTTTATTGACCCTATCATGATATATCAATTGAAGTAGTTTAGTTTTAGAGTAGTGTAAAATATAGAAATCTACGCAATCACATCTCAAGAGCGGAAAAGATAAGGAAATCGAAAGGAATCCACTTGCCTAATGCGGCAAGCGCGGAATTGGCGTAAAACTGATATAAAGTAAAACTGATTTCAGTTTCAAAAATTAAATTAATAACTATGTTGCTTGATTTGATTGTTGATGCTTATAACAGTATTGAAGCACATCCATATTATTCCTTGGGTGTGTTCTCTGTCATAATAGCCGCTTATTCATTATTTATTTATCCATTCTATTTATCACCATTTAAAAATATACCAGGACCTTATCTTTTCAGAATTTCCGTGTTACCAAGTTTACATTACCAAAGAACTAATAAATGGGTTTTAAAAGTTCATGAATTACACGAAATCTATGGAGATGTCGTTTTATTATCTCCTAAAGAAATTAGTGTTAATGGAGATTTAAAATACTTGAATGATATTTATACAAAAAATTTCCCTAAATCAACATTTTACCAAAACTTTGCTAATCATGGTAAACCTAATATGTTTGCCAGTATGAGTAATGATATTCATTTGAAGTACAAGAAAAATTTGCAATCAATCTATTCCAAATCTGCTATTTTCAACCCAAAAAATTCTACTAGAATCAGTTTAGTTACCAATATCAGAAAATTGTTGAAGAATATTGAAGATTCAAGTGTTGAAGGAACCGCACCAGATTTTATCAATGCTGCCTCAGAAGTTAACATTCACGGAAAAGGATATCACGAGAAAGATAAGAAATGGTTCTTAGGTGGAAAAACTAAAAATTTACCTATTGAAGTTTATTCTCTTTTTGGATCATTAGCTTTAGATGTTGTTAGTCAATTCGAATTAGGTTTGAAGAACGGTACTAATTTATTAGAAAATCCTCAACAACGTGAAATTGTTACTTATCATAGATATGTTGCCCTGATGGTATTCTATACAACATTGTTACCAAGTCTTTGGGATTATGCTGCAACTAAATTAATTTTAAAATCCGCTCAAATTGTTCATGACTGGCAATTAGGTTTATACGCCAAAGCTGAATTGAATATCCCAAGCTTCAAAGAAGATGAGAATTTGACTACTTTAGAAACTTTAAGAAAGCATGGATTCTTAAAAGAAGCTGCTTATTCTTTCCTTTCAGATAATATCTTTGCTGGACATGAAACTACTGCTATTCAATTAACTTACATCACTTACGAATTATCTAGACCTCATAATCAATACTTGCAAAAAAGATTATACGATGAATTACATGAAGCTTTTTCAGACGCAGAATTGATTGAAGATTTGGAAATCGTTGATAAATTACCTGTATTAAATGCTGTTCTCTTGGAAGCTTCTCGTGTACATACTTCAATTCCAGGGGCTGAACCAAGAGTTGTTGATAAAGTTTATAAGATCAAAGACACCGTTATTCCAAAAGGTACCATTATATCCGGCCAACCTTATTCTTATCATAGAGTTCCTTCAGTTTTCCCTGAACCAGATGTTTTCAAACCTGAAAGATGGTTACAACAAGACGATGAAACTACTGAAGCTTTTGAAGCTCGTACTAAGAAAATGCATAAATACATGATTCCTTTTGGTAAAGGTATTAGAATGTGTTTAGGTATGAATGTTGCTCAAATCGAAATGAAATTAGCTGTTGCTAACATTTATCATAAATACCATTCTAAAATATCCTCACAATGGTGTGATATAGTTGATAAACCAGAAATAGTGAAAATGGGTGACAAATATGTGGGAGAAAACAAAACTGATGTTGAAAAAATGACAATGTTTGATACTTATACCACTAGACCTTATAATGATGAATGTTGGTTAGAATTCTATCGTTACTAAATATATAACGTTATCGCATCACTCTTTAAAAGTATATTCTATTATTAGTACAATCTGATCATTGATATTTTTTGACCATGCAAATTTTTTTCGAATTTGCATCGGAGGTTTACACACCTCAATCACATGAACTCTACCTCTACCATCAATCCTTTAAATATAAACTTCCCCGTACAAACGTGGAAATTGGGCGGATTTAATTTGACTGCAAAAATCTGTGATTTAAAGTGCGCACCACCCGTAATCTCCTATAAAAGGTGAACTATAACTATTTGCTAACAAGTAATTGAATAAAAATGTTACCTTTTGCTCAACTGTATCCTAAAGAGCAAGTACTTGGATTTTGGGGTGATATAACATCCACCATCGATTGGTGTGAAGAGAATTATGTGGTTAGTGACTACATTGCTGAATTTGTTAATACTGTAACTAATTCAATATTTATTATGTTGGCATCATTTGCCGTTGTACATACTTATTTGAATCATTTGGAGATTAGATTTGTATTCACAGGGTTGGGTTTTCTTTTAGTGGGTGTAGGATCTTGGTTATTTCATATGACTTTACAATATCATTTCCAGTTATTAGATGAATTACCAATGATTTATGCTACATGTATTCCATTTTGGTCAGTGTTTAGCGAGTTCCAAAATACTAAAAGTAGTTGGTTCATTGGTTTGGGGATCTTCATGGCTGCTAATTTGTTAACTTCCATTTACCTTTTTGTATTGAGAGACCCTACTTTACATCAAGCCGCTTATGGGATCTTGAATTTCAGTATCATTGTTAAATCATTTTTATTGAGTAAGAAATACGTCAAAGATGATAAAGCTAAACAAAATTTAGATAGTACAATGATAAGAGGGGTTGGACTCTTCTTATTTGGATACTTCTTATGGAATGTGGACATTCATTTCTGTTCCAATTTGAGAAGTATGAGAAGAGCTGTAGGAATCCCTTATGGATTTATTTTAGAAGGACATGGATGGTGGCACATTTTCACTGGTTTGGGTGTTTATCATTATTTGATTTATGAAGAATATTTAAGATGTTTCTTGATTGGTGAAGAAAAATTCTTCAAATTCGAAAGTTTTATAGGTTTACCTATTGTAGTATGTCACGATGAGAAGGGATTGAAGAAGTTTAGAGCTTCCAAACAGAAAATCGATTAGATATCATTTCAACATTTATTAGATTGTAGACAAATAAAGTCTTTTATCTTAACTTGCTATTCTTCCCTCTAAAGTAAAGATATGATCTCTTTCAAGAACTTATCATCATTATTACTCAATTGTTTCAATTTTTCAATCGATTCGTCGACTCCGTAGACCAATTTATTATCCTTAAAACATTGTTGTTTCCAGTCAACCAAGATTTTATTCAAATTCTCAATACCTTGATTGATCTCTTCATTTGAACATTTAGTCTTTTTCAATTTAATATATTCGTCTTGGTTCTCCAAATCATTTAATTCACTGGCTTTTCTTTTAGCCATATTAATGATCTTCTCGGGGAATTTGACCAATTCAGCAACATTAATACCGAAAGATTTTGATGAAATACCTTCTTCAACTTTGTAAATCAAAGTCAAATCATCATTGTTCTCAATCAATGCCTTAACTTGTAAGTTTTTGATAGTTGCATGCTTCTTGGATAATTCAGTCAATTCATGGAAATGAGTAGCAAAAACTGTAAAACATTTCTTTTCCTTGACAATGTATTCCAGGATAGAGTAAGCTAATCCAAAACCATCATAAGTTGAAGTACCTCTACCCAATTCATCGATAATGATCAAGGAATTATGAGTAGAGTTGGATAAAATGGAAGAAGTTTCTAACATTTCAATCATGAACGTAGATAATCCTTTCAATTGGGAATCACCAGCTCCAACTCTTGATAAAATAGAATCAAAAATTGGGAGGATAGCTCCTTCATCTGCAGGGACAAAACAACCAATTTGAGCCATCAATGCAATAACTCCGATTTGTCTGATGAATGTTGATTTACCTCCCATATTTGGACCAGTGATGATAGAAAAGTTGGAGTTTTCGTTATTCATTGAAACATCATTTGGAATGAAATTCAAATCATCTTGAACTTCTAAAATCGGATGTCTTGAATTGACCAAATTAATGACTCTTTCGTCGAATTCCTTATCTTTGCTGGTTTCAGCTAATGGTAATAATTGAGGCTTGGTGTATTGAATTGATGATAAGATTGATACTTGAGCAAAACTTTGAATAACATCCAAATGACATAATGAGATGGATAATCCAGTGAAAATACTTTCAAATGTTAAGGTTACAAGTAAAATCTCTTGAATAATTTCTCTTTGTCTCAAATTATATTCATCCAATATTTGTTGATGTTCTCTTGACAATTGAGTCAATTCACTATTGGTAAAGAACACACCAGCCTTAACTGTTTGTAATTCACGATAAGATGTATTTCTTAATACTCCTGAATCATTTCTAGTAACTCTGAAACACCAATTATGAATTTGATGCTTTTCTAATTTTAATTTCTTCTCAATATCGATTCCTAAATCTTCAGCTACCATTATATGTTGGTTTTTGATTTCTTGTTCTTTAGAGATCAACTGGTTATTGATGTCAGTCAAGGAATTTTCAAAATCGGGGTTAATATTGAAGTCACTGGTTAAATCGTTGGAATTTAATGGTGATAAATCAATTGCTGTTTCAACCAAACCTTGGAATTTGGTCAATTTTTCATAATTATCATTAATAGGTTCAAGCCAATATTTATTGATTAAATCACTCAATTCAGGATTATCATCTTTTGATTCATTAATGGCCATTTGTAACATTTCAATCAATTTCGGTAAAAGCAAAAATAATTGGTACAATCTGATGACGTCTTCCAACTTTTTGTTATCATTTCCGGTCTTTTTGATGTTGTTATTTATCTTCTTCAATAATCTTTTGATATCAGGGATGAAAGCTAAAACTTCTTCAATCAAGAATAATCTCAAACTAGTATCGTTGATTAATTTTTCGACCAAAGTTTGACGTTCTTCAATCAAATTTAACCTTGTTAATGGTTGTTTCAACCATTGAGATAATAATCTTGAACCATTAGTGGTTTTACATTTATTCAATAATTCGAAAATTGAAGATACTTGATTGTTCTTGATGTTCAAATTTGATTGTTTGTTGGGGAAAATGTTCAATGCATTCAATGTTGATGAGTCCAATTTCATATAATTCATTAAATCGTATTTTTCAATAGTAAAATGTTTAATTTCATTACTTTCGATATCTTCATTCAATAAACTTAAATAAGTAATCAAAGCATTACAACAAGCAAAACTCAATTGATAATCATTGGAGTCAATCCCTTTAGAACCTAAAATCAATTCTAAGTTATCTTCATCTTTACTTAATAATTTGATTAAATCTTGTTCGATGTTGCTAGCAGTAAAAACTGAAGATTTCAATGAACTAACGATGATGCCAATTTTATCCAAAATTTGACATAATTTGTTAACATCACTCATTTCTTTAGCTTCAGGATCATAATTTGATGGTAATAAAACTTCCTTAACACCCAATTGAATCAATAAACTCTCTAAATTGGAAAAAATTTCATTATCTTCAAACTCACTTACTTGAATCAAGTTATTAGACAAATTGATAAGACAAATTCCGACTTTCTTATTATTACCTTGACTGGTAAATTTGATAGCTGCAGTGATTGGAGATGATCCATCAACGAACATGTTCTCTAAATCAACGTTATAATGTTGGGATAAATTCTCCAAATTCCCTGGTGATCCCATAACTATTAAATTGAAATTTTTATCGTAGATTTCAACTTTGAAGGTATTTTCAATAAGACAGAACTTCAATGCATTGTTCAAGAATACTTGAGGCGAAATAGTAACGTATCTATTCTTCTTATTTTGATTATATTTGATGACCGATTGCGTCTTATAGATATTATCAGCAATTAAATCAGCATCTTCATCAAGGGCAGTGAAATAATCCTTGTTGTTGTGATCAGTGAATCTGATGGTGTTCAGAGACTTATTGGGTAACTGAGAGTACTTATTATAGTACTTTCTTTCTTCCAAATTGTCACTAAACTTAAGATCAGGTCTGGTACTTGACATTCTGTTTACGCGAATAATCGCGTTGCAGCCATTTTAGTTATTAGAGATGAAGAACGGCGGGGAGTTTAGCATTTTTAAGGAGTCTATGGGTGTATTAATGAGTCTAGTCTACTGAATGAAGGCAAGCTAAGATAACTAACCAGCTAGAAATCTGCCAACATGGCTGAATAGAAAGTTAAGCGTATATCGACAAATATGACTCGTATCACAATTTTAAAAACTCTCGACTGTTGCCTAACTTCACAGTAGCCCATCCCATAGGTAAAATAAGAACATGTCAATACAAAATTCGTCACAAATTTCTAATCAGTTCATTATCAGTAATCTTCGCATCTCATTTATCTAGACTGCGAATTTGACTCCAATCTAATTAATACTCAATGTCATTACATACTACCGAACTCGATGGGATCTTACCTTTAATATCCAGAGGTAAAGTCAGAGACATCTATGAAGTCGACGATAAGACCTTATTGTTTGTTGCCACTGATAGAATCTCAGCTTATGATGTTATCATGAAAAATGGAGTTGAATCTAAAGGTAAGATTTTAACCAAATTATCTGAATTTTGGTTCGATTTCTTAAAGGAAAACATCAAGAATCATTTGGTTTTGTCTGACAACAATGATGAAAACTTATTCAAACACTTACCTGCTGAATTATCTCAACCTAAATATAAAGATCAATTATCTGGAAGATCATTATTAGTTAAGAAGATGAAATTAATTCCATTAGAAGTTATTGTTAGAGGTTATATTACTGGATCTGCTTGGAAGGAATACAAAAAATCCAAGACTGTTCATGGTTTAACCATTGGTGAAGAATTGGTTGAATCACAAGAATTTCCTCAACCTATCTTTACTCCATCAACAAAAGCTGAACAAGGTGAACATGATGAAAACATCTCCCCAGAAAAGGCTGCTGAAATTGTTGGTGAAAAATTGTGTAATGAATTGGCTGCTAAAGCCATTGAATTATATTCAAAAGCTAAAGAATATGGTAAAACCAGAGGTATCATTATTGCTGATACTAAATTCGAATTCGGTTTAGATGAAGAAGATAATTTAGTTTTAGTAGATGAAGTATTAACTCCAGATTCTTCAAGATTTTGGGGAGCTAAAAGCTACAAATTGAGTCAATCTCAAGATTCTTATGATAAACAATTCTTAAGAGATTGGTTAACTAGTAATGATTTGGCTTACAAAGATGGAGTTAGTATGGATGAAAATATTGTCGTCAAAACTAAAGCTAAATATGTTGAAGCTTATGAATTGTTGACCGGTAAAACCTGGAAAGATTAGAAATGTTTTAGAGAAAATATAAATTAAAATGCCTTTATTTTCTTTCTTTTTGTCCCACCTTATTAATACACACAATATGCTAATGACGATAATTTTTTCTATATACTTCTTCGAATTCTGGTACATGTCTTTTTTCGAGTGTTAATCTTTCTAATTCATCAGTGACTCTCTTTTTATAATTATTAAATTTTTGATTGTATTGAACTGGAGGAGAATTCAATTTCTGGTTGTATTCGTATTCATCAAAATCATTTCTGATTTTTAAAGGAACTCTACGATTATTATCATCATGTAATTCTTTAGGTCCTCTTGGTTTACTTGGTGAAACGTCATAATAATTTGAATTTTGATTTTGGTGTAAGAAATTCTTTGCTTGGGTCGTCGAAACATCTTGTTGTTGAAGATTGAAAGTTTTAGGATCAGATTTCTTCCTTATCAATTCATTATTCAAACTGGATAAACTAGTATTGGAATTACTCTTAAAACCATTGTTTAAGATATCTTTTATTCTTTGTTGAACTTCTTGTTCAACTACTAATTTGAATTCTCTTTGATAATTCAATCTTACTTCCTTAGCTTCTTGATCCATTAACTTTTTCCTATTTTCAAATTCTTCAAGTAATTCATTTTCTAAATTCTGTTTCTGGAGATTATATTTCTTTTGTAAATTCTGTAAGTTATTGAAACCTTCCTGTAATTCAGTCTTGGAATTCATGACTTTAGTTTCTAAATTATTCAAATAAGTCTCTTTCTTACTTAATTCTTCACTTTTTGATAATAACTGATTTTGGAAGTTACTTAAATCAACATTGATTTCTTTTAATTCCATTTCTTTTCTTAAAAATCTAACAGGTAAAATTTGTAACAAATCAAAACATGAAGGTCTCAATTCAGCATCAACCGTTATACAATCTTTAATGATGGTAGTTAATTGCTGAGAGTAAATTGATGGTAATTCAGGAATAATTCCTTTCTTGATCTTGGTTTGTAATTGTAAATGAGTCTTGGCTTGGAATGGAGGTTGTAAAGTACATAATTCAAATAAAACACATCCTAATGACCAAATATCACAAACTGGACTATAAGGGTTATCCATCAATACTTCAGGTGACATATAATATGGAGTTCCGACATAAGTCTTTGCAAAATCATTCTGGGAAGTTAACATCTTGGCTAATCCAAAATCTCCTACCTTAATGGTTTTCCCACTATTCAACATAAAGATATTATCAGGTTTAATATCTCTATGAATAATAACTGTTTCTGAGTTTATTGAAGGTTCGATTTCTTCAGTTTGGAATAAATTAACCTTTTTGGCATCAAATCCATAATGACATTTATGTAAAGCTAATAAGGTTTGTACCAAAACTTGCCAAATGAATTCTTCAGGGACTGTTTCTTTATTCTTCTTGAAATTATTGATAACTTGACCTAAATCACCTCCATCACAATATTCCATATATATATGTATGGACTTCTTACTTATTATATGATCGTGTCTACAATACTTCACAATGTTAGGATGATTCAATTCTCTTAAGATTCTTAACTCTGATATCAATTGATTTCTCTCTTGGCTATTCATCGAAGTATATTCGATCTCCTTTCTGACAAACATTTTGCCATCACTCTTTTGTCTGACCTTCCTTACGATCCCAAAGGATCCTTTACCAATAACTTCTAATGCCTCATACTCATCACCAATGGTAGACATTGATAATTAAATTATTCAAAATGAGTTGTTGAATATCAAATTTGGAAATTTATCTCAGATCAAAGGAAAATAATTACTCAATTTGTTCCTTATTGTAATCGTCTATTTCCTCCTCTATGTGGTGTGTGTGTGAAGTTCATATCTATCACTGTTGATAAATTTGATTCTTTGAGTATTTTAGTTGAATATTTACTTATAGTCCATTTTGGGAAGTAATCTCATCGCGAGTGTTTGATATTCCAGAAGTTTAAAACTTAATGTCAGGTACTATAAAGTTTAGAAGACCCCTTGATTCCGATAAATAAACAGAATAATTGTGGCATACATGATTTAACCGAAGGCTCGAGCTTTATCTATGATAACTTTTTTGCGTTTATGCATAATTTACTCCACAGCGCAATTTTGCCTTGATGACATCTATTGGACAAGAATTTGGAATCTGGGGTAGTTATAGTCACCTTCAATCCTCTCTACTACCAATTTAAAGCATTTGCATGAACGGCAAACATTTTATGAGGAGTCCGATTCACAACTTTTTACTTGCGACATCAATCTACCCAACAACTGTTTCTGGTCTGCGGAAATATGCCTACAACAGCGAAATGAAATTTGAAATACCTGAAATGTGGTTATCACCAATAAGCCTTCTTCACCACAGGATCCGCATATTAAGGTTGGTCCATGAGCCTTTATCAACTGTTTATTGATATTTCAAAAGTCTATTGCTAAAGTATGCATGAATATTAGTCCTAATATGGATCGTATTCCATTTCTCTCCACTCATAACCAGGTTAACAATGTAACTCAATTTATTCCCATGAAGAATTGAAAATGAAAATTTTGTTCATAAACAAACCAAGAATTGTATAAATTACCATCGATTATCCTTTGAAAATCTATTCAGTATCAATTCAATCTAATCGAATATGTTACTTAGTACTATAATTCAATTCTTCTTGTTCACCTTGATTCTCGGTGCTCCAGCGACCGTTCAGGTTCCAACCGACGATCCGTTTTATACTCCACCATCGGATTTAGAAAATTATAAACTTGGAGATATCATTAATATTAGACCTGCTCCTGCTCAAATTAGAAGTGTTTATTTTACTGTTAAAATCAAGAACACATGGCAAGTATTAGTGAGATCTGAGGATTCTTTTGGTAATGCTAATGCCATCGTTACCACCATTTTTGAACCTTTCAATGCTGACCCTTCCAAATTAGTCAGTTATCAAGTTGCTCAAGATTCTGCTGAAGTCAATTGTTCTCCAAGTTATGCTTTCATGAATGGTTTAGGTTTACGTACTGTTAGTTCTCAAGCTGAGATGTTCTTGATTCAAACTGCTTTAGATCAAGGTTACTATGTGGTTTCACCTGATTTCCAAGGTTTGAAATCAGCTTTTACTGCTGGTATTCAAGCTGGTCATGCAGTTTTGGATTCAATTAGAGCTGCTTTAAATAGTAAAGACGACACCGGTATTAATAGTGATGCTGCTACCATCATTTGGGGATACTCCGGAGGTTCATTAGCTGGTGGTTGGGCTGCTGCTTTACAACCAAACTATGCTCCAGAATTAAAATCTAACTTGAAAGGTGTTGCTTTGGGTGGTTGGGTTACCAACATTACTGCTACTGTAACTTACGAACCCGTTGTCAATGGTGGTCTTTTTGCTGGTTTAGGTGCTGCTGGTATTGCTGGATTATCCAATGAATATCCTGATTTATATGAATACTTGAAAACTGCTATGTATGAAGATAAATATGAAAAATTCACCCAAGCCTACGATCAATGTTTAATTGATACCATTCCAACCTTTATACTTAATAATTATTTCACAGGTCCTAACAAATATTTTAAAGACGGTTTGGGTGCTTTAACTGAAGAACCAATTGCAACTATTTTAGCTAACAATACTTTAGGTTTAATTCCTGAAAACATGCCAGAAATTCCAGTTTTCGTTTACCATGGTAAAATTGATGGTATAGTTCCATTCAATCAAGCTGAAAGAGTTTATGATATTTGGTGTGATGCTGGTATTTCATCATTAGAATTTAATGCCGATGCTACTGCTGGTCATATTTCTGAAATAATTCAGGGAAGTGGTGCTGCATTTGCTTGGATTCAAAAAATCTTCAACGGTGGCTCTCCAGTTAATGGTTGTAAAACAACCACTAGAGTTTCCAACTTATTATACCCAGGTACCGATCTTTTCATTGGTAATTTCTTAAACTCCTTATTCAACAATATATTCGGTATGAATATTGGTCCAAATGGTGAAAACTTAGTGTTACAAAACAACCAGTTGATCTCCGAACAAAATGCTACATCTTCTGCTTAAAAATATATGTTAATGGATTATTTCAATACTCTTCTCTGTTTCTGTTGACTTTAATTTGCAAAATTCACAGATTTTGTGGCCATGAAGAGATTTTACATTCAGATGATTTCATACTTAACGTTTCAAAAGAAAACTCCTGTTTCACTTTGTACATCATCCGTACTGCTGGATCACCGGTCTTGCTTGCTTGTGCCTAAACCTTAATGGAATTCCAATAGTGCTTGGTAAAAGTATATAGAAAAGACGTGCACCAACCGAAGATAAGATGTCATTATCGCAGCACTTTACGGCTCCACTCCAGAAATAGTCATCATGAAGTTATCAATATTACTTGCTTTGATACCATCAATCCAATCGTTCCCAATCTTCGACAACCAAATCCAATTGTTTGGAGGTGAACCTGATAGAGTCATCAAGGTCGGCCCAAAGGAGTATAAATTAGTAAATGAAGAACAAAAATTAACTTTGAAGAGAAACAACATTAAGTTCATTGATGTCACCAATTCCATTAACGTCAAACAAGCTTTTGAAGAAGGATTATTAGAAAATGTTCCAACTGGTTTTAATATCCAACTGTTAGGAAGCAAGTTCTTGAGTGATATTGCTCCACCTAAGAATTATACTTATCCTGAAACCATCAGTTACAAGTCAGATGTTAAGGACTTCATTAGTAAGATTGATACCGATAAGATGTATGAAAACTTGAGTAAATTCACTTCTTTTTACACTAGGTACTATAAGTCCGAAACTGGTTACGAAAGTGCTCAATGGTTAGAAGGTAAATTAGAAGAAATCATTGCCCCAGTCAAAGATGTCGTCAATTTGTCCAGAGTTAATCACGAGGGTTGGGATCAATTCTCCATCATTGCTAGTATTCCAGGGAAAGTTGACTCCAAAGTAATAGTTGGTGCTCACCAAGACTCTGTAAATTTATTATTCCCAAGTTTAATGAGATCTCCTGGTGCTGATGATGATGGTTCCGGTACTGTTACTATTTTAGAAGCATTCAGAATCTTGATGGATTCTTATGTCAAAGGTGATTTCAAACCTCACCACACTTTAGAGTTCCACTTTTACTCTGCTGAAGAAGGTGGATTATTAGGTTCTTTCGACGTATACCAAAAATACTACCAACAAAAGGAGACCGTAGTTGGTTTATTACAACAAGACATGACAGGTTACACTGGGAATATGAAAGAAGGAGAAATTCATATGGGTTTAATTACTGATTATACTTCATCAGGATTGAATGATTTCATCAGAGTTATCGTTGATAATTATTGTTCAATTCCATATCACGAAACTTCATGTGGTTATGCATGCTCCGATCATGCTAGTGCTATTGAACATGGATTCCCTGCAAGTTTCGTTATAGAATCCGAATTTGCTTACTCCAGTAAATTCATTCACAGTGTTTATGATACCATTGATAGAATTGATTGGGATCATGTTAAGGAACACACCAAATTAACCTTAGGGTTCGCTTATGAATTAAGTATGGCCAAAGTTGATACCGATATTTGAGTTCAAAAAAATACCGATAAACTTATGTAAGTAGTTTAGTACTATGATTTCGCACCATTTACCACCACCTCTGATCAAACCTCTCACCATTTGTGGTGATACTCACCTAAAAATATCTGACGTCCGCGAAAAATCAAAATTAATCTAGTGGCAATGAATGGTATTTCAGTTGATATTAATCATTTAAAGAAGGGGGAAGTTTCAATGGGTACGTCGATTATGGCGGTCACCTTTAAAGATGGAGTCATATTAGGTGCTGATTCTAGAACCACCACCGGTTCCTATATCGCTAATAGAGTTACAGATAAATTGACTCAAATTCATGATACTATATATTGTTGTAGATCAGGTTCAGCAGCTGATACCCAAGCTGTCGCTGACATGGTCAAATATTATATGCAAATGTATGCCTCACAATTACCAATTGATGAAAAACCTACTACCAGTGTTGTTGCAAATATTTTCCAAGAAGTGTGTTACAATAATAAAGACAATTTAACTGCCGGTATTATATGTGCTGGTTATGACGATAAAGTTGGAGGATCAGTATATTCTATACCAATTGGAGGATCCATTCATAAACAAGATTATGCCATTGCAGGTTCCGGTTCAGGATTCATTTATGGTTGGTGTAATGAAAATTATAAGCCAAATATGGAAAAAGATGAATGTGTCCAATTCATCAAAACTGCATTATCCGAAGCCATGAAATGGGATGGTTCTTCCGGTGGTGTTGTAAGAATGGTTATATTAGACAAAAATGGTGTTGAAAGATTAATTTACTACCCTCATGAAATTAAAGTATAGATGAATATATGATCTTCGAAGAGTATTGTAAAAAGACAAGTAAATTTCTAACTATCTATTTATTTGAAGGTGGACTTGACATATTCCATCATTTCTTGAAATGGAGGATTTCTGACAAAATGGGATCTAATTGAATGGGTTTTAACACCAAGTTTATCAGCCCATTCATAAACTAAACCAGGGTTTGCAATGAATGGTGATCCCACAAAAGCCATATCAATGATACCATCTTCAATTAATCTGTTGACCTTTTCTGGTTCATGTAATTTACAAACGGTTGACACAAGAGTTCTATTACCCACAGCTTTCTTGACCTTTTCAGCAATTGGGACATAAGGACCAAAAGTGGCAGAAGATCTATCAGCATTAGCATCATTACCACCAGCAGAGACATCGATTAAGTCGACTTTATCGGCAATCAAATCAGCCAATTTAGCTGCATCGTCATCAGTCCAAGCATTTGGGGCCCCTTCATGTAAATCTGAACCATGGATTCTTATGAAAATTGGGAAATTTGGTGGAACTTGTGATTTGATTTCATCAACCACTTCAACTAAAAATCTTGTTCTATTCTCGAAAGATCCACCATATTGGTCAGTTCTTTGATTGGAAATTTTGGATAAAAATTCAGAAATGATGTAACCATGGGCACCATGAATTTCCACGAAATCAAAATTTGAAATGGTAGCAGCTCTTTTAGCAGCAGAACCAAAGGACTTTACGAGGTCTTTGATTTCAGGAACAGTCAATTCTTTAGGAACTGGGATTCTACCATTTTTTCTGTACTCGATAGGTGAAGGACCGATAAGTTTAGATTTATCGAAGTTGTCATCAAATTTTTCGAAGGAAATATAGTAAGGTACAGCTAAAGACTTTCTTCCTGAATGATTCAATTGGATTCCAATTCTACCGGCTTGGGCATGAACGAATTCAGTAAGAGGTTTGAAGCTTTCGGCAAGTTTATCATTCCATAATCCAAGATCATAAGCAGAAGCTCTACCAAACTCTTGGACAGAAGTTGATTCAACAACAATCAAACCTGGTGCTCTTTGAGCGAAAGCACCATAATGGACTTTGTGATAATCGGTAGCTGAACCATGATCAGCGGAGTATTGAGCCATTGGTGAAACTCCGATTCTGTTAGGAATAGTCAAACTTCCGATTTTCAAAGGGGTGAAAATCTTAGGAGTGGATTCCAGTAAATCTAAAGCTTGACCTGGGACACCTTCAGGGACAGGGTATTGATAAGAAATTTCAGCATTCAATGGAATATCACCACCGTTAGATTTTGGTAATGAATTGTTTAAGTCTTTGATTAATGATTCGTAGTTCATTTCGAAGTGTTCGATAGATCAGTTCAAATGAGAGGAAATTCATGCTACTTTATACTCGATCATAACTTCGGTAAACGTGTAATTCATGGCTCTAATCATAAGCAGATTTCAATAGGTTCTTACTAAACAATTGGTTATGACACGATGATTGTTCACTTCTGTTCACAAAAATTTACTGTTGCACGTCCATTTACTCAGGAATTAATAATTTTTAACTAGTAGACGGATGCCTAAATTATCCAAACACCGACGGGCGGGATGTAAGTACAATACTGAATACTGAAATAGAGGTAGTTGAAAACAGAGTTGAATGATTACAAATACAATTAATTTATTATTAATATTTAGTATACAGTTTCTTTAACAGAAGAAATTATATAATCTATAGTAGAAAGGTTTACTGGCTAAGTAAGCTTTTTCTTCAGCAATTTCTTGTTTCAAGACATCTAAATCTAATTCCCTTCTACCAGTGTCGATATCAATATCTTTGGCTCTGATGTAAATCTTCCAATTTTTGGTCCAGATCTTGTGACCGAAGTAGAAGAGGATGATGACAGGAACAGCTAAATAAGCGTTGAAGAAATCACTAGCATTTGGTTTACCACCAAGAGGGTATAAAGCAACCCAGAATTGTAAACAAACAACAACAATGTTCAAAGTCATACCAAAGTAAGCACCATAAACCCCAACTTGAGAAGTGAAGGCAATTTCATCAGTGGATCTACCTTGGACATATAAAGCTCTTCTGAATCTAATAAGACATAAATTGATTGAACCCCAGGTGAAAATGGATGATAAACCTGATAAAGCTAATAACCATGAGAAAACTTCACCTGATTTGTCGGAAGCAGTAATGAAACAAATCAAACCGAAAACAGATTGAACGATAATAGCTAATAATGGTCTACCGGTTTTATCAATGTAACCTAAGAATTTTGGAGCTTGACCAGAAGCAGCCAAAGCAGCTAAAGTTCTTGAAGAAGCATAAACTGAAGAGTTACCAACAGATAAGACGGAAATTAAAATAACAGCATTCATAACTGATGGTAAACCTTTGATACCAGCATCTTCGATAGCAATAACGAAAGGAGAAGCAGCAGCATCATAAGATGATTTAGCATCTTCAATTCTTTGTTCATTGTAAGGAACTAATAAACCAACTAAACATAAAGAAATAATGTAGAATAAAGTAATTCTCCAGAAAACTTGCTTAGTAGCAGATGGTAAAGAAACTCTTGGGTTTTTAGTTTCAGCAGCAGCTAAACCAACTAATTCGGTACCAGCAAAAGCGAAAGCAGCAGAAACGAAATTGACACAAACCCCTTTAGCACCGTTTGAGAAGGCACCTGGGTTAGCCCAGTATCTACCACCAATATATTCTTTGTTTGGACCACCACCGGCAGCTAAAATAATACCTAAAAAGATGAAACCAATAACGGCAATAACTTTAACGGCAGAAAAAGCAAATTCGGCTTCACCATAACCTTTAACACCGAAGAAATTAATAGCTACAATAACTACCCAGAAGATAGCCACAAATGCGGCTGAATTAATTTCATCATTCCAATATTGAACAACAATAGCTGCAGCCACCAATTCTAATGGGAAAACAACCAACCATTGCATAGCATAATTCCAAGCCATAGCGAAACCCCAAGATGGATCAACGAATCTTGAATTATAAGTAACGAAAGCACCAGAAACTGGGAAAGTAATAGCTAATTCCCCTAAAGATTGAACGGTACAATACATCATAACCCCGATTAAAGCATAAGCAATTAAAACCCCAGCTGGACCACCATTTCTTAAAGCACCACCGGAACCAACGAATAAACCAGTACCAATTGATCCTCCAATAGCAATCATCTGTAAATGTCTAGATTTTAATCTTCTATTTAATGGAGCATTAGCAGTTTTAATAGCTAATTTTTCAGTTTCAGTCAAATTAGGATCTAAACCTAATTCATCATCATCGACTTTTTTGAAATCATCAATAAATTTAGACCATCCAGTTAATTTTGGTTTAGAGTCTTGAGCATCGAAAGCATCGATGTAAACTCCACCATCTTTCTCACCATCAGCAGCACCTTCTTTGGATCTGATATAATCTAATTCTTTAGCAACCATTGTTAATAAAAGTTATTCTAAAAAAAGATTAGACAAGTAATTGAAAAAAAACTTATGGGGATATCAAGTCTATTTAAAGTCAACGACTGTTGGTGGAAAAAGAAAGGTGTAAATTCTGGTTATCAGAAATATTCTTTTGGTTGGTTAACGACATTTAGATAACAGAAATGATATGCCTTAATGTTTTTGATAAACTTGACGACATTTGGCATGGACCACCAAGATGTTAGTGGAAATCTACCAATGATAGGCTTAGATTGAAGGTTATCAAACTTTGTCACCTGACTTCCGGTAAGTCTTTGCCCGACATCCACCTATCAATAAGAATGATTACGACAAGAGATAATACAACAGACGACATCTTGGGTGAAAAGTGCCTTGAGACATTTTTGCAATTCCTTTTTATGAAATTTCAACCGAATAATAATCATACAATGGTAGTATTAGACGAGATGGTTTGATGGTCTTTGTGTTCATTAATTACATGGTTTTGCACCCGATCAATTGGCAATTATAGAGGTATGATCTAGCTGATTAGATAGCATTATACACTGGGGTAATGTAAGGCGATAAAATCAGTATAGATTAAGGTACACTTGGCGAATCCAATCGCCTTTCATAAAATGCCCTTCATCTTTTTTTTTTATACGAAATTTCTTGTTATAGGAATTTATACGGAAAGTTTAATTGAGATCCTGCTACGTATTTCCTCTTTTTGTGTTATATACCTTCCACTACCTGCCATTTTCGAGGAATTACCCATCAAATTCGAACGTGAGTTTATTTTTTATGGTAATTGCAAGAAATTGTACGATAGTACGATTGATTTTATCTGCAAACTGATAACTGTGGTTTATTTTACTGATAAGGTCAAGAAAATCATTTACAAATGCCTTTCAATTTGATTTCAAAATATCAAATGTCAAGAACCAAAAGAAATTTTTCATGGTTGAGACCCTTGGAAAAATTAAAGAATGTCTTGACATTGACTTTGATTTGTGAAAATCTTTCAACATTAACTGTAACGGCCTCGATGGCATGCTTTTCTTTTTTTTTGCCTTATCTACGGGTAAGATTAATAAGTTTACCATTAAAGTTTTTGTTAGCGGATAAAATCTTTTGGAAAGTATAGCAAAATATCCCTAAGCGCAAATTTCATTTGTAACTGAAAAATTTATAAATGTGGAAAATGTCTCATTTTCGACGTCAAGTTGCTTTTTCTAGCAGGTTTCATAAGTCCAGTTACGCACAGAATGGTGCGAATTGATGCGCTGCGGTAGTAAGCCTTGCGATACCGTCCCTAGTCCGGGCGAGCTTTTTTTTCCTCCAACATTTTTTCCTTCAACAATTTTACCTCTTTGCCAGCGCGGCCGAGAGCTCCCTGGAACTCTGCCACTATTCGCGGCTCCCTGGACCGCACAATTATGATTGATGCTGGTTCGAGGGTTGGAAGGAGTGAAACGCGAAGAGATGACCGCGCGATAAATAAACAATTGATCTTAAAACAATAATAGACACTTTTACATTTGAACATTTGGTTAACTGATGGATGATACAACCGATGTTGATGAGTCAATAGGTCAAATAGGATCCTCGACTCCTACGAATTCATCTTTCTTATCGCCTATCAAAAAGTTTGATAATTTGAACCTTAATAATTTAAGTGATATTTATGAGGATGATAAGAATGATACCAACGAAATAGATAATAGTGACTTTTTAAAAGGATTGAACGCCGAAGTTGATGAGGGGGAAGATGAAAATGATTATTCTAGTGATTGGGCTGGTGACCAAACCATAGAACATTCGACAGATGAAGAGGATTTAGTAGAGATTAAACCAGTATTTTTGAATAAAAGGAAAAGAGACACTTCTGATGTTGAAATGATAACGCCCACATCAAATAACCAATCAGCATCTTCCAATTATGATGATTCTAAGATGTCAATTTGTTCAAATATAACATCCACATCATTATCAAATTTCAAATTAAGTTTTTCCAATTCTGATTCCACACCATGTCCTCCAATGAAAAAACGATTCAAATATGAAACTCCCAATAAGAAAAAATTATTAAACCTATCCAATTCAATCAAAACCAATGTTAAAGAGTTACCCAATTTCAAGCAGAGTGAAATTGAAGAAGATTATCATAGTGGTTCCAGCTCACCAATTGAAGCGATAAAGAACCAACAATCCACGCCAATATCTCAGTCCACGCCGTCTAATTCCCGTGCTCCGTCACCTATAGAATCAAAAGGTACCATAAATGGATATACCATGATAAATCGTGAGATACCTAATGGTGTAGATGTTGAATATGACAATGAAAATATTAATCAACCAGAAGAAGAATCATTTGATATCGGCAATGAAAGGATCAATGACCCTTATCTCAATGAACCCGAAATTTTACATGATAACCTTGAAATACGGAATAATTACATGACAAATAAGTATAAATTACCATTGTTGATTGATCTACCATCAACTAAGAAAGAAATCCTTGAAGTTCTTAACAGCGAAAATATTTATAACTTCTTCAAGTTCATTAAATTGCCGAAAGAATCATTAAAAGACCTTTTGAAAAGAGAAAGAATAAGATGGCATCCTGATAAATGGGTAAATGAATCATTGGATATACAATTTATTTCCAATATTTCATCTTCCATTAACGTTATTATAGAGAGTTACGATTTATGAATTTATTATACAGACTATTAAACAATTTTTGAAACTTATTGAGTATCGATTGGTGTTTTCTCTATTTCTAAATCTTCTTCAATATCTTCTTCAATATCTTCTTCGATATCTTCACCTTCTCCGTCTTCTTTATCATTTAAGGTGGCAGTGTCTTCCTCTTCTTCAGCTTCTTCTTCCTCCTCTTCTTCCTCTTCCTCTTCTTCTTCCTCTTCATCATCATCGTCATCATCTTCATCAACTTGTTGCTCTGGTGGATATTCGTCAGTAGCTCCTTCGTTATCCCAGACGATGTTGAACCTCGTTACTCTTGGTTTTTCAGCTAAGATGTTTCTAACCACATGGTCAACTTGAACTTTTGCTGGAGGATTTTCTCTTAATTCTTCAGAATCATATTCATTATTAACGTAATAACCAACTCTAACGAATTCTCTATCAGCATAAGAACAACTTAACAATATAACAGTCACACTGACTAATTCACTAGCTGGAATCAATTCTGGACTTGGTGGGTCGGCTTGGAATATGAATTTGTTAATTCCAACTGGGACGGGTCCTACCAAGATAGAATCTAATTCTTGATCATGGTCTAATGAATGGGATGAACCAACATATGTCAATTTCCATTCCAAATCATCTTTCAAAGGTTCTAAACATTCGAATGTGATTTCAAACTCATAAGGTTCGTTGAATTTGGCTGGGTTGTTTAAGACTTCGATTCCTAAAAGTGATACAATCGACATGACGCGTTATTTTTCCAGTATCTACAGTTTAAGATGAGTGAGAAAAGTTGAGCCAGTGAGCGACACCAGAGATAGGTGAGACATGAAGAATTTGGTATGGAGAGCAGGGAGGGATACGATAGTTTGAAACCATGGGTATGTAGGAGGATATTGAGTTGAAGGTGGTTATTGAGTTGAAGGTGGGAAGGTGGTTATTGGGTTGTATTCGAGTGTGGATTCTTCTATTCTCTTTATTGAGCATGTACAGTTTGTAAGATATCAATTTTCAAGCTTCAGATTTCAAATTTTGAACTACCTTCACATCCACTCCATCTAATTCCCATAACTGACACTTCTAGTATCATGTGTCTGCCTCTGGAAGTTAGCTTCAAAAACGAATTTCCGCACTCTTATTGAATGCGAACATGAGCTATGATGAACAACTAGAGAAAGAAATTGAAGCCAATGACGGTGATATCAACAAGGTGTTCTTAAAACTTCAAGAAGAATTCTTCATCAAATACAATAAACTGGTTAAATTGAATAATTTCGAAAAGCATCAACTCAAATTATTATCATTCTATAAAAGAAGAAATAATGCTATATTGGATTTATTATCAGAATTCGAACAAGGAGAAGATGTTAATGAAGACAGGATTAGAAATGTCGAAGCTATGAATGAAAGTTTGAAAGGAAAATTGTCAATAGACGATTTGGATGAAAAGAAGATTCGAAGTTTAAAGATGGATTTATTCCTTGATGAATCAATTTCTGAATTGGAGATAGATGATTTGATCAACATTTCTAAGAATCCTCAAGATATAGAGTTCTGGTTAAGAAGAAATCAACCTAATTTGGTATTATCGAGGTTTAAACCTATTGAACATAAGAACAACAAGTTAATCAAGAACGATTCTAATTTAGATAATTTGAATAACAGTTTGAATAATCATGTCAATAATGTGGGTTCTAAAAAGAGAAAAAAGATATGATTGTAATGGGGTTTATGCATGAATATATATTGTACAAGTAAGTTTAAAATTTTCTCTTTTTGATCAAATTATCTAATATATCTTTATTGTCAAGGAATAAGTTGAAAATAAAGTTTCTTTTACTGAAGTTATAACTTGATTGGTCAATGATTTTGATGACTTTCAAGAAATTATCAAAATTAAATAATTCAGGCTCTTCCTTCTTTAAAGTAATGAGTTCTTTGGCTGATTTCTTTTCAATTCTGGTTAAGAAACTCAGAAATTTATAAATCTCCAGTACCACCGGATTACCTTCAATGATCTCTTCATTGATCATATTAATAGAAGAAATGGTAGAACTGTTCTCAGTATTGAACAAATTATCATCTTCAAAGTTAGGATAAGCAAAGTTTGACTTTTGGATTGAATTAGAAATTATCCAATTTAATTCATCAAGAATTTCAATTCCTTCACTATTATTTGAAATCTTCCCAATTTGATAGAAAATCATTCCTTTGATGGACCAATTCTTATTGGATTTCAATTGGTTGATAACGAAGATCAAGAAATTCAAATCAATTAATTGAATTCCATATTTGGAAGAATTAATCTCTCCAAGAATCCATAAACTTTGTTTAAGTTGACGGAATTGGTTAGAATCCAATTTTTCAAGTTTGAGATAGGTTTCTATCTCATGACACATACTTCCAATGAAATCAGTTTCATTATTGAATTTTTGGAAGTATAAAATACCTTCTTTGGTGTCCAATAATTTCTTCAAGAAGAAATTGTACTTTATAGGGTTGAGGTTTTTGAAATATGGATAGAACATTTCATTAAATTTGAACTCATAATATTTAAGGATTTCGAAATTCCTCATATTTTGCAACCATACTTCAAAGTTGGCATCAATATACTGAAACTTTTCAAGGTATTTAAACCCAGCTGATGTGGATAAAAGACTTGAGAGGAAATGACCTCCATAGATAGATTTGTTCAACAAATGCACTGGAGGATTAAACTTCAAAATCTCTTTGGTATATTCAGGATTAAGATCAATAAGCTTGATCATGGATAAGGTGTTTTTATCATAGATATTCTTCATTGCCAATTTGATAATGAAATTTTGATTCAAATTCAATTTAGGTAATAAGTGGATGATTTCTGATTTCAAAGAACTATTTCCAATCATCAAACCAAATGATAATAAGTTCAAACATTTGGAGTTATTATAATCGATGGTTTCAAACAACTTAATAATGAAATAATTATTATATTCTGTAAACTGAGAAGATTCAATGATATTATTGATAAGTTGGAAGAATTGCCAATAATTCAATAATTTCATACCTTGAGGTTTGGTAAGCTTACCGATGAATTTGATATACCCAAAATTGGAGGTTTCCACTAAATTTTTCTTACATAAGATGGGATTATCAGCAATAATCCCACTCAAAGGATCAATTTGTGATAATAATTCCACCATTTGTAATAGAATCTTATTTTTGAATAATATCTTATGACCATTTTCAAACTTCAAGAAAATCTCAAACATCTGTTCCCCTATAAGAACTATTTTATTACACAATTTCGGTTTCACTTTCATATTACAAAACCTGAATTTGAACGGTCTATAAAATGATAAAAGTCTCTTAAAGAATTTGGGTTGTTTCTCTAGCACTTCGTTGAATCGCTTTTCAAAACATAAAGGTCCAAAGAATAATTGGTCAATAATTGTCCAATCCCAATCCATGAATTCTTTAATAGTCAACACTTTGGATGCGTTGATTAAATGTTTGAACTCATTATCATCAACATTGATTGGTTGATAGTTAATCACAGGTCTACGTAAATTGTCTTGCAAATTATATTGAGTGATCTTAATCAAGGAATGGAGGTTGATTTTGTTGGAAAGTTCAATGTTGTACTCTAAAGGTAAGTATGTTTTGGAAAACTTGTACAAGTTTGAAAGTAAAAGAATAATTTTATCATGTAATTCGTTATTCGAACTATTGTTCAAGTTATAGATGAGTAAATCTATTATACCGATTTTAATCAATATCAATGAGATCAACCCTTGATAATGATTCTTGTAGTTGCTGATTAGATGGTTATCATCATCATTACTTTCATCAAACTCTCCATCATAAATAAACTTTTTAGCTCCATATTTGGTCAAAAACTCACCTATAGTTGATGATCTCAACCAAGGTAATGATCTGACTAAAGTTACATCCAAAAGAATGTCAATTATAAACTCTTTCAATTTCGTGTTTGGTTTCTTCAAATTGTTAATGAAGTCTTTAAGAAATTTGAAGTTGTTCAATGAGGTGGAAATTAAACCATTCCAATTTTTCAATAGCACAGTAATCAAAAATGACAATCTTTGGAACTTACCTAAAGGTAACTTTTCATTATCATCATAGTCATTTTCAAATATAGATATCAAGTTAACAAGATTGTACCCATTTCTGAAGAAATTCTTGAAATTCTCCACTTCCAATAATTTAATGATGATTAAAAGGGAATTCAATTGAATGGTCGAGTTAGATGTGATGTTATCAATAACCAAATCAATGAGAAGATTGAAACCATTGGAATGGTATATCAATTCGGGATTCAAAATGGATATTTCTAGTATGATTTCTATAATAAGATTCTTCAAGTTTGATTCATCAACAAGGTATATTAAGGACTTTATGACTCCAATTGAAAGAAACTTGGATCCATTCTTGATGGTTAAGAATTTATTAATCAATTTCACAGCTTGAAGTTTCTCTATATTGGAATTGTTGGTAGATAATGATATAATTATGAAGATCAAGATTTTATGCTGAACTAATAAATACAACGAATCTTCATTGATGATGGAATATCTTAAAATTTTATAAAACAATGCTTTATATTCAGTTTGGCCGATTGCTAAATAACTTATCTTTCCTAGTATAACTCCAAGATTCAAATCATGCTTCAATTCAGGGTACTGAAGTAGAAGGTCTATCAACTTATTACCGTGGGTTAAAACAACATTGGGTTGAGAATGTGAAGGAGGGAAATTCTGAAGATGTTCATTCAAAGTCCAAGTTGATGATGGGGCAGTATCCGTGACATCTTCGTATTGCTTTTCATGATTCAAACTAGCAATAGATATTGATCGTATTCGATTATTCATTAATGGTTTTGTAGAGTGCGAAGTTTGAACCAGTGGTTAAACAGTATGGTCAAGGATGGTGGAGGCGTTTCATGGTTTATGGGGGCCAAATAAGAATCTGAAGGTATAAATATGATCAGAAGTTTGAAACTCTGCGTTGAGAAACCATCCAAATTCAACATCAATCCGTTACACCATCAATTTCGATAAAATCTCATCAAATTACCAAACAAACAAACACTAAACCTAATGTTCAGACCGGGGAATGTAACATGGAGAACAAATACAAAAGGTTACAACTATCCAGCTCGCAATTTAGAGATTCAAACCTTAATTCACCAGCATAAAATTCCCCCGTTAGACATGATTTTTTCTTACCTGCCTCCTACCTGAAACACAAGATATTATTTCCGCTACATCCATAAAATGACCTTTTATTAGAAAGTTGACTTAGCAACTGGATTTATCAAGAATCTCTGAGAACCTCTAAGAACCATGTTCACTTATCACAGTTCAAAGCAAGTCGACCTAAATCCATGATCAATGATTTAATGATTTTCGTCTCTATGATATCATATAGGGTTTATTGGTTTATGTACACACCGGAGAACAAGACATGTCTATTGGATGAGGGGACAAAGATCAAGGTACGGAAGCGAAATATTTGACGAGTATCAAATAACCTAACAATACGAATTATAAAAAAGATGACGAGTTTGTTGTTTATCTGGTAAACAGTAAGATATTATTACACGGGTAGTTAACTGATAAAAATATAAGGGAATCTATCGGGTAACCAAAAAAGGCAATGTCGGGATCCTTATTCTCAAAGAGGTAATTTCAACACATAAATGTCCAAGGTCGCAAATTTCCTAAGGGAACTTTTTGTTAGAGATAAAAGATTATTTAGTGGGGGAAGTAAGATAAACTAATCCGGATGTCGTGGCCGGGTAAGTTCAATAGGGAATTTTCACACAGTGGAAAGTAAATAAAGTTACGGTTATTAAATTAATAAGAAACATAAAAAGTTATTTCGCCCTATTATAAATTACTTATTGATAATTTGACATTAAATCTTTGACACATTGAAATTATTCTCTTAGCTACAACCCACTTTCTTACCCTCTAACAGAATTATGTCGTGACGTTATGGTCATGGAACTATCAATTAACCCGCGACACCCCTCTAGATAATCTTATAATTAGTATAGTGATTAAGTAATCGAGGTCGTGTACGCGAGGCGAATTTTCTTAATCTAAGTTTTTTTTAATCTCCAATTTGCCTCACCAATTTTTTTGTTCATATTTTTTCCCTTAGTTTAGCAGTGAATTCACTAAAGTTTTATCAATAACTTTGCTAATATTATCAATTATCGTTTAAAATTCGTTGGTTTGCCCTGATTATCTATTCCTTAATTATTTTAATCACTTCCCGTCATTAAAATATCATCAAAAATTAATCTAATTGGTTTGAATTTAGTTGTTTAATTACCATTATTTCCAATATATTATTTCGAAAAATTTAAATTAAAAAAACATCGTTATGACTCAAGTAGGTAGAAGAAGATTATCGTTATTCTCATTTGGTTCAAAAGATTCTAATTTAGATCATAATCCATCAACTTCACCTTCGGGATCTCAAGATTATTCAGTACCTGAAAATTCTGAGAAGTTCCCACTTTCAGAAAATGGTGAATCTGATACAAAATCTGACACAAAATCTGAAGAAGATTTACATATCTTCGAAAGATCAGTTCAAGATCAAATTCCTCCATTATTGAATTCGAGAAGACCAACTATGACCAAATTAAAATCAAGAAATTCTTCAATTTCTTTATCAACATTCAAAACTGAAGATTATGTTCCTCCAGCTTTAGATGCCACTACATCTATTATTGCCGATTCTAAAACCAATTTAGATGATGTAGAAATGATTTATAGCTCAAGAAGAAATTCTTCAGTCATGGGATTAAATATGGCTTTGGGTAGATCTCCATCGTCTCCTTCGAGAAAAAATTCTGTTTACTCAATGTCCCAATTAAATAATTTACCTGCTTTGAATGTGAATAATGTCAATCCAACTAATTCAACAATGACTCAATCAAATTCTGTAAATCATCCAATTTCACCAACTTCTCCACCAAAATTAACAAGTTCAAAATCTTCAATTTCATTTTATTCATATGCGGATTTATTGAATAATGATGAATTTGCTAAAAGACCAACTTTCAATAATTCTTATTCTCAAAGTTTTATTCCAACAAGAAAGAGTTCAGTATCATCAAAATTACATTCGAATTCTCATCCTCATTCTCCTTCATTACCTTCAAATCAATCATTTAATAATAGAAAATTTAATTCTTCTTTGAATAAATTTTTAATTTCTCCTGAAAGTAGTGATAGTGAAGATGATAAATTGAAAAATGATAATGAAAGTTTCGTTTCAAGTTCAATTGGTGATTGTTTAAGAACAAACACTGCAGAATTAAATAATTCTCAATAATTTATTATTTCTATTAGAAAGCTTTATGGGGTATATCGGTTGTTTTATGTAAAAATCTGAATTATGAAATTTCAGTGTGTATAATAAAAATATTTGTATTTCAAGGATCTCTATTGTTGTGCTGAAGACTTTCACAGTATCGAGATAAGTCATAGATAAAGCAACAAGCGAAGCTGTAAATCAGCACACGAAGCTGTAGATGAAGCAACAAGCAAAGCAACAGATAAAACAGCAGATAAAACAGCAGATAAAGCAGCAGACGAAACTAAATAACAGCACGACAGGAGCGTACTAAGCTATAGACAAGAGCGTACTAAGCTATAGACAAGAGGTACAAGAGCATAACCAAAAGAAAACCCGTACATTCATAAATAATTCTTTCTATTAGCAGTTCTAATGAATTTTTTCAATTGCCATTCCACATCAGCATCCTTATCATCAACATTACCCAATCTTAATTCAAATAATCTCATTTCAAATCTTGGTCCAACTTCACTGATTTCAACACCGTCTTTGGTTTTAACGTAAACATGATGACGTACTGATATAAAATCATCTTTATTTAAAAATGTAATCACTCTTGATGATTTTTTTGTGCCTGGAGGGAATAAATGTTGTAAAATTTGTACTACTCTATTACCTAATTTGGTAGTGAATCCTTCGAATATTAAATGAGGATATTGTTGTGAAGCAGTTCCCATATCAGGTAAATCATGTCTTAATTTAACATTATGTAAGGTGAACATAGCTGAAGGACCATGAGGGAAATGATTAATCGTCAAAGATGTCGGTACACCTCTATGTTCATGAAGAACTATCATGTCACTATAACCTGACTTTATTGAACTTTGAATCAAATCTGGTACAACGTAACCACCTCTATTAACTTTTCTACAGTTTGGAATCAATAATTGGATTTCTTTGGAGAATTGTAATAATTTAACACTTGGAGATCTGGAAGTAGTAACTAATACTTCAGGTTCTACAACACCACTGGACATGGCGTACTCATCGTCGATATTAACTTGTTCTGATTCATCATATATATAATCTTTGATTAATTGTTTGTCATCACTTAAATCTTGAGGCAAAGGTTTACCACTAGCTAAGTATGCTTTCAACTGAGCTCTTTTCTCTGTAAGCTTAGACTCTTGAAGTTCTTGAGACTTACGGTATAAATATTCCCTTCTTTCTCTAGCTTGTTTCCTAATCATTGAGATGAGATGAAATTTTTTAGATGCGAATGCGACTTAACTATGAGGTGCTAGAGAAGATGAGGTACTGAGTTCTCAGTATTGAGTTCTCAGTGAGATATTCTGTGAGGAAATCTCTTGGACATAAGCAGCGTAACTCGAAGTTCATTAAATTCATCTCACTGACCACATAATGAAAGAATTTTTCACCTCATCTGTCCAGTTATCTGTAGTTCACAGATTTTGCGAATTTTACCAATTGAAAGAACTAATTGGAAGAACTAATCGTAAGGTATACATAAATAATGACTATTTACCGTTTTATTATTTATCGCTGTCAATGCTAGCATTCTCGTTGGGAGTTAAATCAGATAACGAATCTCTTTCCTGGTGACGAGAGTTTTGGAAATGAACAGATTGCCCGAATTGAGGTTGATGAAGATGAACTTCACCATGATTGTTTTGATTTGTATCACCAACAGGTCCCGAGAATGAATTTGGTCTTGCAATCGTAGATGCTCTTCGAGACCTCTCCCTTTCCATAACAAATGTGGATCTTCTTTTCCTTATTTCATCACCTTTTCTACTGATAGCTTTGAAAAGCTCTGAACCGATTCCACCTCCCATTCCTTTACTCGTTGGGCTTCTTGCAGTATTACTAACACCTGAAGTTGTTCCCGTACTCATGGATCTTTCGAGAGTCTCTTGACGTCTTAATTCATGATTTTCTTGTAAATAGTCTCTTCTTGTCATATCGTCATTAGGTAACATGATGGCTCTATCGAGATTATAAGGCAAACCTCTATGCCTTCCTCTAATCATAAGAGCGATGATAATCAATTTTGAAATCGTAGTGAACTCTCCCGACAATGAAGTGTCCGAATTAGGAAATCCTTGTGATAATCCTACTGTACCATAGGCTGAAATAACTTCAAACAATATTGTGAAAGGTGTGAATCTGACATTGTCTTTATCTAATTTGGAGTTTTCTGCAATACAAATGAGGAACAAAGCTAAAAAGATGAACCATAAATCAAAACTAAGTTGATTTCTTAAATGGTTGGAAATGAAATGAGTGGGTGATTTTTCATCATCATCAGCATCACGATCTTTCAAATAAACACCCAAACTTTGTTCTTCATAAACATTGGTACGTCTAATGGAAATAGCGATAGGTAAAACAGAAATATACATCATGATAATATAACCAACTTGAACAGCATAATGTAATTGACTGATATCCACCACAGTAGTACCGGAGGTTCTTGTCGAAACAGCGGTATATAAACCACAAACAACTCTATAACCTGTGGGTATGTTCATTAGATAATCATTATTCAAATCTAAGATAATAAAGAAGATTAAATCCAATCCATTTAATATTATCAAAACTGCCAACAACCACCACGTAGGGCCACTAGGGAAAAGTAAAGTAAAACAACGACGAGGATGATCGAGTAAGAATTGAAGACTCTCTTGGTAAAGAGTAAGTGGCTTGGCGAATTTCAATAAAATCCAAATAATAAATCTTAATAAGACCGGGAATCCAGTGTTTCCGATGACAATGAAAAAAGCACCCCAAATCATAATGTAATAACTCTGGTTATAATCTATCATGGAATTTGGAGTGAGTGTGAAACCAACATCATTGAATTGGGAGGCAGCTGTGAATATTCCCCACCATGATTTATTGATTCCATAACCATGCAATTGTTCTATGTGTTGAGGTTTATATTGAATCCAAATAACATTGACAATAAGAGCGAGTATGTGGAATCCAATGTAATAACCCCAAACAATCTTTATAAGGAGTTTAATGGCTCTATATTCCACACCACCCAATTCAGCTTTTTGATCATCTGTTAAATGGACAAAATTAGAATTACGTCCAACAGTAGGTTCCCAACTCAAGTAGTTAACAGTCTTTGATCTTGATAATGAGTTGGATAAAGTGTTAGATATCGAGGTGTAAAGAGACTCTTCGTCGTCCCTTCTCCTATGAGGATTTAAATGTGATTGGTTTGGCTCGTCTTCGGAATCAATGGATTCTTCCGATCCATTGGACATAGTACGGTTTTTCTTGAATCTACTAGTAACCTTATTAAGTCTTCTCAAAGGTTGGTTAAATTGAACTTTGGTGAAAATTGGTGAACCATCTTCATTTTCAATTTGATTAGGAGATTTTATCACTAAAACTTCACCGTCTTCATCGTCATCAATGATAGCTCTTTCATTAGGGTGATTTCTTAACAACTCAATAGATCTATACATATCAGAAGCTGAAGGATCGGGTCTTTTGGGTAATTGGAATCGTATACCTCTTTCTTCATCATTATTTGCCGTATTGGAGGTATCAACAGGAGTTGAAGAACTGGAACTAGGCTCGGAAATATGTTCCACCGAACCTACCGATGCCGGGTTTTCTTCATCACTTCCCACATCTGTAGAAGTGGGATTATTGTTTGTATTTGGAGGATGAATATTGACCATTGGAATACCCAAAGTTTGATTATTTTCAGTATTTAATTGAGTACCATCTCTTCTACTTCTTCCACTCATGTTGGTCATGGTGTTAGCTAAACTCATAGTTCTTCTCATCTTATTATTCAATTTGGAGCTCTCTTTGATATTATCGAAATACCTTTCAAACCCATACAACCTTATGAACAATAATGTTCCATGGATAAATATTGGTGTAGTAAACATGGGTAATAAATAGATGATTATCTGTTGGTATAACTTCAAATCATTGACGTCAATAGTATTCAAACCTGACTGAGTGGCAGCACCTGAAGAAAAGAATAACATATCGATGAAAGGACTATTTCTTATTGGGAATAGAATTATAGCACCTAGTATAGCCCAGAATAAGATATAAACATAATGAGCGATTTTGAAGTTAGGAATCAATATTGAAATATAAGGATGGATTATTGATAGTATTCTATCAATGAAGGTCCTTAACCTTAACCCAAATTCACCTCTCATTATCGTTTAGACTATGAACAGTTAAGTTCAATGAGATGAAAGTGAAATATCGCGCAGGATAAGATTTATTAGGAAACGTGATGAGTGAAAGCTTTGTGGGAACCAGCGACGAAGGTCAAAGGGACATTAAGAGGAATGGCAATGAACGATTAGGACAAATCAAGAGGGATTGAAAGTTCTTGGTTATGATCAGTGGATGCTGTTTTTATGTGGATTGAATCTTGACAGGTGCGAAGCCGTTCCAGAATTTCATTGTTCTGTTGCAGCGCCTTAGATAGCCATGGATTAAAGGAAATATCCTCTAGCTCGCCCTCTCAAAATTCATGTCTAGCAAACCACGACTTGTCTGTATTGTCTTAATAAAAGTAAGAGTCAAAACCCCGAAAAACACCTAACCTATGAACCGGAAATTGAAGCGAGCTACAATTGACCTCGCTTTATTCCGCAGAGTCATATTGACATCCCCAAGGGACTCTAATACATCATAAAAATAACCCTATGCACGACCAAGATCAAGTAAAGATATTGTCACACGACAAACTCCATTTTTCCATCTATTTTGTAAGCAAAGTGAAATACTTCTTGATATGTTCCGTAAATGATTAACAAAACTCCCGTATTTCAATCTACAACTTCACAGTAGTCATGGCCTTATATTTCATGTTGTTATGGGTCGCTACCATTCGCCATTTTGTGAAAAAATAGGTCGTGTACTCATACGCATATTTAATGACGTTTGAGAGATGAGATGTGTTTGACTCAATTCAAGACATTTAAATAGACTCGAGATTCCCACCAAAAAATCTTCTTTCTTCCTCTCTCTCTCTTTCTCTTAGTAGTAGGATTGAAAGGTATGTCTTTTACTTATTACTTATTCTTATTATGCTCAATGTTATATTTGGTATTGTTAATGATTCAATGATCTGGAACATTCAAGATAATTGATCTTTGAGTCATTTTGACTCCATTTAGTAGATTTTTTAATTGCTTGAAAAATCTATTAAATTGAATTATTTCAACTATAAATCAACTTAAAATTGTTCGAAGTTGGATTATAACGTGTAAACGATTCAGATCATCTTGAAAATCGGGTTTATTGTTATCGGATCAATAACCAAATTAAGTAATAACGAAGGGTTCTTTTTTTTCATTGGAGATTTAACTCCTAAAAGTCATCGCGAATACTAATTTTTATAGCGTTACTCCCCCATAACTCATTCAAATACTTCAAATACTTCATTTCTTTTTTATAAGGTTAGAGCATATAAGAAAACATAAAGAGAAATGTTGTCAAAGCCAATTTCCCCACCAATGAAATCTACTGGTGATAAATTAATGACTTTAGAAACTAAAGATGGAATTTCTTTACAAGGTTATTCTTTCGGTGCTTCAAAGTCAATTAGTGGTGAAGTTGTTTTCCAAACCGGTATGGTTGGTTACCCAGAATCAATCACCGATCCTTCTTATGAAGGTCAAATTTTAGTTATTACTTATCCATTAGTTGGTAATTATGGTGTTCCATCAAGAGATTTAAAAGATGATGATGTTCCAGATTTACCAAAATATTTTGAAAGTAATAAAATTCATATTGCTGGGTTAGTTGTTGCTCATTATACTGAAGAATATAGTCATTATTTAGCTGAAAGTTCTTTAGGTAAATGGTTGCAACAAGAAGGTATTCCAGCTATCTATGGTATTGATACCAGAGCTTTAACTAAAAGATTAAGAGAAAATGGTTCAACTTTAGGTAGATTATGTTACCAAAAACCTGAAAGTTCTCATGATGCAATTCTCGCTGATTCTGAATGGGTTAAACATTTCGATATTCCTGAATGGGATGATCCAAATGTTAAAAATTTAGTTGACAAAGTTTCAGTTAAAGAACCAAAAGTTTATGAACCAAAACAACCAAAATTGGATAAAAATGGTAATAAAATTAGAATTTTAGCTATTGATGTTGGTCTTAAATTCAATCAAATCAGATGTTTCGTCAGAAGAGGTGTTGAATTAAAAGTTGTTCCTTGGAATCATGATATTTCAACTGAAAAATATGATGGTTTATTCATTTCAAATGGTCCAGGGGATCCTTCAGTTATGCAATCAACTGTTGAACAAATCAAAAAAGTTTTAGATGGTAAAAATGTTCCAGTTTTCGGTATTTGTCTTGGTCATCAATTAATGGCTAGAGCTACTGGTGCTTCAACTTTGAAATTGAAATTCGGTAATAGAGGTCATAATATTCCTTGTACTTCAACCATTAGCGGTAGATGTTACATTACTTCACAAAATCATGGTTATGCTGTTGATACTGAAACTTTATCCAATGGTTGGAAAGAATTATTTGTCAATGCTAATGATGGTTCAAATGAAGGTATTTATCATGAATCTTTACCTTTCTTTTCCGTTCAATTCCATCCAGAATCTACTCCAGGTCCAAGAGATACTGAATTCTTATTTGATGTTTTCATCAATACTGTTGTTGATTACAAAAATGACAAAATCTTAAAAGCTGTTGAATTCCCAGGTGGTAAATTAGCTGATAATTTAGCTTTACACCCAAGAGTTGAAGTTAAAAAAGTTTTGGTTTTAGGTTCAGGTGGTTTATCTATTGGTCAAGCTGGTGAATTCGATTATTCTGGTTCTCAAGCTATTAAAGCTTTAAAAGAAGAAGGTATTTATACTGTTTTAATTAATCCTAATATCGCTACCATTCAAACTTCAAAAGGTTTAGCTGATAAAGTTTATTTCTTACCAGTCACCCCCGACTTTGTAAGAAAAGTTATCCAATTTGAAAAACCTGATGGTATTTATTGTACCTTCGGTGGTCAAACCGCTTTAAATGTTGGTATTAAATTAAAAGATGAATTTGAAGGTTTAGGTGTTAAAGTCTTAGGTACTCCAATTGATACTGTTATTACTACTGAAGATAGAGAATTATTTGCTCAAGCTATGGAACAAATTAATGAAAAATGTGCTAGATCTGAAGCTGTTAATAATGTTGAAGAAGCTATTGATGCTGCCAATGCTATTGGATATCCTTTAATTGTTAGAGCTGCTTTCGCTTTAGGTGGTTTAGGTTCAGGTTTCGCTGATAACCAAGAAGAATTAGTTGCTTTATGTACTAAAGCTTTTGCTACTTCACCTCAAGTTTTAGTTGAAAGATCAATGAAAGGTTGGAAAGAAGTTGAATATGAAGTTGTCAGAGATGCTTATGACAATTGTATTACTGTTTGTAATATGGAAAACTTTGATCCTTTGGGTATTCATACTGGTGATTCTATTGTTGTTGCCCCATCTCAAACTTTAAGTGATGAAGATTACAATATGTTAAGAACCACTGCTGTTAATGTTATTAGACATTTAGGAGTTGTTGGTGAATGTAACATTCAATATGCTTTAAATCCTTTCTCCAAAGAATATTGTATTATTGAAGTTAATGCCAGATTATCAAGATCTTCAGCTTTAGCTTCTAAAGCTACTGGTTATCCATTAGCTTATACTGCTGCCAAATTAGGTTTAAACATTCCATTAAATGAAATCAAAAATTCCGTTACTAAATCTACTTGTGCTTGTTTCGAACCTTCATTAGATTATGTTGTTGTTAAAATTCCAAGATGGGATTTAAAGAAATTCACCAGAGTTTCTTCATTATTATCATCATCAATGAAATCTGTTGGTGAAGTTATGTCAATTGGTAGAACCTTCGAAGAAGCTATTCAAAAGGCTATTAGATCAACTGATTACCACAATTTAGGTTTTAACAAGACTAATGCTTTGATGAGTATTGATATTGATGCTGAATTACAAACTCCTTCTGATCAAAGATTATTCGCCATTGCTAATGCTTTCAGTGATGGTTATAGTGTCGATAAAGTTTGGAAATTGACTAATATCGATAAATGGTTCTTAAACAAATTACACGATTTAATCAAATTTGGTAATTACATTAGTTCATTCGGTACCAAAGAAAAATTACCAATGGACACTTTGAAACAAGCTAAACAATTAGGTTTTGAAGATCGTCAAATTGCCTTATTCTTAAATTCTAATGAAGTTGCTATCAGAAGATTAAGAAAAGAAAATGGTATTGTTCCATTTGTGAAACAAATTGATACTGTTGCTGCAGAATTCCCGGCTTTCACCAATTATTTATATATTACTTATAATGCTGATGCATCCGATGTTAAATTCGATGACCATGGGGTTATCGTTTTAGGTTCAGGGGTTTATAGAATTGGATCTTCAGTTGAATTCGATTGGTGTGCTGTTAGAGCCATTAGAACTTTAAGAGAAAGTGGTACTAAGACTATTATGATCAATTATAATCCAGAAACCGTTTCTACCGATTATGATGAAGCTGATAGATTATATTTCGAAACCATTAACTTGGAAAGAGTCTTAGATATTTATGATTTAGAACAATCTTCAGGGGTTATTATCTCCATGGGTGGTCAAACTTCTAACAATATTGCTTTACCATTATACAGACAAAATGTTAAAATCTTAGGTACTTCACCAGAAATGATTGATTCAGCTGAAAATAGATATAAATTCTCCAGAATGTTGGACAAAATCGGTGTTGATCAACCAGCTTGGAAAGAATTAACTTCCATTGATGAAGCCGAAAAATTCGCTGAAGATGTTACTTATCCAGTTTTAGTTCGTCCATCTTATGTTTTATCAGGGGCTGCTATGAATACTGTTTATTCAAGAGATGATTTAGCTTCATATTTATCACAAGCTGTTGATGTTTCACCAGATTATCCAGTTGTTATTACCAAATATATTGAAAATGCCAAAGAAATTGAAATGGATGCTGTTGCTAAGAATGGTGAAATGATCATGCATGTTGTTTCTGAACATGTTGAAAATGCCGGTGTCCATTCAGGTGATGCCACTTTAATTGTTCCACCTCAAGATTTAGATCCAGAAACTGTCAGAAGAATTGTCGAAGCTACTGCTAAAATCGGTAAAGCTTTAGATATTACTGGTCCTTACAACATTCAATTCATTGCTAAAGATAATGATATTAAAGTTATTGAATGTAATGTTAGAGCTTCAAGATCTTTCCCATTCATTTCTAAAGTTGTTGGTACTGATTTAATTGAAATGGCCACTAAAGCTATCATGGATTTCCCAGTTACTCCTTACCCAACTGAAAAATTACCTGAAGAATATTGTGCTGTTAAAGTTCCACAATTTTCTTTCTCAAGATTAGCTGGTGCTGATCCTGTCTTAGGTGTTGAAATGGCTTCCACTGGGGAAGTTGCTACTTTTGGTAAAAACAAATATGAAGCTTATTTGAAATCATTGATCTCAACTGGTTTCAAATTACCAAAGAAGAATATCTTATTTTCTATTGGTTCATACAAAGAGAAACAAGAATTATTACCATCTATTAAGAAATTACATGAATTAGGTTATAAGATCTTTGCCACTGCTGGTACTGCTGATTTCATTAAAGAACACTCAATTCCTGTTCATTACTTAGAAGTTTTAGATAAAGGAGAAGATCAAAAATCTGAATATTCTTTAACTCAACATTTAGCTAATAATTTAATTGATTTATATATCAATTTACCATCAGCTAACAGATTTAGAAGACCTGCTTCTTATATGTCTAAAGGTTATGAATCTCGTAGAATGGCTGTTGATTTCTCCATTCCTTTAGTTACTAACGTCAAATGTGCTAAATTATTGGTTGAAGCTATTGCTAGAGATATCAAATTAGAAGTTACTAACTTAGATGCTCAAACTTCTCATAAAGTTGTTGAATTACCAGGTTTAATTAACATCACTTCATTCTTAGGTGATTTTAATGAAATCGATTCTCAAACCAAACAATCATTAATCAATGGTTTCACCTATAATTCTTATTTACCTCAAACTTTACAAGGTCCAGTTATTGTTGATAGTGAATCATTAAATGAAGCTATCTCAACTGCTTCCAACACTTCATACACTGATTACTCAATCTCAATTGCTGGTTTAGCTTCTAATTATGAAGATGCTGCTGATGCTGCTAGAGATGCTGGTTCATTATTCTTACCATTTAATGAATTTGCTCCATCAAATGTTTCATCAATTTCTGCTCACTTTGGTTCATGGCCTGATTATAAACCAATTATTACTGATGCTAAAACTACTGATTTAGCTTCTGTATTATTATTGGCTTCATTACATTCCAGATCAATTCATATTACTGGAGTTTCATCTAAAGAAGATTTAGAATTAATCAAAATGGCTAAGAATAAGAATTTACAAGTTACTTGTGATATTTCAGTATTATCATTATTCTTATCACAAAAAGATTATCCTGAATTTACTTTCTTACCAACAGTTGAAGATCAAACTGCTTTCTGGAACAATTTAGAACACATTGATTGTTTCTCTATTGGTACTTTACCATATATCTTTGCTAAGGCTAAAGGTATTGAATTCACTGATTTTGGTATTAAAGAAATTTTACCATTATTATTAACTGCTGTTAAACAAGGTAAATTATCAGTTGATTCAATCATTGAACATTTCCATGATGCTCCAGTTAGAATCTTCAACTTACCAAAACAAGATGCTACTGTTGAAATTGATTTAGATAGAACTGTTCAAGTCAGTGAATTTACTGGTGAAAGATTAAATGGTTACATCAATAGAGTTTCTATTCATGATAATACTGTTGTCTTAGATGGTAAAGTCATTATTGCTGAAGCTACTGGTAAATATGAAGTTGAAACTACTTCAAGAGCTAGATTTGGTTCAGTTACTCCTTCTTCACCAATCTTGAATAGAAAAGCTAGAAGTTCATTTGGTGATGGTAGAAGACCTTCAATGACTAGTCATTTCGAACAAGCTGAATTTGAAAAAATCGGTAAAGAATTAGTTAGTCAACCACCAGTTTCTGGTTTAGGTGAAACTAATGCTTTAATTAATTATATCAGAAAGAACAACACTTTCTTAAGAAACAATGTTTTATCAGTTAAAGATATTACTAGATCCGATTTACATTCATTATTCACTGTTGCTCAAGAAATGAGATTATCAGTTGAAAGAAGAGGTGTTTTAGATATCTTAAATGGTAGAGTTTTAGCTACTATGTTCTATGAACCATCAACTAGAACTTCATCATCATTTGATGCTGCTATGCAAAGATTAGGTGGTAGAGTTGTTGCCGTTGTTACTGATGCTTCATCTGTTAAAAAAGGTGAAACTTTACAAGATACTATTAGATCATTAGCTTGTTATGCTGATGCTATTGTCTTAAGACATCCAGAAGAACAATCTGCTGATATTGCTGCTAAATATTCTCCAGTTCCAATTATCAATGGTGGTAATGGTACTAAAGAACATCCTACTCAAGCTTTATTAGATTTATTCACTATTAGAGAAGAATTAGGTACTGTCAATGGTATTACTGTTACTTTCATGGGTGATTTGAAATATGGTAGACCAGTTCATTCATTATGTCATTTATTAAGACACTATCAAGTTAGAATTCAATTAGTTTGTCCAAAAGAATTGGCCTTACCTGAATCTATCAAACAAATGTTAAAAGAAAATAACATGTTAGTATTAGAAAGTGAAGAATTAACTCCAGAAATCATTGCTAAATCAGATGTCTTGTATTGTACTAGAGTTCAAAGTGAAAGATTCTCTGATCCTGCTGAATACAATAGATTAAAAGATACTTATATCGTTGATAATAAGATCTTATCTCATGCTAAACAACATATGTGTGTTATGCATCCATTACCAAGAACTAGTGAAATCAGAGAAGAAGTCGATTTCGATCAAAGAGCTGCTTACTTTAGACAAATGAGATATGGTTTATTCGTTAGAATGGCTTTATTAGCTATGGTTATTGGTGTTGATTTCTGATCTATTTAAATAGAATTATCATTGGGGGATGATAATTGTATATAGTTTTTAAAAATTTAGATTTGTTTATTCTCACGTAGTCATGACTATATAATATACACTTTATTAATTATACACCGTTAAAAGTTCGTTTGGTTAAAGAACATATTTATCTTTATCTTCTTCATTTTCATCGTGATTATCTTCATTAGCTTGAATTAAAGCTCTAGCTATTTCAAGATCTTCTCGATTATCATATTTATGACTAGCAAATTCAACATCAGGATCAACAGGAATATCATTTTGTCTTTTATAATAGTCATTAGAATATTGGAATTCTGATCCTTGAGCTGCTGCTTGAGCATAACTTTGGGGGTTGGCATTTCTTAATTGTGATCTTTGAGCTGCTTCAACAGCTGCAATGATATTATCATCTAATGCGGATAAGTCTTGGGATGATAAAACTGACTCATCACGAAGATGAACGATATCATCAACTTGTAATCTGTTTTTAATAATACGGGCATTTGGATTATTTGGTTGAGATTGTATAACTTTATGAATTCTTCTATTATTAGGAGGATTATTGTTAACTACTGTGGAAGTTGATGGTACAGTACGAGGTTTATTAAAACGTTTGACTATCGTTGGATCTCCTGATTGATCTCTACATTCAGCACAACTTTTAATTGCTGCTGCTACCGTATCTTTAATTCTTGACCAATGGTACTTCTCAGCCACTGCTGATGTAGTCTTATTTATACCTCCATGATTCATCAAATGATATTCAGTACAAATTTGAATTTGTCTGACAGGATCAGCTACTACTTCTTTATCCTTTAACATTAATTTGCCATTCTCTAATCTATAATGACTACTAGAACTTCTTAATCTTGACTTCTCTTGTCTATCTGCCATAGCTGGGTATCTACCAGTTTCAAGATAAAATTTGATCTTATCGAACCTATAAGCACCGATCGAAGGATCTGGATTACTTACCAATTCTCTACCATACATAATAGCATCAACAGCTGTTTCATGACCTTTTAAAATCCCGGCTCCTTTTACTCTCCCTACTCTTTTGAAATTAGTAGATTCTAATACTCTTCTAGCAGGTACATTCGTTTCAAATACTAAATTGAATAAAGAATATGTATAACCTAATCTTGGTGACCATTGAAGATAACAATCAACCATAGTACGACCAATACCTTTACCTCTAATCCCTGCATTGACAATAAAACTTCCGGTACAAATATGACCTGATCTACCAGGATAACTTGGTTTGATATAAAAACTTCCAAGACATTCTTTCTCCCATTGTTTGGGACCTTCTAATCTTGGATTATCACCTAAAATCATCACAGCAGCGAAATGATTAAACCAATAATTTTGGAACAGTTCTAAATCAAGGGGTTCAAAAAAAGTTGAAGTTTCTCCAGCTTCAATCTCCATATTCATTTCATCACAAAGAAATGCTAATAATCCATCAGGCAACTCATTTACCGAAAAAATAGGATAAATAGTAGCTGTTGTTTCACCATCTCTTAATAATACCGTGTATCTGTCTAATTGAACAGGTTGAAATTCCAATGGTTTATAATTGTGTTCTTCGTCATATTTCAGCATTACCTTTCTTTTAAATCAAGATTTCAACTATGACGTTAATTAAGTTACTATAATATTGGCTGCAAAGGGTGTAATCACTATACTGTTGTGTATTTTTAAGTATAATGTTTATCGCATCGCAAAAGTTTTGAGTATGGGACATAAGTCACGTGAGTGAAAGAAACAAAAGTCATGTGATTAGATGAACATTAGAAGAGGAAGGGTTGAACTCTGAAGGCATATTTTATCACTATATCTAAAAAAAAATGAATCATCTATTTGAAATAAGAGTCATTGGGGACATGATCAACGTGTGAAGGTAATAATGGTTGATTTTGTAAGTCTTTACCATACATTACAGCACCAACTAACTTGTTTTCACCTTTCAACACAGCTACATTCTTGACATAACCGATTCTTTCAAAACCTAAACCATCCCAGATCTTCAAACTAGCAACATTGGTTTCAAAGACCAAATTGAATACTGAATAGGTGAATCCTAATTGAGGTGCTAATTCGAGATACTTTCTACCTAAAGCTTTACCAATACCTAAACCTCTTTTGTTATAATTGGTGATAAACCCAGCATTACATACATGTGAACATCTACCAATGTAATTGGATTTAATATAGAAGTTACCTAAGAATAAATCATCCCAGTTCTCGGACCCCTTTAATGACTCATAACTAGTGTAAGTACCTTCGACTAAGATTGCAACGAAATGAATAAACCAATAGTCAATAAACTTTTGTAAAGGGAAAGGTTCATGGTGTGGGTAAGTTTTCCCTTCTTCAATAACATGATTAAATTGTTTGTGAAGGGTCTTTACTAAAGACAATGGGATTTGATCGGCTTTATGTACGGGAATCAAGGTGACTTTTTTACCTTTGAGTTCATAATTTTGGAATTTGGTGATGACAATTGGAAATTTACCATCAGCAAATGGCAAGTCTTTGGCAAGTTGGAAATCAGAAACCATTTTATTGTATGAAAAATCGATTTTGCAAAACGTTCTTTATCTCAGATCTTATATAGGAAATCTACTACCGCAAATTTATCGCATTAAAAAAAAAATCACCAGCGATGATAACGACGTTTAACGACGATAAGAGGCGTTCAGTTTCTGAGAGTATGTAAGAGTCGAGGAATGAAATGGGTGATCATATAACCATAGGATTTCATGAAAAGGACTTATATTAACGAAATTTATAGATATAAGTAAAAAGGATAAAAGGCGTCAACAAGTCAGCTTAAGACTCAATAAACTTGACTCGACGTTTAATATCGAAAGAGAAAACTATTATCGAGTCACCTTACATAACTTACAAAACAATTTGGCCACATTACAACAAGGAGTCAATGAAGAGTTCATGGAAATGAAAAGTGAATTGGAGGTTACCAGAGATTTCGAATTAACTAAATTAAGATTATGGGAAGAATATCAAGTCAAAAGATGTGAAGATGAATATAAATCTGATTTACAAATAGCCAAAGAGAATCATGACAAGATGGTGAAGTTAATAAAGGAAAAATTATATGATAAATTACAGAATGAAATCAAGCAATTGAAGGAAGATAAATTATTACTTAATTTAGTTAATGCCAATAGTTGGGGAAATTCTCTGGATCCTACCACAGTAGCATTGAATTCTATTGCTGGAAGTACTTTGAATGATAGAAGATCATTAAGAAAAAGAGAATTCAGTAGATTCACTTCAGGGGAAGCAGAAGATTTATCTGATGGAGGTAGTGGTAATACTACAAGTGGATATTTCTCAAGTAATGGGAAAAGAAGAAGACATTATGCCACCAGGTATTCATCCAACGATGAAACTTCCAGTGTTCAACATTCACATAACCATTCGAAATTGAATCAAAATGGGTTAAGTAGTGGGAATGATTCTAATTTAAGTGATAAAGATTATGATGCATTGAATAGTATAATAATGAATAATGAAGATGGAGGAGTATCCCTTATATTGGCTGATAAACGTCAACAAGGAAAAACTACTAGAAATAACAATAAACAATTTGTTGGAGTTCAAGGATTGAAGCCTGAGGAATTGAATGATGATTTAAATTTATTGAGAGGTGCCATGAAGTTTGAACATTAATATTTTGATAATTGTTCGTAGATGCTATTGCTAAATATTGTTGGTAAATGCAATGTTTTTTCGTGGCTTGTCATCTCATCACCTAAGCCCCCTATGTATCACAGAACCTGGAGTTATGTATAGTAAATGTAAAGTAATTTTCGCGACACGATCTGACACATTGAATTCTGGGAACATGAGTGTGTTTGACGTCAAGGCGAGCAAAAGGCCAAGAATGAAACGACTAATGAAGTATTTGATAGTTCTTGGTATGATGGTTATACTTTCCACATTATATTTTACCGATATAGATGATGGAGTTATAAAAATGACCGATGAAGAGCTTATACGATATAGATCAGTTAAACTGATAAAGGAAGTGAATATGAGTGAACGTGATCTTTCAACTAATATTGATAGTGTATTTCAAGTGGGATGTAGAGAAATTGATTCTAGTCAACCAAGAGCAAATGCAAGTCTTGTGATGCTTGCAAGGAATCAGGAGATAGATGATGTGATAAAGTCTATGATATCAATGGAAAGGCATTTCAATCAATGGTTCAATTATCCATGGGTTTTCCTTAATGATGTTCCCTTTGAGGAGTCGTTCAAAACTACGGTTCAACAATATACCAAATCACTGGTTGAATTTGGTACTATACCTAAAGAACAGTGGGAATTCCCTGATGATATTGATAAAGATGAGTTTAATGAATTCACCAATTATCAAGGAGACAGAAGAATTTTATATGGGAATAATCCCAGTTACCACAAAATGTGCAGATACTTCAGTAATATGTTCTTTCAACACCCTTTAGTTAAAAAAAGGGAATGGTACTGGAGAGTTGAACCCAACGTTGAATTTTTCTGTGATTTGACCTATGATCCTTTTGTGGAGATGGAGAAGCATGGAAAAAAATATGGTTTCAATGTTGCCATCCATGAATTATATTATACGGTACCAGGGTTATTCCGTGAAACGAAAGCTTTTGTTAAAGAGAAGAACATACAACCAACAAAATTATGGAGGATGTTGGTGAAAAATTTCAGATACAGTGAAGGTGAGAATGATGCCCGTTATGATATGATCAAAAGTCCTCTAGATATACTACGAGAAATCGAATATGAGGTCACCATTAATAAATTATTTAACACGAAACAAAAGGGCTTGGGTGAAGTTGATCCTGATTTAATAGGCAGAATGATTGTTCAAGCAAGCGAAAAGCCGATTTTACATTTGGATAGATTTGATTATGAAGAATATAATCTTTGTCATTTCTGGTCAAATTTTGAAATAGCTAAAACAGAAATTTTCACTTCTCCCTTATATCAAGAATACTTCCAAAGACTCGACCAAAGTGGTGGATTTTATAGAGAACGATGGGGAGATGCTCCAGTACATTCCCTCGCAGTTGCCATGATGTTAGATGTGGAAGATGTACATTACTTCAGAGATATTGGATATAAACATAGTACCATAGGCCATTGTCCTGCCAATTCCAAGCTTGATCAACTTCCTTACCAACCTAGTGATGATAATGTAAATAATAAGAACTTCCAATCATATAAACCCGATAAAGGAGGAATCAATGGAGTAGGATGCAGATGTAAGTGTCCTTTATGGCATGAAGAAATTGAAGATCAAAGTCCCACATGTATAAGGCAATGGCATAGAGTAAGTAAGGACAATTTCAAACCCTTGACACCCGTTAATATTGATTTTTATAGAGCTAAGATAGAAAGACGGTTGAATAAGTTTTTGAAAAGAGGGGGGAAACTTGGTGAGAATCGGATCGCTGAAGATTTAATACGGTAAATAGAAATACAAACAAATCATATAGCCAATAAGATTCTAACACGGCAATTGAGTCACAAGTACATAAGAGAACTAGACTATTCGAGAAATGGAACTACAAAGAATCAGCCAATCAGAGAATTAATAATTGATAATATATTCTAGTATACAATAACAATACAGTGCTAAAAAGTTTAACCACCGAAACCATATAAGGTTCTTCCTTGTCTCTTTAAAGCGTAAACAACATCTAAAGAAGTAACAGTCTTTCTTTTAGCGTGTTCAGTATAAGTAACAGCATCTCTGATAACATTTTCTAAGAATGATTTTAAGACAACTCTAACTTCTTCATAGATTAAAGCAGAAATACGTTTAACACCACCTCTTCTTGCTAATCTTCTGATAGCTGGTTTTGTAATACCTTGAATGTTATCTCTCAAGATTTTTCTGTGTCTTTTAGCACCACCTTTTCCTAAACCTTTTCCACCTTTTCCTCTACCGGACATATTTATTTAATATATTTGATAATGAAAAATAAAGGGAGATTGGGTTGATATTTATATTAATTCTTTGATTTCATTTTGTAAACAATTGAACATTTTGGTGATTCGGTTCCTTACGTGTCAAACCCATTTTGCATCATAATATTTAGATGTGATAGTGACTAAAATTTCATAAATCACCAAAATAAAATGCCATCACATCAACACGATTGTTGGAAAGGCTGCAAAATTCCCAATTTGGTGTCTTCTCAAATCGCGGGAAGTTGAAACTTTGGTGGGGGGACTGAAATTAACTATGAGGGAGAGAGTTTATTTCAGTCTGATGATATTTTGGCTGCGAAAAATCCATCTTTTGTGAGGTACTAAGGATTTCAAAACATTAAGTAAATATCAAATATGATCTTTCCGAGATGGCAGAAGTGACACGACTCGCGTCACTAACCATATCTTATCTGTTTGTATGTTTGGTGTCACGTAAATGGCGTTTTGTTTATACAACGAACATCATCGAACTATTTAAACTTGTTGAAATCCTTCCATTTCTAATTATCAAGTTTATTTTACAATGGCTAGAACTAAACAAACTGCAAGAAAATCCACTGGTGGTAAAGCCCCAAGAAAACAATTAGCTTCTAAAGCTGCTAGAAAATCTGCCCCATCTTCAGGTGGTGTTAAAAAACCTCACAGATATAAGCCAGGTACTGTTGCTTTAAGAGAAATCAGAAGATTCCAAAAATCTACTGAATTATTAATCAGAAAATTACCTTTCCAAAGATTAGTTAGAGAAATTGCTCAAGATTTCAAAACTGACTTAAGATTTCAATCATCTGCTATTGGTGCTTTACAAGAATCCGTTGAAGCTTACTTAGTTTCATTATTCGAAGATACTAACTTATGTGCTATCCACGCTAAAAGAGTTACTATCCAAAAGAAAGATATCCAATTAGCCAGAAGATTAAGAGGTGAAAGATCATAGATTAATTTGACTTAGTCAGTGTATATTAGTAAACGTATTTATGTTTTGATCCTATTGTCTCTTATTTGTTGTTTCTCGATCTGGAGTCGTGTGCTCCTAGTCCACGAATTGTCACGAATGTGAGTGTTTATTAGTGTGTTACGAGAATATCCACGAAATATCTTTGGCGGATGAGATTCGGAAAGACTTTTAATGTTTCACCAGTTACCCTTGTTCAGTGTTAAAATGAAATAATATATCTTAAAGAGATTTGTTATAAAGTGCGGTACACCCATACTTAAGAGTTTCTTACTACTGATTACCTAAAATGGTCAATTAAAAGCTTATGCTTCAATACAGCTTATAAATAATTTCTATTGTTAACATTGAAAGCTTTATTTTCCGGTAACCGTTCCCCCATCCACCTTTTCTACACATCATGAATTCTCGACTCCAAGTTTCATTTCCACTTCGCGAAGCCTTTAGGACCCTATGAATTATCTTGATCAAGTAGACGAAATTGCTAATACTCCCTTCCCACCTTGGTTATTCTCTTCTTTACTTTTGTATAGAGGTTTAACTACCACCAAACCAATTGACATTGTGGGATCTTCAGGTTCATCAGCTCAATTTGCCAAAACATTATCGATTGCTAAACCAACTAAAGCATCATGTTTTACCTTTGGATTAACCCATTTAATTGGGGGATATATGATTTATGATTTTGATATAGATAATGGTGCTGGATTTACCTTTGCTTGGTCAACATTATATTTAATTGTTAATGGAGGGGCTAGTTTCAAAAGTATCTTTAGTGGTAGGATTGCTCCCGCTGGACTTTCATTATTAGCTTTAGGTAATGCAGGAATTTATGGTAAGAAATTCTTTTGGCCATCAAAGAAACTTTTACCATAAAGAGTTAGATAGTCTACCCAAATTGTTTATACCTCCTATTTACTGTCTATATATCATCAACTTTTAATCCCAACTCAAAGGTAGTAATTTGTTATCATTTGCAAATTTCAATATACTATCTTCATTATATAACTCTATGAATTGTTGATCCATTGGCCTTTCCTTTGGAGCGGCAAATTTTCTATATTCATCAAATATTATAGTTAAGGACCAATTTTGTAATCTTCTTAGAATTCCTATAAGACATCCAGTTCTATGTTTACCACGATTACAATGAATTAAAATAGGATGGTTTTCAGGATTTAAAACCACTTTCAAAGCTTCAGTAATGAGTTCATGGGAAATCACTACGAATGGTTCTTTGTTACCTGACATCCCCATTTGGAATAATTTAATATTCTCTTTTTCCAAAAACTCTTTATGTAAGTCAGGATATTCATCTGGGATCAAACAAAGGATACTTTTCAATTTCAACCGTTTCAAAAAATCAAAGTTATTGGCTTGTGGGAATGATGATCTATAAATCTTATTAACAACAGGAGCAAAGTTTTCTGGTGGTGTTAAAGGTTCATTATTCTTTTTGAATTTTGTATACTCATTATTCATTACTTCATGGACTTTAGCATCAAACTTATCATCCAAATCTTCTTCATATTCTTCTTGTTCCCCCTGTATCTTCAAATTCTCTTTCAAATGACCATTTTTATCGGGGAAAGCATTGGTTAAATCTAATTCATCAATCCTTGATCGTATGTTAATTTGGTCTTCGATAAAATTATTGATTGGTGGATATTGTGGTGTAATATTTAAATCCCTTTCATCTAACTCTTCATCCATTTGAAATGGATCTTCGAATTCCGTCATTTCTAGGTATTTTTTGGTTTATTAGCAAGTTGATTACTCGGGTTTGTAATTAATTTATTCCTTGTATGTTGACTGATAATCCACGTTTAAGTGAGAAGAGGTGCGACAAATGACATTGGACATTTGTTAGGGTTTATGCATGTTTGACACCTGCACAGTTCCATCGATGGGAACGGGGAAAAGTAGGTTGGACGGAGAAATGGCTTGGTGGTTTACGAGGAGTTTTTAGTTTAGAATTTCATGGAGATTCAATAAGTTTTGTTATTATGGGACAATAATGGATTTCAAGTTCATAAATTGTTATGTCTACGAGTATTTATCAATGATGTTCAATCTGCTGATACAGTCTGTCCTTCTACAAGAGCATTTCTGTACTTTCGGAGGTAACTGAAACGATACCTTTGAACCAACTCTTTCTCTTCAGGTCGTGTCCTTGATATAAAAGATAAAAAAATGAGAATCGATATTTTCATCACCAAATGGTATGTAAACAGATTCATAACTGGTAAATTGGAGATCTTAATATTGTAATCGTACAAATAGAAGAACACCTCGCTATTTTGTTCCTTCGAAGAAACACACCATCTCCATAATATCCTCCAAATGGACACCTACTAACAAAATAGTCCGCTTTGTTTAACTTCCAAACTTTGATAGAAGTGATTCTATTATTGATTTGTACTTGTACTTACATCCATGCATCATATCCAAGCATTTTAGATCGTAATAAAACTGGATTATTAGGAACCTTCTGGAAATTTGCCAGAATTGGTGAAAGATTGAGTCCTTACGTTTCCCTTGGTTTGATTATTGTGGCCTTCAATAATTTATGATAATGATTAATATATATATACCTATTACACTATTTACATTTTACTTGAACTCAAAAGTTTCATTGACGGAATTACATAAAACTGGAGCTCTTTCTCCTACAACTCTTTCTAAAGCTGCTGCATCCCATTTTGAGAAGATTGCTTTGACGAAGCAAAGATTTAAATCAACCACATTATTGAACACCGATTTACCAATGAATTTCAAATACTCCTTATAGAAAATAGGGTTGTTAGGAATTCCATAAAGTAAAATATTCTTCACTCCTCCAATTTCAAATCTTCTGAAATAATGTAAACGTTCAGTGTAGATAAGAACTTTAGTCTTCCCTTGAATGAAATGATGTCTAGCTCTTGTTAGTTTGGATTGAGGAGTATATTCATCCACAGCATCCCAAGTCAATTTCGTGGTGTGCATAAACTCTTTCACTCTTACATAATCAAAATATGATGAGATGATGATTAAAAGTCCATCATCATAACTGGAAGAATTTGAAAAGGAATTTATGATACTATTAGTGAAGAATTTGAATCTGAAATCAGGATCTGCCATAGGAGATGGTGATTCGAATCTTTGGAATACTTGACGAATCTTCAACCCCACAGAATTCATTATACAGTTACTGGAGTCAATGACCTTTTTGTATTTCAATCTTCCTGATAAATTTGTAGACTTGTTGATGACGCTATTGATATTAGGAGTCAAAAATTCAGAAAATACTAATCTTTGAGTGAAATATTTGGCTTGATCATTGATAGACCACATTCTTATCCTTGAAAAGTCGGTTTCATGGGATTTCTTAGGAACTTTGTTGATGTATTTGAATACAGTTTTAACATGATCCCAATTTTGCATTTCTATTTGATTAGCATTATCCAAAATTACCATTTCAATAGATGACAAGAAATCATATTCTCTTTTTCTTTTATCAGGGTTTTCTAAAATCATTGATAACCCAATAGGCGAAGCAATAATAATGTCTGATGAGTAGAACGATGAATATAACTTAATGGACTTTCTAGTGAATTTCAAACCCAAAGTGAAGTAATCATTAGTATTTCCTTTGAAGTAATACTTGAAATCATCAGGTTTTGAATCTGGTGGATTGGCATCATTGTGAAATTGAGCATTGAATCTCTTCCTGTTCTCTTTCTGCTCTACGGCTGAATATTTGATGATTAAATTTACTACATCATGACATGCTTCCCTTGTAGGTAAAAGTATAAGAACTTTGGGTCTGGTAAAACCTTGATCTCTGAGTTCAAGATCAGGTAAAGATTTCCCTTCTTTAATGGCTTGAGCATGAGATGATAATTTACTGTTGTTCTTTAAAATGGTGTCTCTGGTTTTATAAATATGATTTAATGCATGAATGACGTATAATTTTTTGTATGATTGATTCTTGTAATTGAAATAAGGATAGTTGATATCTTTATATTGTAACATAGCATTCAACAATGTAGTTTCCTCGGTGTTGAAATCATCTTTGATATAATTTAATATTCTCTTCTTGATATGTAATTTTTCAAGTGGTTTAACTGAATCGTTAGTTGGTAATGGTTGTGAAGCTACTTGAAAGATGGAATTATAGCCATTAACGTTACTTTTGGACTTTACAGACCATTTAATATCCTGTTGAGCTTCGAATTCATCATCAACATCAAAATGAACTTTGAATGGATCACTATCATCATCTGAGTCGTACTCTTCAGGTTCTTCATCTTCTTCATCTTCCTCATCATCTTCTAAATTGAGCCCTTCAATTTCTTCATCTTCCTCTTCCTCTGATTTCTTCACCTTAGATTTCTTTGTTTCTGGTTCAGCATCATTATCAAGTAAAGTTAACAATGCATTATAAGCTCTTGATTTATCGGTATCTTCAATTTCTTCTTCTTCGCTTTCTGGCTGTTCAACTTGTTCGTGAGTTTCTTCAACTTCGTCTTCTTCTCTATCTCTTCTACTTGTCCTAGTGACTTTCCTCAATTCCTGTCTACCTCCATGCTTCCTTTTAATAGCCATTGTGATGAGATGAATTTTCGCATCTCTCTTCCTAAATCTATCACAAACTCCATCACGTGAGTGCTCAGACTTATGTCTGGAAATTCATGCGACATTAGTAACAAACCTAATCTCCTTTCCACGACATTTACTATCTCGATATGGAGAATAGGGGAAGGGGACCAATTAAAGTCAGCCCTATCATACCCCACTAACTAATTAAATCATCGAATTATTTGTTTATAGCTCTTGCTCATCAAGCACTTGTTGTAAGGTGATTTCACATTGAAACCACACTGTTGCTAATTAACAACAGAATGACCAGAAGCAATTTCAGTTGAGATTTTATATACATCCTTTTCGGTAAACTGTCACTGGATGGAAAACCTAAAATTTCATCAATTTGAAACATCTTTTCATCTTTGATATTTAAACCTACAAAGATTGTTCGAAGTTTTCAAAGAACCATAAAATCTTTATTATAGAAAACCTATTTTTCATTCTTATAAGGTTATCGCAACAACCCCCGTACACCCATACATCCACACCCACTAAAGTCTTTTGACTATTGAGAAAATTTTTCCTCCTGAGTGTTTATATTCAATTAATTACTTATCCTAATAGAGAATTCATCGGGTATTTATTCTCATATTCAGTTCAACCTAGTTTATGGATTAATTTAATTTTGACATTTTCAACAATTTTTTTAAACTTGCAAATAAATTATCATTAAAATCAAATCAAAAGGCTAGACAATACACGCCAAAAAGATGAATATTCAATTAATACGATTCACAAGACTGATATTGTCTATAATATATCTAATACTAATAATATTATCCATACCCATGGCTTTTGATGTTGGAGGTATAGATTGTGGTTTAACATTTTCATTTACTATATTTTCATTATATTTCATTTTAACTACTATAAGATTACTAACAAGAAAGACAAAATATTTCAGATGGTTTTCAATATTTTACTATTTACAATATATTACAATTCCATCATTATTAACATTATTCTTATCGTATTATAACGGTAAAACAAAACCAGCTAATTTTACAAGTGTTGAGATCTGGAGATTTTTCATCGTTAATTCAACACCAATTTTCACAATTCTTGAAGGATTTTGTTCATTATTATCTATTCAAGCTATAAGTCAAATCATCAATTGGTTGAATAATTATAAAAGTGATAGTTGGTTAATTGTTTCATTGATATTTAGTGGTTCAACTATAACTGGTGCTTTATATTTCTTGTGGAGAATTTATGTTTTACCTATAACCATTGATGTCATTGGTGCATCATTGTTAGGTTCCTTATTAACTTTAACTGTCGGTTTAAGTCTTTATGGAATTTTAAGTAATAGAGGTTCAATTATTGAAAGTTCATTGATTTTTGCTTATATTGTTAGATGTGTTTATGAAACTTTCCCTCAATTAAGTGAAAATGCTAGTCAAGCTATAAATAATATCTTCAACAATACTAAGATTAATATTGAAATTCCAATTTTTAATCCAATTTTATCACCTCATTTGACTAATATACTATCAACTATAGTACCTTCATTAGCAGCTAATTTACCGGGATCAGTTAAAACGATGTATGAATTCTTGAATATTTCAGTAAGAAAATTACCAATCCCAGTATTGTTTAATTTTTCTTATAGAATAACGGTATTTTTCGCCGCTACTAAAATCATTCCTGCTTTATATCATTCAACTTTATATCCATCATCTTCCCCACCAAGAACTCCACCATTAATGAGATCTAGAGATTCCTCCTTAACTTCAATTAATTCCCTTTCATTAACAACATCCAATACCAATTCTCCATCACCCATTACAAAATCAAATTCCAATTCTTCTTTGAATTCTCACATTGAGACCAAATCATTTTCATCATCAAAACCTCCTTCAACAATTGTAACATTGATTTATTCTTATTCACCTTGTATTATAATACCTGTTTATACTCATCTTTTGATGTCTTATAATGGAGAATTAGCTACTCATTTAAAATTATGGGGAGTTTTCACTTCATCTAAAAATTCATTGGAATTACCAATTCATCCAGTCCAATTTTGGAATTGGGTTAATATGGCAACCACTTTGATTTTATATTTGTTAGAATTATTTGGAGAGAATAGTCTGAATAATAATGCCTTAACTAATCATTGGAAAATTGATTAATTGTATAGTAATTTGTATATTATATTTCTTTAGAAGAGCTCTTATAGTTTGAATTTTTTTTTGGCTTGTAAAAGATTTTTTTGGCTTGTAAAAGAATTTTTTGACTTGTAAAAGATTAAAAGGTTTGCAAGTTCAGAATTTGCAATCTCGTCCCCAATTTAATTTTATTAAATTTCAGAGCTTGACTCTATGTTGCTTGATTTTTTCATCATTGTACTCGAAAAACCTCTTAAACTTTTTTCAAATCAAAGCCTGGCATATTTGACTATGCAATCTCAGTCTAAAGTTAAAACCTATAAACTTCAGTACCAGAATTCAAGCTTGGAGACGTTCATGGATCAAGAGTGAGCTCCATTGAGTTAAAATGAATTCAATTGTTATAACTATCGTTTAGGATTAAAATCCCATGGCCGAATGATTAGAACACTTTAACAAAATAAATTTGTTAAACGAATTGATGATTCGTTACGTTTCCGCATGTTAGGCAGGAGACTTTCCCCAAAGCATTTTATTAACTACAAGAGTTCTTTTGTAAGCTTCGAAAACAATTCTTCAACCATGAACGTGAAAAACTTTAGTAAAATTTTCTCACTATTTATATTCGATGCGTCGTGCGACACTCATATATTGACTATTTACAAACACTGTGCTCATATTAGGGTTAGAAAAGAATCCAACTTATGAAAGATGATGGTAAAATACTTGCTAACCAATCATAGGCACGAGCCCCAGTACCACAATAAACAATTGGAGGGTTAATTGATCGTTTGGAATAAACTAAATCGAAGATTACATGATATAAATCTCTTAAATTAGCACCTCTACCAGTGGATTTGATAGGATTGATTCTGAACTGGGATTTGGTGAAATTCATTTTATATAGCGATTTGATATCTTCGCTCCAACTTTGAACTTCTGAATTAATAATGCTGGACGTTTTCAATGTCGAGTTACTTGACAGAACTGATATATTACCTAATTTGATTTGAGTTATCGATAATCCATGCAGGGTAACTTCTCTAGTGAGTGTTGTGAATAAGCTCTGTAATGTATTCTGGAAAATAGCTTCAGGTCCATGGAAAGGTAAATTCAATGAACTGGTTATTGTGGGGGTGATAACTATAGTCTTTGCCTTTTGAGATCTTAAGAGATTGATCAACCCTGATGATACCAACTTGAAATAGGTGGATAATTTTTCCATAAGTTTGTTCCAGGATGCAATGCTAATGTTTTCGATTGGTCCAATGGGGAAGTACAAAGAAGGAGCAAACACAACACCCACTAATTTCAAATTATGTGCTTGTGCTCCAGGGAAGGGCACTACGGGGATTTCCAAAAGATTATGGAACTTGCTTAATTGATATTCAAAACTTTCACTATTGGTCAAATTAAGATAATTTATATCATCGGTGATAGGGTTGGATTCGGTATACTTCAAGTCTTTGTTATCTAAGATAGTTAAATAAACAATAAATCCCCTTCTCTCAAAATCAAGAGCAATCAATCGAGTCATGGGTTCAGTGGGTGACCCAACTATCAATATAATATCTTGCCTTGCACCATTCTCCAACTTGGGTACTCTTCTCCTTGGTTTGGTCCTTTTTGGTTTTCGGGAATAAATCCATAACCCAGCAAGCCCTAGACCTACTCCCACTGAAAACACAGTCAATCTTGTTTTATGGCACTTTATAACTTTCAACAAAGATGTCTTTTCACTCACGATCTGTGGTTCACTACTTTTAAATGGATTATACTGGTAAACATTCAAATCTTTAACTTTCTCGGTCAGATCATAGACATATTTACTAGCACCATCATAAATATATCTTAAAGTGTCGATTGTCGCCAGAACAGGTTCAGCCACCATCTTTAAACAATCAAAAATTCAGGATGCAAGGATAGATCGAATAAGGATTAAATAGTTGCGAAATCATTAAAAAAAAAATAGAATGGAGTAAATCCTGCCGGTCCCAGGAATCGAACTTGGGTTTCTTCGGCCACAACGAAGTGTACTAACCACTATACTAGACCGGCAATCTATATGTGGCGTTTACCTTTTTGAATCCATGAAGTTGTACAGCTTACGTAAGCATTTTCAAATAGCTAATTCCATGCCTGGAAGCTTGAACTTCATTCCTTGGGGATATATACTGAAAATTTATGCTCCTTGATTTTGTCTGAAAGCACAAATGCACCAAATTCGGTGGCATCTTATATAATACATTCGATTTAATCCAGGCTTCTCAACTTTCTTGATAATGATCTTCCAGACACCATCAGAAGATCTTTTACCGTAACAACACCCATAAAGTAGGTAAGTACAACATAGATGTCATGCTTCAACAAAAAGAATTGGAGATTGGATGGACAAAAAAAAAGAATGGAAATAATCCTGCCGGTCCCAGGAATCGAACTTGGGTTTCTTCGGCCACAACGAAGTGTACTAACCACTATACTAGACCGGCTATTTCTGTCCGAAAACGCGGGTTGTGGATCTTGAAACTAAAATCAATTTTAAAGTCCGCTTTTTGGCCATGAAGAAGTCACCAAATGGCTTCAATTCATAGCCCATTATTCTTAGATATATAAGCAGTGATCAGAAAACTGATTTATGCGCAGAAAGGTTAAGCTTGCCTTGAAAGAAACTTCGAACTTTGCTACAACCAAACCATAACCTCATAAAAATTTTTCAGTGCGGAGGTATTCAGGATGTTTAATTCAAGATTCGTTGGTATATTAAGAACTGGTAGAGCCTCTTCAATGGCTTTATCAAAACCTTCATTGAAACCTTCATTATTATTATCGCCTATTGTCAGAAATCACCAAATTTTGAAACCTTCATCAATACTATTAAGAAATTACAGATCCTATTCAACCAAATCAGCACCACCTCCACCTCCTCCACCTCCTCCAACAGGAAGTATGAAAGATAAGAATGCTAAAGGTAAACTTCTTCTTAACAGAATTTCAAGAGCCATAACTTTTTCAGCTTCCTCAGTATTAGTCATAGGTGCTGCAGGTGTCGCCTTGTTGGTAGTATATTTGATATTATCAGAATTATTTTTACCTTCAGGGGATACTAAAACATTCAACAAAGCCATTAAATTAGTGGAAAGTAACGAAGAAGCCCAGAAGGAATTAAAATTTGAAACAGGTGAAAGATTGAAAGCATATGGTGAAGGACCAGCTGGTAAATGGGTAAGAAATAGACCTGTTCAAAGTATCAGAATGAAAGATAAAGATGGTAAAGATAGAATGGTCATGAGATTCCATGTTGAATCAAGCAAAGGTTTACATGGTACTGTTTCATTGGAACAAATTGATCAAACCTTCTGGAGTTCAGAATTTGCATACATTGCTTTAGATATTCCAAATCGTAAGAGAATTTATATAATTGAACCAAAATTCCAATCAAAGAATTATGTCCCAAAATTCAATCAAGATGGGGGATTCTTAGGTCTCAAATGGGGTCCTAAAAAAGAATAGACATTTTCCACCACTGTATATATTCGATTTTAAAATAAATATTTTAATATTGCTAATAAGCCTAATCCAAACAATGAAGAAATGGTGTTCTTGTAAGAAGCGGCTAAGGATTTTGCAATTTCGGTTTTATTTTGAGATTCAAAAGATGCATATCCATCAAATGTAGGTGATACCTTTTGTTGACCAGAATTTTGAACTTCTTTATCATGAGATTCAGCGTCTTTTAACGCATCTTCACATGTTCGTCCATCTCTAAGAAAGATACTTCTTAAGTCTGATCTATCGTTGTTGGTGATCAAGACTGCCCTTTCATTGAAATTACAGGCATCTCCTGTCTTATTGTGTAAAGAATAATACTTGTCTAAGGCGAATGACACTTTCTGGTTCAAACTGCAGTCGGAAAATTTACCATACTGCCCATGGATCCCATCTGCTGCTATTTCCTTGCAATCAATTTTTGAACAGACTTCATTCAAAAGATCTTCTTCACGTACCTCTTTAAATGGAGTTAAAATACATGATAATGAAGATTGTAAACATTCACATTTTCCTCTATCAGGAGTGGGAGGTAATTTTTCACTGGCTTTCCAGTCAGAACTCTGAGGGCATTGTTGGAGGTTAGTTTCATTTGTTTCAGCCATGACGATTGAGGTCTGTTTAGGTGTGTTCAAATTGTACCTTGAACTTAAAATATTGAAATCGTCTAAAGGTACGATTGACCCATTTTTAGTTTCCTTTACAACCCCATATTTGTTACCGTGTTGGAAATATTCATATGCAATACCTCCGGACCACACTTTGGACATAGTTAACCCGTATAAGGCTTCAACTTCAGTAAAAGGTCTCGGGGTCATAGTATTACAACCGAACTCACTGAAAAATACTGGAATGGTAGATTTTCCGAATTCGAAAGTCCTATCTCTGTATCCAGAAGTTGAATAACTTGAGTAGCCACACCATTCATACATGTTTAAACCAAAGAAATCTGCTCTTTCGCTGGAGTCACCACAACTAAAGTAATCGGCCACATTATTTCTAATGTCAGAATCGTCATTAGAAGCATAACCTACAGGAATGTTTCTATACCCTTTACTTTTCATGTAACTTTTGGAATCCCTGATGGCAGCTTTCACAAATGGCGAAGCATCAATGTTGACCAAAGAATTAGAAACTTCATTTCCAGCAAAGAAACCAAGAACATTATTGTACTTGTGCATAGAATCTATGACATACTTGTACCTATCAAACACATCGATATTCCATGTTGGATTGTTTCTATTTATGGAAGTTTCAGGCTCAGCCAAATCCAACAAAACATAAATCCCTTTGGATGCAAATGCATCCATACAAATATCATGATTTTTTGATGGGTCAATTTGATAAACTCTTACTACATTGACGTTCAACTGCTGCAAATATTTCAAGTCCCTTAAGCACGTAGTTTTGTTTGCCAAAGGATCAATATATCCAAAACCGTCGTTCACAAATGAATCATGTTCTTCTCTGTTCCTTTGGTATGCGATTCCTTTTATATAGAATTGGTATCCTTCCGAAGTCACAAACTTATTTCCTTGTATCTTTATGGCTTTCACATTATCATGGCCAACCTCCATAGGTAATGTGGTGGCACGTACATAAACTGCACATATTATCAAAAGAATCAAACACTTGATCATTCTGTGTATTTTGCAAAATTCACAAAAAAAAGTCTCGGAGGTTTTTTTGCAGCCAAAATGTCCTAACATTATTAAATATCTATTAAAACTATTAATACCGAAATAAATTGTTTACATACGTTATATACAATCAAAGACTTGAAGTTAAAATACTTCATAAAGTTCTTTGAATTCCCTTTTACCTTTACATTCTATCATAAATAAATCATCATCTGTAGCATTGATTAACAAACCAGCTTTACCAATTCTTTCGATCCTATCTAATTTCTCATCTTCACAAATTAACCATCCATAATCTTGTTCGTTAGTTTCATTGTTAACCAAAGTGAAACTATAATAATTATTACCACTGAAAGTATCTGAAATAATATGAACACTTAAAGAATACATGGATAAGATTTTCCATGATGATGGACTAGTGAAACTTTCACCGTTATCGATTTTCTTTTGTAATCTCACTGTCATTTGGTTCAATAACAACAATTTAGTATTATCAGGATTATTCAAGATAGTAGCATTATTTATATCGTCCGAACTAATGGAAACCATTGAAAAATCTCTCGTTAATTGTGAAACATATGGTTGTTGTTTCTTATTTTCAACAGTTGGATTTTTTAAACTTGAAGCAACACTGCTCATAGTTGAAGATTTGCTAGTAATACCTCCATCCATGATTGATGAGGCAATTGTTTGTCTTGAATTGCCAATTGAATTAGATGAAGATTTATGCAGTAATTTCTTTGGACTTATAGCTCCTTTGACATTCTTGACATGAGATACGATAGTTTGAGTTAATTCATTGGAGAAACATCTAATCATAACAAGCATACTTTGATTGGTGATACAATTTTTAGAAGAAATTTGAACATCTAAAGCTGAACTTTGAGTAATATCAGTATCTTGACTAATATCCAATAATAAAATTGGTTTATCAATAACTTCATTATATTTATCATCAAATTCTTCTTTGAATACTAACATCCAACTTTTACCTAAATCATAATTAACCACTAATTTTAAGAAAACAGTTTCATTAACAGTTAACATTTCCCATTTACCATATTTTGGTTTCCATTTTGAAACTTTCATTGATTTTGGTGAAGTAGGAGATAAATAAAAATCAATGGTTGAATCATCATTGATAACATCTTTTAATTCTTGAGGAATAACCAAATCCAATTCTTCATGTAAACTACTAGCTGATTCGTTATTAGCAGTGTTTTTATAAGGTTTGAAGAAATAAGTTGATGTTGAAGATGGTAAGGCAAAAGCACTACCTGAAGCATTCTTATGTTGAGTTAATGATGTAGCACTACGGTTATAATTACTGATATCTTGAGAAATAGTAGACATACCAGAAGTGACTGATGAAGCAGATAAAGGAATTGTGTCAGAATCAGACTCAATGCCAGCATCAGTATTGATTCTTAAATTTTTAGGATTAGTTGGTTTGAAAGTTGGATCAGGTAAAATATCAGCTTGTTGAATTTTTGGAGTTTTATTTGGTTTTTTAAACATTCCAAAAAATTTTGATTTAGGTCTTTCATTTTGTTGAATCATTTCATTTAATCCACGATGAACACTGAATGAAGGATTATGACTTTTACCAAAGTTTGAAATATCAATTGCTGAACCAGTCGACAATTGAAAAACTTTTGATTTTGATGATAATTCAGGAACTGAATGATTACCATGATGAGAAAGTGGAGTTGAAGGTTGGAAATTTTCTTTATCTTCAATAACTGAATCAGTTTCAATTTCAGCTGATGATGAAACAGGTCTATCATGAATTTGTTGACTTTCAGAAATAACACCTGAACGAATATTTTGAACATGAATGTCATGTTGTGAAGAAAAGTTATTAATTTCAATTATTGGATCTCTAACGGAAGAAACTGAACCTGCTGAAGATGCAGGTGATGAATTATGAGATGCAATAACTTTAGTTTGAGGTTTAACTAATTCAAAGGATGAAAGATCATTAGATGAATCAGAATCTGGAGTTGAAATTGATGGTGCAACCCATTCATTTGGTTTCAAAGTTGGAGAATTAATAAGTTCTTTGAATGCTGGTTTTTCAGGTGATTTGGTTTCAGATTCTTCCATTTGAATATCTTCAGATGACATATCAATACCTAAACCAGACATTTTCAAATTGTTATCACTTTCACTTAATTTAATCAAAAAGTTTGAATTTAATGGAGATTCTGGATCATCTAATGGGAAGATTAATGACAATTTTTTGATCCAATTAGCTAAGAAATCATCATCAGGACATGAAATGACAATTTTTTCATTAACAAGATTGGAAGATTTAGTAAAATTAATTGATTTTAAGATTATTTGACAATTGGTTTTACTATAAGATAATGAAACTTCATTGATTCTGAAAGGTGGGAACATCAAGTATCTTGAATTACCTGAAATAGCAATTAAAGCCAAAGCATTGAATTGTTGGGAAGTTGAAATAGAATTATTCAAATCTAATAATAATAATTCCACTTCAGGTTTAGATTTTAAGTTTTTAATCACTAAACTAGAACTTCTAGTTCTTTCGACTATTTGAGTTAATTTGAAATAACTACAAACATTATTATTATGTAAGTCACCAAATATTTGCACATTATTGAAGTTGATGTTATTTAAAATTGAATTTTCCATATAATTAGTATAACTATCAACTATTTGTTTACAATCCGATGAAAATTTATTCAATTGTTCTAAGACATAAGGATTTCTTATCAATTTAACTGAACTTTCAATGAAAGAAATATAATTCAAAAGGTGTAAGATTGGTTTATTGAAGTAAGTTGAATCGTGATCAACAAATTCTGATGATTGTAAACATTGACTATATTTTTCAAATAATAATAAAATATCATCATTAATCCATAAAATGAAATCATTAACGAAACTCTTAAATACTTGTTTATCATCATTACCATTAGTTGAATCATCAAATAATTTCAAATTCCCATTTAAAACTTTTAATAAATTTTTATTCTTTGTAAATAAACCTCTAACTAATGAAGTAATTGAAGTTTGGGAAGATTTTGATGGTCTTATTATCCCTAAGATTTGAATTAAATTATTGTTTTCATCATTTTCAAATGATAATAAATCATTTATTAAATCCAATGGATTTGATATAGTTGATTGCAGACTATATTGATTCATTTTATCTTTGACCAAGATGGAAAAATATTGTCTTAAACCTTTATATATATAGATTGATAATGGGAAATATGGAAACTGAAGGGATGAAATAAAAAATATTAAGATCCAAAGGATAAAAAATAATGTTTAAATTTTTGTAATTGGCAGGATCAAAGTAAATATATTGAAATCAATAAGGTGGGCTATTAATGTCTCAGGTATAAATTTTAACTACTGAGACAAAAAAATGGTGTATTAGATTGCTTTATTAAACAGACGATATTTCTAGAATCGTTAATTGTTAAGTAACTTTGTTTATGTTTTAATGCATGAAAGAATTTTACTAGTAAAAATTCACTAATTTTAGTTAAAACTTTGGTGTTGCAGGAGGTGATAGGTTTTGGTGATGTCTTGTGTGTAGAAAAATTAATTCATCGCGTCGTGTTTTTAAGACGTGGTACGTGAATTCATGCATAAATTTAACGGGTGAGATTCGTGTTGTTTTGGTGGCTATACGAAAGGAGTTTGGTGAGGTACCGCATTACAGACCCTGAGAGTGGGTTAAATAGTTAAAAGGTTAATCTCATTGACTTCTATAATTATATACGAATTATGTTAATATTTCCGTTATAGGTCCTGGTAGAATTTCCTCATTTTAGAATTCCTTTAGGATTTCCGTTGATTTGTTCAATTTATCTTGCATGGAAAGGTAAGAGGTTTCCCGTGCAATTGGAGATTACATATTCTTGAGTCGTTTGGGATTCCAGCTCCAACTTTGTCGATATCAAGAAATACACCATTCTAATGCTTCGATTATCCCGAATCCCGTTTTTCCACTTATAGATAATACTTTCCATTGTTGATTTGCCGGAATCTTCTCGTCAACATTAAGTAAACTACTAACCTCGCGTTCAACTTCTTCATAGTCATCCAACAAATCAACCTTATTAACTAAGATCAATACTTTAATCCCCACTAATCGATCTTGAAGTAAGATCTTTTCCTTCAATTCTTTGAATGATTCATTTAATCTTTCAAGTGCTAATCCATCTATAACCCACATAATGGCATCTGTTTTATCGAAATAATTCCCCCAGAATGCTCGTAAACTGGTCTGACCTCCTATATCCCAAATATTCAAATTGTATTCTTTGTATAACACCGTACTTATTTGAAACCCCATGGTAGGTGATACTTTCAGTACATCTTCATTGATGATTTTTTTGACTATAGTTGTTTTACCTGCATTATCTAATCCCAATATTAATATCCTTAGCTCTTTATCTTTAAGTTTTTGTTTTTTTATGATACTAAGTAATCCCATTAACTATCACCAACTTTTTGAATCGCACTTCTCATCGGCTGCGAATCTTTGTGAATATACTTGTCATCAAAGTGGTGGATATTTCACCACTTTAAAAGAGATAACCATGAAACAGACTTCCATATTTGAATATAGATCTCGAAGAGAAGTTAAAACTTTCGAAGAAGTCGTTGATTTGACTTCTGATAATGAGGAGTTAAATGGCGGCAATGATTTAGATAACAAATTATCTATGGGTATAAGTACATCCGATGATATGGATGTGGAATCAAACAGTACGGATTACGTGTCGGCCGAAGAGTCTACAAATATTAACCCTTTTCTAGATGTTTCGAAGTCTTTGATCAAGAATGAAATCGATTTAAAGGAACTGTATAGTCTTGCTATACCTTCAACTTCATTTATATCTCAGATCAATAACGTTCCTGATCTATCTATCAAGGAAGAAGCTAAATTGTTTGTTGAAGAAGAAGGATGTGTGAAGGAAGAGAACTTTGCTGAAGAAAAAGAGATATTTGTGAAGGAAGAAAAGTTGGTAGAAGAAATATTTGTTAGGGAGGATCAGAAGGAAGATTATCAACAAGACCAGACAGAATATGAAATACGTGAAGATAATGCAGATGATGAAATGGAATTAGATACAGCTGATGATACTTTAATGAGGTTCTACGAATCTGATTCTGACATATCTAGTGATGACGATCCAGATTATGAGTACAGAATCATGAACGATATTGATCTTAATTATGCTTCAAGTGATGAAGAACAATATTCGTTCAAGATCCTAGGTGATGCTCCCAAACGATCAAAGCAACAAAATAAAATCAATATCGACAACATATCACATCTTGAGTTAGTTGGCAATGATAAAGATGCATGTCCTGTTTGTAAAGTATTTTTGGGTGAATTAACTGAACAATTCCGTCAAGCTCATATTAAGGGGTGTTTATTAGAGACTAACTTTACAGTTTCTCCAGTAAGAATAGCAAAAGAGAAAGCTGTCCCGTTGGTTAAGTTGCCACTGTACAGAAATGATACCGTCAAACAGAGTCCATTGAGAAAGATTGATCCACCAAAGAATGTAAGTTTTAAATCTAAAAGAAGACCTATACCTGATTTGAAGATCATGGAGTTTCCCGTGAATCCCATCAATAATTTCAAAGTGTCTATGGATGCATTTAACTATTGTCCACATCTAGAAATTGATCATTACTTTCTAAGTCATTTCCATGCTGACCATTATGGAGGAATAAGCAAAAAATGGTGTTATGAAAGAGTTTTTGATTGTGTTGAAGATTTTGAAGATTTGTCAAGATACAGACCAATTATTTATTGTGGTAAAGTAACGGCTAATCTTTTAACCATCAAGTTCGGTATTGATCCCAGATTCTTACAAGTATTGGATTTCGAAACCAAATACCTCATCAAGTCTTATGATAATTTCAAGAATGGATACGAAAAAGTACAGAAGGTTGAAAAAGTTGAATGTCCTGGATTGTATGTAACTTTAATGACAGCAAACCATTGTCCTGGATCAGCTATATTTTTATTCGAATCATTTGGTGACGAAACCGTTAACAAAACTTATTTACATTGTGGAGATTTCAGAATCAACAAGGATATGTTACATCATGAACTTCTCAAACCGTACCTCCTACCCAAAGGCAAATCATTGATCGATAAAGTATATTTAGATACCACATATTTAACATTTCATTACAATTTCCCCAAACAAGAAGATGTATGTAATCAGATCTCCCAAATGTTTGAAGATCTTTCTGACGTACTGGATACTTCTTTATTAAGTGAATGGTTCGGGTTGAATAATCAGTCAAGAATAACGGATTTTTTGAAATCCAAAGCCAAACCGAAGAAGAAATTTCTAATCGTTATTGGAACCTATGTCATTGGTAAAGAAAGATTAGCAATAGCTGTACTGAAAAGACTCAATAATTGTCCCATATATATTCTGAGTATTAAAAGTAGAGGATATCAGTATGAAGTAGTACGGGCATTCGAAGATGAATATTTAGATACCCATTTAACAGAGAATGAATTTGGTAATGATGATTGTCAATGTGTAATACATTTGGTGCCAATGGATATCATTTATACCATGGAAGAATTCAAAAAATATATCAAATTCAATAAGTATTTAGATAATTTTGAAAGATGTGTAGGGTTAAGACCAACAGGTTGGAGTCATACCCAAGAATATCGAACAAACAAAGAGCTAGATATGTTGGAATATCCAAAACCCGTCACTGATAATATGTCAAGAAATCAATTCATTAATATAGTATGTGATATCTGTTTAGAAATACCGGACTTCAATTACAATAATGATATTTTACCTCAAAATAAAAGATATTCTTCAACCAACAGAAGAGATAAAGATTCCTTAAGAATTTATTCATTACCATATAGTGAACATTCATCATATAGAGAATTAACATACTTTTGTTTGTTTTTGAATATTGCAGAAATAATACCTACAGTGGGAACAGAAGAAGATCGACTAGTTGGTAGAATGAATCAACATATTTCATATTGGAATCAAATCAAAGAACTTATGAAATCTAAGGTTCAAGATCCTACTTTAGATAAAATGGTTCATCATAAAATTCAAGAGTTAAATATTGAAAAATTTTAATGATTAAGGGGTTTATTTCTATAAAACTAACTACTAGCAGGATGAAGCACGGAATTATAAAATGCTAAAGTAGCTTCACATTGTTCTTTTTTACAATCAGTCCATGAAACGGTAAAATCACCTTTAACATAATGTAAATGATCACCTTCAGCAATTGGAGTGGTACTATGTCTTGCAGCTATAGTTCTTGCAGGTATAATAGCAGTTTTACTTAATAAGAAAGGATGCCATTGTAAAATATGAGTTAAGGCCGAATCAGGACCGAAGGGGAAATTTGGATATTCAAAGAATAAATCACAAGTCCAAAATTCAAGTATTGATCTTCCTACATCGTCATTTTTAATTATGAAAGAATTAGTTTCAATTTTATCGTTAGATTGTGTTATAATCAATTTAACTGAACCGGGTTTTGATGATTTATAGGTTTTTATTATACCATTTTGAGGATTAATTGGTTGTTCTCTTAACATTATTGGACTTAAAACATCATCTTTTAAAACATAATCTTTCAAATTAATTGATGTATCCATGATTAATCCATCTTCATCAAAATACCAGAACCATTTTGTTTTAGGAAATGCAAACATAGCAGCTCTTAAACAATAAGTTCTAATCCATTTCTTCTTTTGTTTATTATCAAAATTGGAGAAAGAATTTATCCAAGGTAAAAATTCTTCATACCAACGAATATAAACTCCATAATTATGATCATGAGCATAATCAATTCTATTTTGAACAATATTAGTTAATCCACCTAAACTATATTTTTCAAAGTCAATAGCTGTAACAATAACAATTTCAGGATAATTTTTGTCATTTTTTGGCTTATAAACAATTTTATCTCCATTCTTGAAGGTATTTTTGGCTTTAGATAAATCTGAAGCAGCATTTTCATCCTTTTCCTTAGATAATTGAATAGATGGGTCGACATTATCAAAAGCATTCAATGAAACAATCGAACTAACATCAATTTCTGGATGATTAGCATCTCTAACTCTTGATTCTTTAACTAATTTGGATCTACCTAATTCTTTTAATAATGGAGCATGTTCTACTGGAGGGAAAATGTATTTGGAAGTAGTAGTAACTTTATGAGGACTTGTAAAAGGATGAGGTTCCGGATACTTATTGGATGAAGATTTTTGAAATAATGATATTGAAATACCTAAAGGATTTAACCAAAGAATTATCACTATGAAAGTTATTATCCAAAGACTTAGATTCCTTTGTTTCAATTGGATGTTATTAAAAGTTGCCGGAAGGGGTAAATAACCTTTTTTCTCTTTAGGTTTAAAAGACTTTCCCATAGTTGTTGACTTTTGAGATTTGATCTGTGAGAATTTGAGATATGAACCGTGATAGAGATGGGTAGAAATGGTAGTAAAGATGGACTTAGTGGAGGTTTTAAGGCCAAAGGGGGGTTGTTATGGATACAAAAAGAGTCTAGAGGTTTACCAGAGGTGTTAAAATTTGGATTTGAAAGGTAATTGGTCCAGATATATTTTTATATTTGATTTCAGACACGTCTATCGAGAATCTCTAATTCTATCTTCAATCACTTGAAGAGCTACTTGTCTTCTTCTTTCAGCTACAGAATTAGCAAGACTCTTTTGGGTTTGGTTGATTTGTTCCAGTCTTTTACTGGCTCTTATATTACCTTGTTCAATAGAATCATCATTAAATGGTGTAACTATACCTAAGAATACTGATCCTTCATAAAACTTATCAAACACTATAGATAAATAAGGTTTGGTGATATTAGGGAAGAATTCTACCAATTTAAAAGCATCAGATGCATCACCTCTTATGATAGTTTCATTATTATTTATTGGTAATAAAGGATCACTTGTGAATGATTGATAGAATCTAAGATAATTATATGAAACAAGGAAACTTTCAAATGATGGGATTACAGGATATAATGATCTGGATATTATAATTGACCATAAGAATACAATTATAAGACAAATAAAAGGTAAATGTTTGACTCTGAAATTCAATAATCCTTGAAATAATACGATATTATGTTCGGGTATTAATTGTTTTAAAACCACCAAGAATCCAAAGTAATATGAAATACCTCCTCCTAATGGTCTATCCATTCCTACACCATCTTTTCTTACGATGTTTGAAACGATAGTGATAAGAACAGTCAGTAAATTAGTTATGGATCCATTGATGAAAACAAATTGAATGACTTCTCTGAACCCCCAAAATCTTTCAATATATTTACTAGCAACTGTTAACACAGTTCCAGAAACAATAAGGGAGAAAATTGTAGTTTCAGCAAAAATTGATGTAACTATAACCCATGGATAAAAGATGGTATATCTAGGTATTAATTGTAAATAAGGAACTTGAATATCATGGAATTTGATGTCAGTAGTAGCTGATCTGAAATGACCCAATTTGATTAGAAATATCAATGAGGCAATTATTATCAAACAACTAACCAAAACTCTGGTAGAGTTTGGAATATTGTGAAGACGAATGGTAGGCATAATGAAAACACCGCGATTTGAGCTGTCTAAAACTTTTAACCTGAGAACTTTTTAGGCTTTGAGAACTTTTTAGGCTGAGACCTCATGGGAGATGGCGAGATTTAGGCACTCACCACCGCCAATAAGCCTTTAGAGATACCGCGAAGTTTAGTACGAGAAAATTAAATAAAACATATATTTATGAGTTCAACTAAAATCAAACATTTATAAACCTCCAGGAATGAAATTCCTCTACACTTTTGAAAAAGTTCTATAACCTTAGACTTTTGAAGTATAAGCTTCAGTCTTACTTGGTTTATAACTAGCAAATGACCAAGAACTAGCGTAAGCACGAGATGGATTCTTAGTATCATTGTTATCAACTTTTCTTGGTTGGAATAAACCATAAGTAATTTGACCTTTAGAATTACCAATAGTATCAGCAATATCTTCAGGAACAAATCTAGCAGCAACAGCTGGGGCAGCAATTAAAGCAATGAAAATTACTAAAATAACGAAATATAAAGTGGCATATTTTCTAACCATTCTCTTTCTTAATTTAGCTTGTTTTAATGAATAAATTGGTGGTCTAATTAATCTGGAAGGTTTTAACCAGAATAACATGGTTGAGTGCCATCTGTCAACTAATGGAATACAAATAATTGGGAATTGACAGAATAAGATAATATGAGCTAAAATGAAATCACCAGCAAATTCTGACATTTCAATGATTTTAGCACAGAATTCTCTTGATGGTTGAGTGAAAGCTCTCCATCCCATACCAGTATTATACCATTTACCTGTCCAGAAAGCAGTGTTAGCTTTGTCACTCTTGAATTCTCTAGTCAAGAAAGCTAAAGTTAAGAATTTGAATAATAATCTTTGAATGTAAATCATGGTGATCAAACCTAATAACATTCTTGCGAAATTGAAACCTTCTAATACCCACATAACAATAAAGAAAACTAAATGAACAATGACGGCAACACCATGAGCGAAACCAGCTAAAACAGCACCAGTCTTTTTACAACATAAACCTAACATTGGACCAGCACAACAAGCTAAAGCCAAACAAACAGCTAAACAACCAGCATCAATAACAACTGGACCTAAAGCACAAATAACCACTCTTAAAGTAGAATTGACTTCTTGAGGATCATCAGTAACCCCAGTTTGAGCATTAATGAAAGTATAAGCAACGTATAAGGCAGCAGTATAGAAAGCACATGGTAATAAATCAGCAAAGATAATATTAGATCTATGAGCTCTTGTAGCATCACCAGCAGCTTTTTCAGAAACATCACCAGTTAACTTACGTTTAAAACCAGTAATTCTTGATCTAGAAAGACGGATATAACCAATCCATGAATTTCTGTGCCATTTAGTATTACCTCTTGATAACCATCTAATAAAATCACGGTAATCAATGAAATAATCTTCCCAAGCAAATTGATGAGGATTAAAGATAAATGGAGAAAATACTAATGAAGATAATGAAGCCCAGAACCATAATAAAGCAGGTTGCCAATGAGAAACTGAACCGAATAAAATAATCAACATTGATCTAGCACCCATATAAATTGAAGAATCAGCAAATCTTGAATATAAAATGGAGAAAGGAATTCTTGAAGTAGCAAAACCTCTACCAGTTGAAATATATCTAGCACCACCAGTAGTTAAATCAGTGAATAAAGAAGTTGAATAAATTTGAGCAACGAAAACTTCAAACATTGGTGATAATGAAATAATATGTCTAACAAATCTTTGAGCAGCTTTCCAAACACCTCTTTCAATTAATTCTTGAACAGTTAAAGGAATAAATGAAATGAAGAAAACAATGAAAACAGATAAAGTATAACGTCTAATCCAATCAATAACTGGACTTAAATTATAACAACCAATTGGATATAAAACATCAGTAATTGGAGAATTTCTATTATAAGCACAAATAATTGATTCATGAGCTAAAGAATTCAAGTTAGCTAAAACAATCATAAAAGTTTGTAAAGATAATTGAATCAATAAATTATTAATATGGAACCCTGGATGACCAAAATAGAAAGATAAGAATCTATCTAAAGGTAATTGAGTTGATAAATAATAATATTCTCTTGATAACATTTGTTCACCCATACCAGCACCAATTTTAGTAGTGAAATTTAAGATAGATCCAAAACCCATATCTCTACCTTTACCACATTGATAATATTCACAATGTTTAATTCTACCACCTCTTAACATAGCAGTCATACCAGCATAAATATCTTCATTCAAATGTAAACCTTTTTGAGCTTTAGAAACCCCACCTCTAGTTAACATAAAAGTAGCATTTAAGAAATCAGGATGTCCATAATGTAATTTACCACCAATTTGAGCTAAAGTTCTTGCAAATAATGTACCGAAAGTTTGTTCTTTACCAGCAGCAACATCCCCTAAAACCCCGGAATTTTCAGAGAAAATATATTCTCTTGCACCTAAAATAGCAACAGGGAATTGTTGAACATTATTTTCTTTCTTTAAAGTTGGAGCATATGGATTAACATGTTCAACATTTAATTCTTCAAATTCAGCTAAAACAGATCTAATTTTCAAACATTCTTCTAAATAATTATCTTGATTAGCATCAATTAATTGAATATATTCACCTCTGTGGAAAATAATAGCATGATTTTGATTATCAGATTTACCATCACCTAAAATTGGATTACCAGATAATTGAACTCTAAATTTAGGACGTCTTCTACCATTTTCTAACATTTCACAATGACCATCAATCAAAGCGGAATAAACTCTTGGTTCGTCTTCTTCAGTTAAAGCAGGTTCTTCATCTAAGTAAGCAATTTGTAAATCAGGGTAAGCTCTTAATAAGAATTCAGCATTTTCCATTTCATCTTCTTTAAATTTAGCTAATCTTTGCATTGAAACAACAAATCTGAATTTTCTTCTAGCCATTTTTTCTAAAGCTAATTCTAAACCTTCTGGATCACCACCGAAATATTGAACTAATTCAGGATTTTCAACTCTATATAATAATTTAATGGCTCTAGCATAATTCATAAAACCAGAAACTGTTCTATATAAAGTTTGAGATCTTAAAGAAGCCCAAATTCTTGTTCTTAAAGTATATTCAGGAGCAGCAGATTTGAAACCAATACAATAAAATGGTAAATCATCAATTTTAGATTTTAATCCATCTTCACTTAATTTTTCTGGATCATCACCATTTTCATAAGCAGCAGTTTCTTCAGCTAAAATTTTAGTATCTTTAACAAAACAATCCCATTCAACAGGATGTAATTGTTTCAAATATTCTAATAAAGTAACTCTGGAGAATTGATCATCTTCTCTAATAATTTCTCTTAAAGATAATAAAATCTTTTCAGAATAATGAGGAGTGAAAACTGTGAAAGTTGGCATATTATCAACAGGTAAAGGTTCTAAAATTGGAGTAGCTAAAGATTGAGCAAAGAAACTAATTCTTCTTTCAGCTTCAGAATTTCTTGGGAAAAATTCAGTATCAAAATTGTTATCATCTTGACTAACAAAGAATGTTGGAGCTCTTAAAGTTCTTTTACCTTCAACTTCGGAAGGAACTTGATGATACAATAATTTTTGAACATGATCAATAGCTAATAAATGTTCTCTATACATGGAAATAACAATAGCATTCCAAATTTGGGAAATTAAAACTTTTGGTTTATATTTAATTTCCATTTCAGTAGTAGCTAAAATTTTAGAATAAATTCTCTTTGGTAATCTGGTGAAAATATTTCTCCAAGGAGTTAAAATTGAAATACCCAAGTAGAATGATCTACCAATGGAGAAAACACAATTACAAATAATATACCACATATAAGAATCTAAGAAGAACAATAACAAATCAACTAAAAGCATTAAACCTAAAGCAATTTTAGATTGATGTAAACAGATAGCATTACCATACCAAACTTCACCAGTACATCTCATTCTTGTAGTTGATAAAATTCTAATTGGATCAATCATAGATTTAACTAAGAAGAAATAAGATTCAATGAATTTAGCAAAGAAAACCAATACCCATAAAACATATGATAACCACATATCTAAACCATGTAATTTTGAAAATGATGCAGTAAAAGTTTGAGAAGCTAAATATCTTCTTGATCTTCTATTCATGTAACTGGTAAATAATCCACCTAATGGCATAATAGTAAAGAAAATGACTGATACAATAGCAATAACAAAACCAATAATTGAAACAATTAATGCAACTCTTGAAATTGAAGCTAAACCTGCCCAATAAAATGTGAAAACAACCGGAGCTAAATTAGCAACAAAAATCAAAATTAAAAACATTAAACGTCTAGTTAAATGTTGAGCACCTGACCATTCTCTTGGAACGAATAACCATTCACAAACAGTTGCAACAATTTGAATAAATGATGCAATAACACCTCCAATACCTGCAGCAGCAAATCTTGAAGATTGAACTGGTTGATTATTTAAAGTTTGGAAATAATGTAAAGTATAAAGGGTTGGAGAATTCCATGAAATATAGAACCAATAAATACAAATATGTAAAATCCAAATTCTATTATAATTTGTAATTAAATGTAACCAAGTTCTAATTTCTTTATAAGTTTTAAAGAAAACATTCTTCCATTCAACTTCACCTAATCTTAAATATCTTTCTTCTTGAGGAATATCTACTAATCTAGTACCATCTTCAAAAATAATTCTTGAAATACCTTCAGGATACCAGAATAATTGATTAACATCATCATAACCAATAATTTTATTATGATCTTTTTCTCTTTTAACAAATCTACCATCATAAATTTCATAAACTTGAGATCTAATAAATCTATAAATTGGTGTAACAACACGATTTAAATAATCTCCTTCAGGAACAGGTTCTTGTCTTTGTTGACATTGAGGTGATAATAAATAATCAAAAGCTGTTTTATAAATATAACATAAACATTCTGGAGTAAATCTAACTTGATTAGCTTCTCCCCATAATAATAAATATAATGATACATCTCTAACTCTTTCTTCTGGGGTTAAATTATTCATTTTAGCTTTCCATCTAACTTCAGCAGCTTCTAATGAATAATCACCTTCTAATTCATTAGCAATAGCTTCTAAATCTTCACCATGTTCTTCAACAGCTTTTCTAGCTTTTTTAGATTTTTTAGAAGCTTTTCTAGCTTTTTTACCAATTTTTCCCATTGTCATATTAGCAAAACCAATTGAATCATCTAAATCTTGTTGACAAGCAAAATACCATTTTTTATAATTAGCATTATCACCACCAATATAATCAGCATGTAAACTTAATAAAGCTTGAGCTGGTGACATTCTTGAAGCTCTTGAATCTAATAAAGTCATAAAATAATCAAACATATTCCTCATTGAATCTCTTTGGAAACCAAATTTATTGGTTAAATCAATAAAGATATCTTCAATATGTTCAATTTTAATTGGAGCTTGAGGATCAGCACTCCAAGCAGGATAAGGTAAATTTGATGACATTTGAAATTGAGTTGGATCATAATTACCACCATAAATTGGTGTTGAAGCTCCTGATGATCTTGGACCTCCATAACTCATATTACTTGGAGTATATTGAGTACCATATTGATCATAACCAGGAGTTCCTGGAGTTTGACCTCCATAACTAAAATCACTAAAAGCTTCAGGATCTTGATTATAACCTGGTTGTTGTTGATAATTTCCATCTTGATATCCATCCATATCATATGCTTGTTGCTGATATTGCATATTAGGATCATAATAATCTTGTTGTTGATTTACCATGTCATAAGGTTGTTGTTGATAATAACCATCATGACCCTGACCTTGCGGTTGTTGATTAGGATCATAATAGTTATTATGATTATTATCGTTATACGACATCTATTTAGTTAGTAACTGGACGAAAAAAATCTTTCTGATCTGATTTGAATCAATGAAATTTTTTTTTTAGCGAATGTAATTAACCAGCAAGATTAAAATTGTTGAATTTTAATTTTTAAAATAGATATTGAATTTTTTTAAACTTCAACGGAAAAAATCTTTATCCTAAAAAGAAAAAATTCAATCTCTTTTGGGATGGTGGTAAAAAAATTAAATGAAGGCGAATGCTAATGTCTTACTAAATCAATTTCAAAAAGCTATGTTGAAACATTGATTATATGAAGGAAATCCCAATTAATATGACAAATCGGGTATAAGTTGCTAAGCATTAGGGTGAGGAAAAAAAATTTCAAGTCGCGACATGCGACACTGACGGGGATGAAAAAGAAAAATTTCCCTACCGTACACCGGTACACCTACATGGTGTTCAGGGGGAAGGAATAAAATGATTAGATTAGGGATGTAATGGTGGGTAATAGATTCGAATGAAAAGTTATGATGTTTAGTTGATAAGTTTTATATCACTGGAATTAATTTAGGTGTATAAATCACGTCAAACTAAAAATCCGATTCATGATCCATTCAGGGACCCCTATATTCTCGAATCAACTACCTTCCTCAAGGATCCATCCCTATTCAGATATTCCTAATCTATAATGCTTTGATTGCCTCTACTTCCTTCATTGTCATAATAATTCATTTCCTACAGATCAAATCAATATTAAATCACGCTGGTACGCATATGTTTTTTCATCAAAGATCAATCATTTCTTTACTCAATTCAAGTATGATTTCAATCTAACACTATCATAAGATAGTATTGCCGAAATCATACCATCAAACATCTCTATACATACAATTATCTAGTAAAAATAACAATTAGTTTAAAAGTTATAAAAACTGATAAATAATCTTTGGAAAAAAAATTTTTGAAATTCGAGACTGAGAAAAAAACAACGAAATTTTCGAGACACTTTTAATGAAATATCGATAAAGCCGGATTAAATTAGAGAAGGAATTTCGATATCATTCCCAATGATTGATTGATTCAGGTACCAAACCCTTGAATGAAAAGTTTTTCGAGAGGTTTAACATGATTTTAGATATAATTCTATTGACAGAAATCAATTCAATTTCCATGGATATAAATATCCCCTAATCGAAGATTAATGTTACTACTTTCAATCAAACAAAAGATTCGATTCTCATTTCTCATGTCTGGTGGTAAAGTACTGCTGATTGTAAAACTATAGTGAGATCCCGCTACCTCCTTGTCCAAGAGTTATGAAACACGAATTTTAAAGACGCGAAATTTAAGGTGGCAGAGTTCAATGGAATAGGAATTAAAGTTGATGTACCTTTCAAGCGAGATTTCTTGATGTTTCAATATTGTAAATCTTTCCACTCCAACTAATCACCTTATGCTATTACCATCGTCATATTATTCTCATTTGTTGGATAATTATAACTTGAAGTAAATAAAGGCGCAGAAACCTAAAAATAGGTGCGACACATCTTGCAGGTTTAATTCCCGATGAGCAGATTATTCCCGATGAGAGTAGCAAACGAAAAGAAATAGAGAAAATTATTTATTCACTCCAACCTAAAGATTCTAATTCTTTAACAATTTCTTCTTCTTTATTAATTTTAGAAATTTGAGTTTCTTCTAATGATTCTCCTGATGCTTGTTTCATTTTCAAAGTTTCAATGGCTCTTAACTTTTTCAATAATGATCTAATTCGTTTATCTTCAATTGATGAAACACCTCCAACGACTGATCCAACGTCCATAGTTGATAATTTATTAGTAGCTTCATTTATTGGTGTTTGTTCAATTTCAACAGGTGGAGGAGTTTCAGTATCTTTTGCAGCTTTAGCTTCTCTCTTTTTCCTATTTTTGGCAGCACTTTTAGTTTCTTTAACAACTGGTGGTGGTGCACCAACAACACTTCTAACTCTTGGAGTAAATCCATTTTTGGCAGGTTGTCCAACTGATGCTGCTAATTCTCTTTGATATAATGAAGTGGTTTTTTCTTCAGTTGTTGAATTACTATTTCTAGCATGTGGTGGTCTATAAGCACCACTAGGCTTTTTAACAGCAGAATTTACTAATGCTGCCTTCTTAGCTAAGAAATCTTTTGCTGATTCATGACTTTCAGGAATTATATCATTTCTACCAATAGCTGGAAATTCATCAATTTTTTGTGGTCTCCAATTAATTGAATATAATTCTTGATAATCTTTAAAATAAATTAATTTCCCACTATAATGCCAAATTTTTAATCCATTATCAACTCTTAATCTTGGTGAGGTGGTAGCTGTTAAAATATATCTACCATCAGGTGACCATTTACAAACACTTGTATTTGCTGCTTCAAAACTTACTATTTTTTTAAATTTATCTTGTCTATCATAAATATCTACAGTTCCTTGTAAATTACCGAATCCCGCAACTAAAATATATTTACCATGAGGTGAATATAATATAGTATTTCTTGGTAATGTTGGTAATGAATGAATTAAATTACCTCTAGCATCGAAAAAACTAGTTTCACTAGGCATATATCCATATATCACACTGAATTCTCTAGCTGTTGGTGACCAAGTAATATCATGAATTGGTCCAGGTTTAGTTAAATTAATTCTTGAATTATAACTTCCAGCAATTCCTAATAAATATAAATTAGTTTCTCCATAATATGATTTATTGGTAGTATCATGATCAGTAGATGCTAAACCTAATAATGCAGTACCTAAAGAATTCCATTGTAATACACATTTTTCTGCTTTGAAAAAATTCTTTGAACAAACAGGTTGATTGAAATTTGGTAAATTATAAATTGAAATATTGGCTGGTTTACCATTAGCTTCAGGTAAGAAAATTGCAATTGAAGGGTTTAAACCTGGACTTATTTTAAAACTTTGGAATGGTTGTTCGGTTTTGAACTTAAATTTTGGTGATCCAATTGATTGTAAATTATTAGCATTGGTGATATCAAAAAATTCAATCTCTTTGTTGTTGAAAGTCCCTTTAACAAAGAAATTTTCATTTGATGTAAATTGAGGTTTCCAACCATTTTGATGCTTATTAGACCATTCCATTATGATTTTAGTATTGGCGATATTGAAGATTTTAACATTCTTATTCCAAACTCCACTTTCTTTATTAACTAATACTGGCTTACACCACATACATAAATAAGTACCATTTGGTGAAAATTCAATATCGAAAACGTCACTTAATTCAATTTTTAAAAGTATCGACCCTGTAGATGTGTTGATTATTACTACTTCATTGGGTTGGGTATATCCAAAATACTTTCCATTAGGTGAATAAAGGGCTGATCTACATTCACTATTTGGTCTTGGGAATGATTCAAGCGTGTTGTAATCCTGTATTAACTCTACCGATTTCGGTAAACGACCTACAAAAGTTAGTATCAAGTTGAAGACTTCTGTATTTTATCCATTCTTGTTGTTGAATGGTATTTATGATTCAAAGATTACATACAATATAATTGTGTATTAAATGACATGGATGCAACTTAAATTTTTTTTGAAGAGCGTCCATTTTCACTCTCATCAATTGCGAGATCCACGACTAAACTAATGAGACCCCAGACTAAGGGAAGTTTCTTCAGTAATTGTTGTGGTACTAGATGAGTTTGTATGGTAATTTACGTGATATTAGTAGGTTAGCATTGTATAAATTAGAATCAGCACCGGTCTTTGCATGAAATGTACTATGATTTTTTCGTTGTAGGCTGCAAAAATTGATTTCTTCATCAGGGCAAATCTATTCGTCTCTGAAGCTTTCCTATTCTATCTCTCCATTGACGGTAATACCACGATACAGTAATCTTTTCAGCTAATCAGCAGCTTTATCTTATCAATTCATCCTTATCGTGCTCACCAAATTAGATATGAAGCTAGTGCAATTTTAACTTTATAAGATTCATTTACAGGCATGACATTGCAGTAGGTGTTGTGAAAGAACATGGAATTAATCGTCCTAGGTGTATTTTCACCAGAGATACGATAAGTGACTAAAATTCAATTGTGTGTCGAAGCCTGCATGTTATCTATCGGTCTCATAGAGTCTGATAGATCATAAAAGATCCTTATTTCTACATTTCAAATTCAAAATATCCTTGAAGTTTGAAATATCTTTGGGAAGTAAGGTTTTGATATTAAGTATTTCAACAAGTAATGGAAAGTGAAACCCTGCAAACCACTACATCTGATACACCAGATGATTCAGAATTCTATTCCACTGATCTGGAGAGTTGTAACTTTGAAACTGATTCTTCGGCTCCTGAAATTAGTTCTTTATTAGCTGGTCTCCAAATCAATGATACCCTGAGCACGCCCTTAAATGCTGATGTACCAGTTAGCAGGTCATCTAGTTCTGACGAAGGTGGATTGACTCCCCTGTCTGGTAGTCTTTCTGGAGTCAGTGATCAATCCCAATTAGGACTTATCTTACGCAAGAATTACAGTATGGAAACAATAGTCATGGAATCGTTTGCTCAATCCGACCCATTGCAAGAATTGTTATCCACTTGTCAACTGCTCAATTCTTTTGAAGCTGAAGAAATTGTAAAATTTGCTAATTCACCAATTGGTACTTTTCTTGCAAACAACTGGAAAAAGATTTTACAAAACAAGCAGCTTTTTGTGCAAGTAGCAATACCTTGTGCTTACGGTGGTAGAAGAAAGTATCTCTCCATCAGGACTGACACTAGAGCAAGATTTGGAGAAATTTTCCCTGATGCTTTATGTTGTAAAGAAAATCCGAAGAAAAGACAACTCAACGCAACATTGATGGGAATGATAGGTCATTATCTCATCAGAATTGGTATCGACAATAATTATGAAATAATCGGTGGTTACAAGCTCAGTGCTTCTCGACTCAGATTAAATATGGGATTCATTCATCTTTGGCATGAGAACTTTGACCCTTGCCATCTTACCTACGTTAAGACAAAAATCTTACGTCGACTTCGCCATAAAAAATTCTGGCCTATTAACTATGCGTTTATTGAAGCGGTTTTAAGTTTAAGCCCAAAAAATTATCGTTGAATATATAATATTTGTTTTTTGCAGCCATATTGGATAAACGGAAGAGAAAATGTCGTGGTAATTTTTCACAGCGAGGTTAATTGCCAGAATCTCCTAACAAATAATGTCTATGTCGCGCCCCAGTAAATCCGAAAAGATCTGATTGGATATGTCCATTCTCACTGGGGTTGAAAATTTTTATATAAGTATCAATTCAATTGCAAGTTATTTCAATTAAATTTAAATTTATTCAATTAAAATGTTAAGATTCTCAAGATCATTTTCAAAATCAGCTATTAATAATTATAAAGTTACCGTTTTAGGAGCTGGTGGTGGTATTGGTCAACCATTATCATTATTATTAAAATTAAATCATAAAGTTACCGATTTAGCTTTATATGATTTAAGAGGTGCCCCAGGTGTTGGAGCTGATGTTTCTCATGTTCCAACCAACTCAACTGTTAAAGGTTACGAACCAGAAAACTTACCAGAAGCTTTAAAAGGTTCTGATGTTGTTGTTATCCCAGCTGGTGTTCCAAGAAAACCAGGTATGACTAGAGATGATTTATTCAACACCAATGCTTCAATTGTTAGAGATTTAGCTAAAGCTTGTGCTGAAAACTGTCCAGATGCTGCTATCTGTGTTATTTCTAACCCAGTTAACTCAACTGTTCCAATTGTTGCTGAAGTTTTCAAATCAAAAGGTGTTTACAACCCAAAGAAATTATTCGGTGTTACTACTTTAGATGTCTTAAGAGCTTCAAGATTCGTTTCTGAAATTGCCAACACTAACCCAGTTAATGAAAAAATTACTGTTGTTGGTGGTCACTCAGGTATCACTATTGTTCCATTATTATCTCAATCTAAACATAAAGATTTAGATACTGAAACCAGAGATGCTTTAATTCATAGAATCCAATTTGGTGGTGATGAAGTTGTCCAAGCTAAAAATGGTGCTGGTTCAGCTACTTTATCAATGGCTCAAGCCGGTGCTAGATTTGCTGGTTCAGTCTTAGATGGTTTAAGTGGTGAAACTGATGTTATTGAACCATCATTCGTTGATTCTCCATTATTCAAAGATGAAGGTATTGATTTCTTCTCATCAAAAGTTACTTTAGGTGTTGAAGGTGTTAAAACCGTTCACCCATTAGGTCAATTATCTGAACACGAAGAAGAATTAGTTAGATTAGCCAAAGAAACTTTAATTAAAAACATCCAAAAAGGTGTTGAATTCGTTAAACAAAACCCATAAATTTTTTTTGATTAAATAAATATTCTTTCCCTAAGTCATGTGATCTCTCATGCATTATCGATTATATCTTGTTCCTGAATCCCGCAAAAAAAAATGTTCGATACCAAGAAGTCCGGAATTGATAACCAATTTTTTTTCACTATTCGATTCGGCCTAAATAATTGACTATTACCGGAAAACAAAACAATTGAATCAGTGAAGAATTTTAATTTTGAACACTTTTACGTAATTACTTTCACGATATTGACGAAATGTATTTATTATCCGAGATTAAGAAAAAGTAGGTAGTGGGGGAGTCAGAAGTTTTACTTAAGAATGGAGGGTTTATAAATAAATGTAATTAGGAATAGTTCTCTTTGCTACAATCAGGAAATCCTTAAACATCCAGGCTGGTTGGTTTTGATCTATTGAACGTTAAACCTCACCCTTCTCAAATGCATCCATTCGAACGGAAAGCAAATTTCAAACTAAGGAAATGCCGTTCAATTGCGTTTCTAGTTTATTTGACAAAGTATAATTTATAGATAATTAATCCACTTATTAAACCTCTTGTGATAATATCAATTCATTACATAATATTAGTGAAACGATGAAGCTAAAAACTTTAAACTACATGAAAATTGACTTAAAATTTATCATTGACGAGAATGAAACTTTGTAGGTTGAAAAACTTCTATCATTATATCAACGGTAATGAATTTGTTCTCTTGATTAAATCATATGTTGAAAGAGCTAAAATAACAACTCACATAAATTTCAGGATCCTGTGTCAAATCGAAATCCTAAGGCAAAATCAAACTTACAACTAATTAGAGATAAAGTTATCCTGAAAAATCTCCTATTTGAAAAAAGAGGTATTCTGAAACCAGAGGTGCCACGAAATAAATCCTGTATATATCATAACTGTTAAACAATACAATCGATGAAAATTTAATAATGCCAGTGTTGTGTATATTCAAAGGAACCTCCTGACCTATTATCAATGAATACTGACACTTACATAGACGTACATTAACAATCAAAAGTTCAAAGGATTTTTATCACTTGCCAAATTCCTTTTATTTTTTTTCTCTTATTGTTGAGAGCGGAACCGTCCGTCTTGAAAAATTATCGATGCCTCAATACGATGGAAACATATCTGTAAAATGCACATAATGTATATACGGACGGGTCATAACTGCACTTACTATAGAGTCGGATGCCATATAGTTTTCTCTTTCGATTAAAATAAACAGACAACTTTTTATATTATCTCTTGATATTAAACTTTGGTTTTTCCGTTATCCATAGGAAACCCCAGGCCTTTATTCGCCGGAACCAAATTCAAAAGTTTAAAAAATAACGTACCACCAAGATTGTGAAAAATTGGTAGTAAAATTGTGCGGAGATAGCAATGAAAAAACGCTACAGTCTAACCACAATTTAATTAATGGGACATATTCCAAAAAAAAGTGAGACTGAACCCGCGTCTCTAGACAATTTCCTGATATCGCAGAGTTTTAACCCAATTGGGTTAAATTATCATGGGAGATGCGTAATAGATTTTTCATTGAAAATTTTAAAAACTGAATATCAACAAATCTAAACTACTTAATTAAACAATTCGACTTGTTTAAATTATTTTTATTGGAAGATATTATTTGGTTGGATTATTTAAAAAATTCCATTTCAGAACATTAAATAACAATCATTTCCGAGTTTAGATTTGATATTTTAAGTAGAATCTTTTTCGAACAATTTGTTTTAGGGTTATTTTAAATAAGGTGACTTTGATTAAACAAATTTTTATTAAACTTGTTTTTATAAAGAAATTTTTATTGGTTGTTTAGCCTTATAATCGAAACAGAGAATTTCCAATCTTTATTGGAATTAATATTCAAAATATACCTTTCATATAATAATAATATTGGATTATCCAATATGGAAAATTTAATGAGCTCACCCCGAATGGATTATGAAAATGTTGATATTAATTTAGATGATTATCAATTAATGGTACCTTATGAAGAATATTATGATTATCAATATCAATATCAACCAAATTTACCCAATCAAAATTTTCAGAACTTACAAAATTATCAAAATGATGAAATTGTCCCCAAATCAAATATAATGTTAACAGATAATATGAATTTGATTAGACATCAACAAAATTTATCCATTAGTTCAAACCAAGATTTATCTAAATTAGTACCATCAGCTTCAATTGATAGTATACCACAATTAACATCATCAATTTCTAACCAATCAATGGGATCGTTCAAAAATCAAAATCAACCATTAAATAATCAAGTAAATAATGGTATTAATGGTATTTCAATGACACCAAGGAAAACAAGGAATAAATCTTTTTCTATAAGTTCAATGCAAACTCCTTTAAGACCATCAACTTCACCATCCAAAGTTTCAAAAACTCCTTATAGACATTCAAGATCACAATCAAGAACTAAATTAAATCCTTTAATAACCCCCAATTCATTCATTTCACCAAAATATGATAATTTATCATTTGATCATGAAGATTTCCAAACTCCTTTACAAGGTTCAATTCAATCAGCTCCTGGTTCTGTAACTTCAATGACGGTGTTATCAACTCCTTTAAATGGTCCAAATTCTTCAAATATTGAAAATTATCAAAGATCAAAACCCGAATTTTTAAGAAGTCAGTCAGCTTCTCAATCAAATTCTTTACAATCAATCGCTAGTAATTCAAATTTACCTCAATTTAATTTACCTTATTCACCAAATTTAAGACGTCAAAATACTTTAGATTCAATTAAAATTGAAGATCAAGATGATGATGCTTTGAATCAATTAAAAAGAGCTAAATCTTATTCTCATATGAGAGATTCTTCAATCAATTCTTTGAGTGAAATTTCAACCAATTTAAATGACAATAACATCGAACAAAGTTCAAATATTCAATTAATTCAATCACAATTCAATTTAAAATCTTATCCTGCCAGTATTAATTTAGCATCTATTGCAAATAATAAATTACAATCAAGTCTATTACCAGCAATGACTTCCAATCAAATTCAATTACCTATAACGTCACCATCGACTCAACAACATCAAAATCAAAACCAAAATCAAAATCAAAACCAAAATCATAATCATCAAAATCATCCTCAAGATCAAAAATATCCAATTTCATTACCAAATGATTATGGTTATCCTTATGATGATAAAAAGAAAAAAGATTTAAGTCCAGCTTTCATACCTGATTTACCAATCAAAATAAGTGATAAAGCTTCAGATATAACTGATCCTAAAAAGAAACATGCATGTCCTTTATGTTTTGCAAGATTTCAAAGACCTGAACATGTCAAAAGACATATGAAAAGTCATTCAAGTGAAAAACCATTTGAATGTGATCAACCAAATTGTAATAAAAGGTTTAATAGGAAAGATAATTTGAAGGCTCATTTGAAGAAAATTCATAATAAGGTAAATTAGAAGGATATGGGATTAAGTGAATAATGTGTGAAATTATTCAAGGGAAGGCATTTTGCATTAGCATAATATATATTAACAAGATATTTTTATTTCAACCTCTCAATTGTCTTTTTTCTTATTTTCTAACAACTTCGTCAATACTTTCGATAACGTAATCTAAGTTTGCATTATTGAATCCTGCAACATTGAATCTACCATTGTATGGTAAATAAATGTGATATTCATTGATTAAAGTATCAATTTGTTGTGGAGTTAAATCGGTAAACCAGAATAATCCATTTTGCTTTAAAATTGAATCCCAATTACCTGGGGTACCTAACTTCTTGAACTTTTCGGCAATTTTGATTCTTAAATCTGATAATCTTTCATAAACAGCATAAACATCTTCATCCCATTGTTGTTTGAAGTCTCTGAAAATATTGGATGCAATTCTAGCTCCGAATAATGGAGCAAATGAACATTGTGCTCTGAAAATGTTTACCAATAAATTTGAAATGTTGTTTAAATTTTGTTTATCGTTACTTACAACATGTAAACATCCAAGTCTTTCACCATATAATCCCATATTTTTGGAAAATGATTCACAAACAATGAACTCCAAATTTTGTTTATGAAAATGACGAACTCCATAAGCATCTTTATCTTTATCACCAGAACCGAATCCTTGGTAAGCTAAATCAAACATAACAAAAACTCCTCTTGATCTAACCTTTTCAGCTATTTGTTCCCATTGTTCATTGGTGTAATCAGCACCGGTAGGGTTATGACAACATCCTTGTAATAATAAAACACCATCTGTTGGCATAGTATCAATAGTTTTGAATAATGAATCAATATCTGCCTTACCTGTTTCGTTATCATAATGATTGAAAAAGTTAACGTTACTGTTACAACTTTTAATCATACTTTCATAGTTTCCCCATGCTGGATTTCCAACATAGAATTCAGTTAATCCGAGTTCTCTTAAGAATTCAATACCAATATGGACAGCTCCGGTCCCTGAGATGGTTTGAATCGAAGTAACATTACTTTTATCATTTTTACCGAAAACAGTTTCTTGAGCTCCAGCGATGAATTCTGGCCATCCACTCATGTAATGGTATGGATGTCCTTGATCATTCTCAAAGATATCTTTTTTTGCTAACTTAACTGATGGGAAAGTATATTTGGCATCACCATTTTCTGGTTTATAAACACCTATTGATAAGTCAACTTTTTTAGGACTTGGATCATTGTTATATTTTTGAGCAATGATAGCAATAGGATCTAATTCTGATGGGGTTATTTCACTGTAAATTGAACCTTTAGTCATAGTGTATAAATTTTTTGCCAATATATAACCTTATTCATCACTTTATATGAAAAATCTTATCCGCGTCTAACCGCTCCGTTGTAGGAGAAATTGAGAACGACTCTTTCCTTTTGAGGCTTTCCCCAATTTGCTAAGATAAGCTTTAAGTAAGTATTACATTTCGGTGTTAGGTAAGCTTGCCTTACAGTCCGAGCCTATAAATTTAAACCCTTTATAGATTAACTACTAAGGTATGCGCAAGTTTCCTTTTCAGTACAGATGCCATGCATTCACGGCAAATATCTATTGAGTAGCTATTATTTTCTTACATACAACATTAATATCTTCATCTTCGAGTTTCATCAAACTGACAGCAACGAACTTAGAATTGTTTGAAAGAACCTTGAACTGGTTGTTTCTCTCCGAGTTAATTAACAATTCTATTAGTTTTCCCAACTCTTCAATGATCTGAGATCTATACTTATCGATATTATTATTATTCACAACCTTATTATTGAGTAAAATCGCCATACTTTTTAAATTATCCAAAAGTTTATGTGATTCTAAAGGCACCTTAAATGAAGAAATGATAACTTTCTCGTTGACGTCACCTGTAGCATTGACAGCTAATTTTGTCCATATGTCCTCATCGTCTATAATATTCCATATCTCCAACGTGCTGTCATTGGTGAAGGTAGCTAATTTCTTTAAAAACGTAATGAAAACTTGATATATTTCGGGGTAATATGATTTGTTATCCTTCAACACTTTACAGTAATTCAACAAATTCCCTTCATTAATAACAACATGAGCATTGTCTTCGGTAAGAAGATTTTTGATCATATGAATAGATTGGTATTGTACTACATCATTGAAATTGCTCTTGAAATAATCTTCAACCAAGGAATAGTTTAAGACTTGAGCTTGCTTTTCTTTTGATGTTATATAGTTCCCTACTACCATGAAGAATGATGATTTCAAGTAAAGATTTGTGGTGTCCTGATAATGTTCAATAGCATACTTAACTTCATGGAAGTCATCAAAATTATCCATTGATGATAAGTTACCGATGGTTGAGAACAAGTACCTGTTGGGTCTTGATTGTTCGGTGAATGCAAATAATGGATAGATCTTTTGAATTTGGTGACTGGATAAATCATTGAATTGAGTTATATTACATAAAACTAAAGATGCAAATTCTTGGTCTTCGTCATCCAAATCTACAAATCCCTTGATTATTTCATCAATTATACCAGTAGCATGGTACTTCAAAGTATCATCCAATCTCTCGGGGATGATTAGCTCTGATAAAAATTCCCAAAGTTCTTCGAAATTCTTCAAATACTTATAAATATCCAAATTATGGAAAAAATCCATGAAATCTTTAGTTTTCTCACTATTAAGTATGAATTGATTCAATAATATCTTAACTCTATCATTACTATAATCCAAACCCTTCCAAAATTCATCATATTTCAACAATTCACATCTATTTGCATCATTATCAGCAGTGAAATTAACTAATACTCTGATTACCTCATTATTTACTTGTTGATCTTCTTTATACAACAGTAAAACCGTTGGAATGAATTCTAACACCAAATGGTCGGCTCTATTTGTTTCTTCTCGAAGTAAAGTCCCCAATTCATTCAAATTGTCTATTATTTCATCTCCTTTAGAGATTGATTCAAGAACTTGATCCATCAAGAGGGTGCGAAAAATTCCAATCTATTTCTATATAAACTTTTGTTTATGCTTTTTATGCTAATTCAATGTCGTTGCATTGATTTTTACCCCCACGGCTTTCTTGTCTAATCAACTTCAAAAGCTATTCAATGATTTTTTCCCCTTGTTTTAATCCTAAAATGAATCTAACATCAATACATATAGATAAACTTTGTAACATTGGTAAAAGATTTAACAATTCTTTATCACCTAAATCATTGATCCAACCTTCGATTCCTACGGCATTATCTTCATGTAATGCATAACTTATAGGTGAATTATCTAAAATGATTGTATTTTTCAATTCATCAGATTCGAAAAATTTTGATAAATCTTTAATGTACCCGACACCATTTCTATAGGTACAATCATTTCTATAAAACCTCTTTTTGAAAACTGGAGAAGGAATTTCCAGTTCCAACCAATCAATAATTGGATCGGCATATTCTTTAACACTTGCGGTGAAAATATAAAGATCAAACCATTTACTTATTTCTTTGAGAAAGAAGTCGCAATATGGTCTTTTATGAACATGATATAATGTAGCAATATTATTCAATTTGATTTCAATAACACTAGAATTATTATTGGTTAATGTTCTGGGAGACCCTTGGGATAATGAATGGATCAAAGTTTCATCCAAATCCAAAACTAAGGTCTTTCGTTTTATCTTTTGAGGATTCCTAACTAAAGGGAATAATCTTTGAGGTGGTGGTATAATGAATTTTGAGGATGATGAAGGGGATTTGATGTTATTTGATAAAATGTTTTCATGTTTGATCAATTCAGTTTTAGAATTAATTTGATAGTTGTTCAATTCAATACTCTTAATAAGATAATTTATTGGATAAAGAAGGATATTCCAGAAAAGAACTAAAGGTTTTATGAATATCAAATTGGGAATGAACACAATGCCATTGATTAACATGGTAAATATTCCATTTTTTTGATTTGCTTGTTCAGATTCCGTTTGTGTTTCAAAGGATAATCCTAATCCTTGAGTTTGTTCATTATTTTCATTATCATTAAGGTTATCATTGCTTTGTACTTTTTGCTGGTCTTGCTTCTCTTCAAGGTCTTGGCCCTCTTCTTGTTCTTGTTCAGCTCCCTCAATATCCTTCTCTCTGATCATTTCTCCTTCTCCAGTTTCATTGAGTTGCAGATCATCATCTTTACCTTCATTAGGCATTAGATTGTCAATTGAATTCAAAAACACCTTAATGGAATTCATTTTCAGTCCGGTATTTCAATGCAGAATTATCAAATGATATCAATTAGTGTACTATCTATCCTGAGCTTCTAACGGTACGAATCAATCACCAGTAATGATTCTAAGATTAAAATTAACTTTAAATGTATAAGCAATCAATTAATTAGACCCAAGTGCGCTCTTCTCAGAAAATCACACTTATTTTGGGTACGGTCGTAAAACGTTGAGTTGACTTGAGAATAGAAATGTCAATTCAATTTCAAATACTAATGAGTAACAAATTGAATATAATGATTTAATGACAAGTTATAGATCTTTAGAGATTTTCGGAGATTTTGGAATTTTTGGAGAAGTGTCATTATTGATGACATGTTCGTAAAAATTCGCATATGGATTAATTGGGTTATTTTGATAACATTCCATATATTGTTTCCTGGGTAGTTAGGAATGATTGGAATAGATCAATATGGATTCGTTCAAAGTAGGGAAGAATATTCCAACAAACTTTTATCCAAGAATTGATTCAAACACTAAAATGTTGAGGCCCCATCATCTCCAACGGTATTTCCTCAAAAGGAATTTTGTCACTCAACAAAAAAAAAATTTATGTGAATTCACTTATTCTAAGAATTATATTTTTAGATGAAGAATATCGGCCATGTTACATATAAATAATCTTCGCTGGTCAATTAATGACTAATAGGGAAATTACCCAGAACTTTCTTCTTTCGGGATCCGTTATGGACTGATATACTTCCTCGGCTCAACGATGCACCAGGTTCTATTTGCACTGGAGCAGATCTTTACTGATCCTTGCCGTTAGCAATTCCGTTCCATGGCATTGGTGTATATTGTCTAGCAATGGCGTCGTGGGATTCAAGAGGATCGATTCCCTTTTTATTTTTATCTGAGATCTTATGATGACTCTATTTAATAGGTGAAAAATGGATCAGTCAATTAACTGGGATACACTCAAGCCTCTTAAGAGTATAGTAAGCCAATTCTCGTATGTAACTCAATGAGTTTCCAGACTTCTAGGTGATTCCATTACCAATGAACCCTTTGTCATCAGGACTTGGTTCTCCTATTATACTTTCCGAGCTCTTAACCTCACATGATGTATGTACCATGCGCCGTTACAAGTAAGGTGTCTTCTTCAGAATGAGGCGATTCCTTAATTATACCTTGAAATCAGTATTAAGGGGTAACACATGAGCCAGCTTTGCCTCTTTCCCAAAACGTTTCCTATATTCATAACTACAAAAAATAAAAAGTAAACTATTAGTATAATCTATGGTCTATAATTTCCTCCCAATGGGCTAGATTATACTTACTTATCCTTTTTCAATTGATTTAAATACCTCTGTAAAATTGATGGTATAGAGGTATCATTACTATTGATTAATTTGTTCAATCTGAAATTAACAATGTCAACATTTTCCTTTTCATCTTCTTCATCTTCTTCGGCATCATCCTCTTCGTATTCATAGAATTCACTATTATCATTTCTTTCATCTATATTGAAATTATTGCCGAGATTCGTTTGTATGAGCGTCATTCTATCAATTCCTGTATTTTCGTCAACTTGTTCTTGTTGTTCTTCTTCCGGCTTAGTTAATTTCAATTGATTGGTATTGTAACTATTACAATGCTTACATTTCAATCCCAAGATATGATAATTGATATTACTTTTACCTTTACAATCATTACAACTAATTATACATCTCCAAAGTTTATAGGGTAATGGTAATGGTTGTTGCAAAATTTCTTGATCAAGAATTCTAAATTGAGTTTCCATATTAACAATCGTTTTCACACAAATTGGACATTTATAACTATGTTTGATCATTTCCTTATAACAATTCTGGTGAATTGAATGACCACATTTCATGAACACAACTTTCAAAATTGAAGTGAAGAGATATTCTTCACAAATTGGACAATTACAATGAGTGGTGTTGTTCAAACATTTATGATTTTTCTGTAATTCAATACTTAAACAAATACCACAATCATCACAATGGAAATAATCTTTACCCAATCCTAAGCCTAGTCTACAAATTCCACATTTTTCACAATGATAGATATTTTTATTTTCATCATTGTCAAACAATTTACACTTATCACAATAATAATTAGAAATTTCCTTTTCACATTCAATACAATACTTACCAGGTTCTTGAGGAGTATTACAGAACATACATAAGATATGTTTGATTTCATTTCTGATCAATTTGTGATCATTTTCCTGATCATGGCAAAATCTACAGACATACCACTTCAAACATTTAGGACATTCAACTTTACAATTTCTTTGATAATGTTCACATCCAAGGATTCCAAAACTGTGATAAGATGGTGTAGTATCATTCTCTGTGAGAATAACTTCTTCGTCACTTTCATCACCCAAATCCATACCATCTTCAAGAAATTCATCTTCTTCAAGTTCATCAAAATCTTCATCCATGCCTATCTCATAATCAGTGCTTCTAGGACTAGGGCTTCCGTGAGAATCAAATTCTGAACTATATAACTTTAATTCCCCTGAAACTTGTTCGTTTGTATATCTATAATAATTACCCATCATTAATCTTGTCACTAACTTATTCTTATCATCGTCATTCAATCCTAACCTTTGAATCTTTTGAATTTTATTCCTCATAAGATCTTGTTTATAGAAATCTTCTAAGGAATCAAGGTTGGTCAATTCTCTTGTTTCATCAAGACTTAATCCATCAATATCCAAATCACTCATATCTACAGCTTTCTTTTTGGGTTTTCTTTTGAAATGTCTCCTTCTGGGTTTGACTTCAGGCACAATGGGTTCAAAAAATGGTTGATCTTGATCAACTACTTTGGAAATACCTTTAGGTTCAGTAGCTTCGTAATCACTCTCAATATCATCGATAGGTAATATAACCGCTTCATGAATTATATCCCTCAATGGTTGAAGTTTATCAATAGCTGAATTTAATGATTTACCGAGGTTTAATTCAGTAAGTAACGATGTCATTTGTATACGGGATGATATAATAGTCTTTAATGAATTAGCTACGTTTTGATCTGATTCCACTGACGTTGTTACGTAATTCTTCACATAATTACTGATCTCATTACTCAACTTATTGACGTTTCGTATATCAAAGTTAATGTTGGGGAAATTTGGTAGATTAGGTAGATTTGGTAAATTAGGTAAGTTAGGTAAGTTAGGAAGATTGGGTAAATTTGGTAAATTTGGTAAGTTGGGCAAATTAGTTGGAAATTTATTGGATATATCACTTAAGTAGGTAGATAACAATGGAAAATTGTACCTACCTATCTGTTCCAACTGTTCTGTTAGTGAATCGTATGAACTATCAGATTCAGCCATATTTCAGTTCTTAAGTCGTACAATTCGCGGCCTCATCTTATGATTCCTAAAGGTATTAAAGCACCACTGGGTGATGTAAAAGATAATATAGATAAGACTGTGGAATATGTATTGAAGAATGGTGAGTCATTTGAAGAAAGATTGAAATCCAACCCTGAAAAGTTCCCCTTTATTGTCAATGGTGATGAATTTTATCAATATTATGAATGGAAGCTAGGTAGATTACCTCAAGATAATTCGATCAAAGATGCTTCAAATGAGCTGTCCATACCTGTGGAGGAAGCTAAAGAAGAGAAAGTGGAAGATTTGGAGTTTCTTGTCAATAAAGGTACCATACCTCCCATAGATTACGAAACTATGAAATTATCAGCGTTATTTGTAGCCAGAAATGGTCCAAACTACCTAAAACCTTTGCATTCACATCTTTCTGGAAGTCGACAATTCGATTTCTTATCCCCAAATCATTCATACCATCCTTTATTTAAGCAACTTGTCACTCAATATGAAAAAACAATAGATATAATATCAAATCCCCAACCATTACCTAAGAGAGATTTATTCAAAGATAGTTACTTGAGAGCAAAATACAGTAAACGTGATAAATTGAAAGAAGAAAGTGAATCCCAGAAATTCAAAGAAAGACAATTACAATATGCTTCTATTGATTGGCAGGATTTTACTGTAGTTGGAAAGATTGAATTTAATTCTGTAGATCAAGTGATCGAATTGCCTGCATCCTTAAAAAGAGAAGACTTGATAAGAAGATCCTTAGAGGAGAGAAGCAAAGGTTTGGAATTGCAAATACTGACTGCTCCCGCCCCTGAGGAACCCACTGTAGTGACAGAAGAAAAGGAAGATGTTGTTGAACCAGTACCAAAAGGTATAGTACCGGGAAAAATAAGATCAGCCGGAGAATCAAGATTAAAGAAAACCAAAACTAAAACGATCATTTGCCCTATAACAGGTAAGCATATTGAAGAATCAAAATTCGATGAACATCTTAAAATCCTATTGAGAGATCCGAACTATCTGGTTCAGAAACAAAATTATATCAATAAAAATTTTAAATATGGTAGTAATTTGAACGACGATGAAGTTTATGAAAATATCAAAAGATTAACTAAGAAAAGATCTTTAGAGTAATGTAATATATAAAAACATAGACCTAGAGATGATGATAATTCAGTAATATATTAAATACAATTTATAGTATCAATGATTGCTTATTTAAGCTTTTAAAGAAGAAGCTCTTCTCTTTTTGATTTCAGCTTTTTCAGCTTTTCTTTCATGTAATCTTTGAGCTAATAATTGAGCGTATTCGGCAGCAGCATCTCTTTGATGTTGAGCGTTTTGGATCTTTTTAGCTTTTAAGGCTCTCTTTCTTTGTAAAGTTTGAGGAGTAACTAATCTTTGGATTTTTGGAGCTTTAGTATATGTTTTATCACCTTTGGTAACTTCTCTTCTAACAACGAATTGTCTAACATCATCTTCTTTGGTTAAACCGAAGAATTTTCTGATGTGGTTAGCTCTTTTTGGACCTAATCTTTTTGGAACGGTAGCATCAGTTAAACCTTCGATATCGGAATCACCTTGTTTAACGATAGCTAATGATAAAACAGCTAAATCTTGACCAACAATACAACCTCTAACGGATTTTCTTTTTCTTTCACCGTTTCTTCTTGGTCTGTAACATGAGTGACCTTTAGCTAATAATAATTGAACTCTGGTTGGATGCATAACACCTTGTTTCATTGGGAAACCTTGTTTATCGTTACCACCGGTAATTTTAAAGATGTAACCTTTGAATTCATCACCGACTGAATCACCAGCAACTTCTTGACCCATTCTTTTTTCCATAAAGACGGCTAATTTGTGGTCATCATCGATATCGATACTTTTTTGAGTACCGTTAGCTGGATAAGAAATATTTAACTATATTTGTTAGTAATAATTCATAAAAATCTGAATGATTGTAAAAGTTTGTTTGGAGATGTTGTTTAATGTATTTCACTGTTGTTGGTTGCTGAAAATTCAAGTTGAATCTGATTTTATTATCCTTTTTGATGACTTCTTCAAATATCGAAATTAGATGATTTAAATGTATATAATTCATTGATTGTCATAACTGAAATGGTACATTGGAAGGTTTGATGTTCAACAATAATATCTCTTTACTAATTTACTATCTTAATGACTTATTCAACATACCTTCATTATTAATAGTTTATCCTTTGAAAAAATTTACTGAAAAAATCTCAAATTATTTTGAAAATCTTAACTAGTGAGAATTCAGAATTTTTTTTTCATCTCATCAAAATTAAAACCTGTGACTGTCGGGCGCGAGCCCTTAGAAATTTCTCTAGTATACTACTAGTCAATTTATGAATTCGAGACGACACTCTTACTTTAAAGTGTGGGTAAGATTGAAAGAGATAAATTGATTATTTGAAATCTATTGATACACTATTATACAACTATTTTTTAATATCATTGTTGTTAATGAACCTCTCAATGACTAATATTCTCTATTTATTGTTCTTTTCTTCAAATTGATTCATGAACTGAGTTGGTGATGGGAACTGATAATTTACCTGGTTCAGACCTGGAGGTGGTTGATTTTGAGATTGAGACTGGGATCTGAAAAAGTATTGGTTTACGTTGGAATAAGGTGTTATATTGTTTGACCATTCTTGCGGGTAGAACCCTAGAGGTGAAGGAAACATATCCACATATTTGGAAGGTAGACCCAGTACTGGGGTTTCACCAGGTAAATTATTAGATATAATCTGTTGCATGCTTGGAGGTTGACCTGGAATTGGTTGACCTGGTAAAGAATTTTGATGAGATTGGTTAGTTGATGATGATGATTGATTTTGTGCGTTCTTAAACTTGTCAGAAAGGACTTGGTTCAATATGGGGGTTGGAACGTTTTGTTGGTATTGAGTAGGTGAAGGTTGTGGCAAAGGATTGAAGAAACTTGTCATTCCATCTCTTGGTAGAGAAGGTGCAGTGGTTGATGAAGGTGAACTGGTTTGTGATTTCAGTTGAATAGGTAATGGTAAAGTGGTGATGGGTTTTCTGGTATCCGGAGATCTAAAAGTTGAAAAACTCGAAAATTTTGGAGTGTTGATGGTAGGAGATTTCCCATTCTTCAAATCAGTCAATCCAGGTCTATTCAAATTAGGATTTGGGTTGGTATCTAAAGCAGTTAAAGTCCTGGCACTGTCATTACCACTCTTAGAATCGGTTGGGATTTGAACTCGTAATACTGGTCTCCCTGAATGATTTGTAGCTATGGAATCTTGTCTGAAGTGCGTAGCTTCTTCTTCCGGTTCTTCTTCTTTGATAACACCATTATTACGGAAAGAATTGAAAGTTGGAACATTGGTTAATGAAATGTGATTTGGAGGTAATGGTCTTGTTCTGGTTGACATTCTATTAGGGTTCTCTTCTTTCATTGTATCAAAATTTCTTTTTTGTCTCTTTGGTTCAGGAGTATCGGAGTCATAATCACTATCATCGATTTCTTGTTCGGATAAGTCATCGTTTGTTATTTGACTGATTAAATTCTTTTTCTTCTTATAGTTCCCATAATTAGCAGGAGATTTGGATTCATGGGGTTTGGTGGTTTGGTAAGCTTTTATTAATTCATTAGTATCCACTGATGAAAATTCGTATAATTTATTGTTATTTCCAACGATTATTATTGCCAAATCTACTTGACACAATACCGATAACTCATGAGCCTTCTTGAATAACCCAGCTTTACGTTTAACAAATGTAACTGTCCTATTTCTATCATCGGTTAATGGTTGAATTTCAATCTTTCTTCTACCCATTTTTCAACTATTTGATAAATTTTATGAGGTCCCTATGGTTCTGAATAAATGATTGGATTGTTGATAATGTACAATTAGATTACAAGAATATTCTTTTCACTGATTGATGAAATCTGTTGTTATATATTAATGGTATGATCAGATTTTTTTTTTTTGAGATGCTCATTTTCAAAGGAGGTAAACAATTCTAATGTAACCAAAGTTTATTTCAATAGAGACGCAGCAGAAGAATAGGTATAATTGACTTTCATAGAGGAGGTTTTATAATTTTCACTTAAACAAAACTACAAAAGAATCAGACAGTTTTTAAGACTGCAAAAAAATAACCTGGAGACAGCCCCAGAAAATTCTATTTTTAACTCTATTTTCCTTATAGAAGGTATCTCATTATTCACAAATTTGATCAATTCAATCCCACAGAGGTTCTAAAATGAAATGATGATAAAAGGCTGAAAAATAGTCTAAACTCAATTCTATTAGTGATGTTTAGATTAGATGAAGGAATAGGAGTCAAGAGCTATTTCAGATTATGTTTTGAAGTTATTTTTAGAAACTATGTGGCTAACGGTTATCGGAAATCTAGACCAAACACGAGACTTATAAAATTTTCTATTTCGAAATGAATATCTACATGATCGTATATGTATTTACGTAAAGTCCCTTTCAATGGTAGTTGACCAATTTTTTTCAAATACTTGTTGGTCGTTCTCATAAGCGATGAGATGATTTTTCAAAATATAGTTTCCCTGATCTACTGTCATGAGAGAATCGGTTTTTATGAGGATTTCCCAATTAGGTTTTTTCAAGGTAAGTTCCCATTTACTGTTAGTAGATGGGACTCCTCCAATTTTCCATTCGTTCCAATTTTTTGACCCCATAATTAAACCTTCGATTTTTCTTTCCCCTTCATCGGAGAAATCATCGATGGTCCAGATATTATTGACAATGTCATGGACAATATTTCTGCTTCTTGATTCTTCCCTGACAATTTCTCTATCAATAGGTTTGACGGATTCTGATTTTGGAAATTCAACCGATGAGCACTCACCTAAGATAGGAAGTGAAAGACAGAAATCTTTTTCTTCAAACGATAAAGTGGGAGTTTTCTCTAATGGCCACATTGAAGGCCAATCAGTGGTACTTAAGGCGATTCTAATCTTATGACCTTTCAAGAATTTATATCCGATACAGTCCAATTTGATCTCGACATGATACTTCTCACCAACTTTTAATAATTCTGGGTTCTCCATGGTTCCAATATACTTGTTCAAATTCAATTGGCCCCAAGAAACCAATTTACTGGTGTTGGTTAAATCCAATAATCTGACAGATAAATTGGCTAAAGGTAAATCACTTTTCAATTCCAAAGAAACTGTTGGGAATCCAATAAGTTCTACGTCCTCTTCAAGCTCTTGGGAATCAATTGTGTATGATTTAGAATCCTCAGTTAATTGGTTTGAAGCAAAATCCCCTGATTCTCCAAAAGGACACCATTTTCCTCTGTATAACCCATATTCAGGGGTACCACTAAAGGTGATTTCCTTAGAACTATCAGATTTCTCCAAATTCAAAGTTCCGTTGAGATGGAAATCTAATTTATCACCGAAGTTGTCAAAACTTACCCACTTTCCTGGTCTGAAATCGTACTCTTCAACTTCATCAACAGGTTCTTGTAAATATAAATTATATTTCTTCATTGCCCAAACATCAAATTGTTGTGAAACATCATAGATAGGGTCAGATAAGTATTTATGGAACCATGAGACAACGATTTGATTATAACCAATGGTAGGCCCTGGAGTAGCAACATCAGGGAATTCATGAACCCAAGGTCCTACAATACTTCTATTATCTTTGTGAGGTAAATTGTCCATCATTCTAAAGACTGCATTACTATAACCATCTTTCCATCCTCCAATGGCAAGCACAGGAACATCTACTTTGGAATAATCTTCACAAACTGATCCGTGTTTCCAAAATTCATCTCTTCTTTGATGCTTACACCATTCGATAACATTAGGTTCCAAATTCAATCTTTCTAACCAGTTCTTCTTCCAATCAGGCTTGACATCTGGGTCTTGGGGTCTTGCATTATAAGTGAACATAGTACTAGCCCACCAATTCATGTCTGAGGCCATCATACACCCTCCACGGTAGTGAACATCATCAGAATATCTATCATCAGTTGAACAAACAGTAATGATGGATTTCAAACTTGGATGTTGTTCGTAGGCAATCTGTAACCCATTGAAACCACCCCAAGATTTTCCAATTTGTCCAACCTTACCATTGGACCAAGATTGTTCAATAATCCAATCAATGACTTTCAAATTATCTTGTTGTTCTTGGGGTAAATATTCCCCCTCTAATACACCATCACTATCTCCACATCCTCTCATATCCACTCTAATTGAAGCAAATCCATGTCCAGCATAATATGGATGTCTGATTGAGTCCCTGATGGCAGTAAAATCACTTTTTCTGTAAGGTAAATACTCAATAATGGTTCCTACTTTCAAATCACCATCTAAAGCTTTTTTCGGAATCCAAATATGAGCATATAGTTTAGCATCACCAATATCAATTGGAATGTTAGTTAACTTTTGAATTTCAAAAGGTAACTCTTCAGCTTCTACGATCTTTCTCTTGTTGTCTCTGATATTGAACACCATCTGTAAGTAATTCCAACTGGGATCAAGAATGATATTTCTTGAACTCCGCTACACTAAGGTGAGATTTCCGATAAGGTCATGTGATCTGGAGAGTTTATCCTAATCAGACCAAAAAAATTCCGTTCGGGTGCAAAATTTCAAAGAGAAGGTGTAAGAGAGATGTAACCATTATAGATAAATATGTATTGCCAATAATACTATCAAAATATTAAGGGGTTTTTTCTTTTAATTACGTTACAGTTGCATAAATGTTATTGGATCATGAATCTTCTAATTCAGGGTCAATCAATTCAGCAACTTCGTCACTGAATTCCTGTCTAGTTCTATCATCATAACTTCCTCTATGTAACATCTTCATGATCAAATGATTATAAGGAGCTTTATCATTTTCTGGAGGATTGTTAGTGTTGACAATCTTGAAATATTCTTCATAGAAATTACCTTCATAACCACCAATAGCCGAATTAATCATCATGTCACTCAATTGGAAAGAATCAGTTAATGGGATAACATGAGGTCTTAATTCAGCACATAATTCTTGAATTCTGGTGGTGGTTAAGTAAGTCATAGCATCAGGTGAAATAACTGAGTAAGTTAAGAAATTACCTGAGAAAGTTTCTAAAGCAGCAGTGTAAGAATACAATTTGGCCAATTTGTCCAAAATTGGAATCAATGGTTTTTCATCACCTTCTCCCATAGTTTTAACTTTATCTAAGAAAGCTTTTAATAAGAAGAAGTGAGCTAATAATTTAGATAAGGTAACTAAATCAGCACCAATATAATCCCAGTTATCATTTTGGGCTTGTAAAGTTTTCAAACATTGAGCAGAACCTCTGATAATAGCAACTTGTAAAGCAACTAAGATCTTTTCAGTACTGTTTAAATCATCAATGTTTAAAACAACTTCTTTATTCAAATATTTGCTAGAATCATTCAAGAATTCCAAGATACCTGATAATTTTTCACCTTTATTTAAAACATTTTCAATGTTCTTAACTAATTGTTTACCAACAGACATACCCAAAATGTTATTATCACCTTCCCAAGTACATTGGACGGCAAAATCATTGTAAGCTTTACCAAAACCGGAGTATGATGAATAACCATGACCACCACAAGCTTGTCTACATTTATCAATGTTTTCTAAAGTCAACCAAGTACAGGTTGATTTTAATGAACCTGAAGCAACGAATAATGATTTGGTTAAAGCAATACCGTGGTCGATACCAGCTTTATCATCATTAGAAACAGCACTTTCTAAGATATCGTTGGCTTCTTTGGCACTGTCAGCTAAAACATTAGCACCATTGGAGAATGCATAACATAAGGCTAAAATTGGAATTAAACGACGTTGATGTAATGGATAATCCAATAATTGACTTTCTTCATCATTTTCTTTAGCATTTGCAGCTTGAAATTGTCTTCTTCCAACACCATAACGAGTAGCAATGGTGATGAATCTTGAAGACCATCTGAAAGCATCTTTTACCATAATAACTCTACCACTTAATAAGGCACCATAAGATAATTGATTCATTTTTGGTAAAGTAACATTACCGTCAGAATCAACTTTAGCATATTTTTGTAACATGAAGAATCTTGGAATTTTAACATTTGAAAATTGAATCCAACCATTATCAATACCATCTCTACCCATTTTAGCACCAATATCACCAATAGTGATACCTGGCATTAAATCATGGTTTGAGTCTCTCAATGGGACAATGAAAGTCTTGACACCATAATCTTTACCTTTGACAATTAATCTGGCATAAACAGAACAATGAGTGGCTGAATGAGCAGCACCTCCAATCCACCATTTGGTGGCACCAATATGAGGAGTGTTGATAATGAAAGAGTCATTTTCTTCATCAAAAGTAGCAGTGGTTTGTAAACCAGCAACATTTGAACCATGAGCTAATTCGGTCATACCGAAACAACCATAGATGTTTTTGATGAAAGCACTTTCCTTTTCTAAAGCCCAATAATTAACTTGAGCGAAAGTACCATTACTTCTGACACAACCAATGAATAAACCTAAATGAACACCAATTCTTGTATGCAATTGAGGATCAAAGACAGAAATTAAACTCATTCTTCTTTCAAATTCGTCAAAAGTTTCACTTTCAATATATCTTGATAATCTGTTAATCTTTTTGATTGTCAATTCTCTTTGTTCAGCTTTTGTCAAATCATAATAATTTGATCTGGAAGCTAAGATAGGATCTCTTTCCATTTGTTGAATCATTTTTTTAGTTTCTTCTGATCTTTCTTTAGACCCTTCTAAGAAATAATTCATCAAGTCTGGATTGAAGACAGCACTTGATCTTTCCTGTTGGATCAAATTACGAGGATTTGGGGCAGCATCGGAATCAACAGTTTTATTAACATTCATTTTGAAAATATCAATACTTAATTTACTCTTACAGTGATATTTATATGACTTTTTTTTGTGGAGTAATCAGTTCATGTGATTTTGTCGATGATGCGAATTTGGGAACATTTCCATTATCATCAGATTTGTCACTGTTAAAGAAATTTCGCCTCCATTTAACAGGTTTTTAATTAAAATCTATGTAACTTTGAGGGAGTAGTTCTTGTAGTATAGTTTACAGTGTGACTGAGTTTTGAATGTACTGGTCCAAAACTTCAAGAGATATTCTCGAATTTAATCGCCTCGGTTACATTAAAAATATCATATGCACGTTTCGGACTTACTATTTGAAAAAATCATTTTTCATCTGATAATCCACCTTCCAGTAGTTAATGTTCTAATTTTAATCAAACAGAGGTATAAGTTATAAACTTTTACTACCCTTCGTATATAACCCCCTTATCTTTTTATCGTAAAACTCTGAAAATTGCTTGATTGTATTTGACATTACCGCGGACTTAAGATGATTACGTAATGGCTGCAAATTCAAATGCCTAAAAATGTTTGACAGAATAATATTTAGCACAAACAAAAATAGCACGCCGGAGTGATAGAAGGCGATGACAATCCGATTGTTATGTATAACTTTTACGGGGAAATTAAGCCTTCGGTGACAATTTTTTCAAGCCATGAAATCTGCGATGGTAGTTTTAAAACAAGTTATTTCACATTTACCATGCATTGGCAATGATTCTTCCGTGCACTTTTATATGATAACTTCTTGGTTGAAAATCAAATCACTATCAGACATGTTAGGTAAGAAATTAATTTTTTTTCACTATTCGAAACACTACCTTCATTATTTAATTGTCAAAATTGAGAAATCAGGTGATATCATGCCACCAATTTTCGGAAACAAGATGTAACATAAAAATAAAAAAAAAAATCGTCAAAGTATGTGAATTTCACAAAAATGAAAAAAAATAATATTTACTATAAAAAATAAATAAACCCAGTACCTTTCGGTTACGATACTTAGATAAGCAATGGTCAAAAAGAGAAAAAACTTGAAACGTTCACTATCGGATACTTCTCGAAATAAGAGGACCTCGGTGAAGATAAGAAAAATAAAACTAATGGGGCTAAAAGGACTTATCCAGGTATTCCACAGAATGTCTTATAAGCTAACATTATGAGATAATAGCGAAAGCGAAAAAATCTTCCAACTTCCTCATTGGGCAGAGAAGAGCGCTTTCGTGAAGGAATTGAGAGGCAAATAATTATTACTTTTAATGCAAATACCGCTTTGAATAATCGAGGAACAACTTCATCTTCATGATGTGAAATAATAAGTCGAAAAAAAACCTAAATTCAATCGCTCTTTTTTTTAATTTCTTGCAGATATAATTAAATTAAGAGCTTCGCCTACTAATCACCCGAATTTTAACCTAAATGCTGATTTTTGAAAACTAGTTAAAGAAGGCTGATTCTTGAAAATCATTTAAAGAAGTCACATCAATTTCAAAGAATCTAGAACTCTTCCCCTAATCGGTGATTTACCAAAAAAGACGTTGAGATTTACAGAAAATCTTTCTCAGGTGGTGGAAATTTATAGAAAAAGACTTCCTTATTAGTTCGAAAGGTTACAATACCTTTCTTAAGCTCAATGACTAAAATGTAAACAATGTGCAGCACAATTTCAAATTAATTTTACTCCAATTAACGCGTATTACCAAAAGGGGTGCATGGACGGGGCTTCTATATTTCGATTCAATCTTCCTAAAACGAGAACGGCGAAAAAATGAGTGAGTATAAACGGTATTAGAGGTTTAACGCCTTTTAGAGGCTACGTAATTTAGTGGATGATCTGAAAAATATTCCGATGAATTTTATTTATTTCATTTCCCACTATTTCAGATATTTAATATATTTCAATTGAATGGATTGAATAATTACAATTCATACTAATCAACTGAAAATCTATTAGTAGCGTTTGTCCTCACTATTTTTTTTTTTTTTTTTTGGATGAAGACATTTTTTGTAAGGATAGTTTTTTCAAGCCCCCAAATATTTTCACTTAAACTTTGATTTAGGCAATTCTAAAGTACTTTTGGCTCACAGGTAAATAATAGTAAAAAAAGCCCATTGCCCCCTCAAAGTGGAATTATTTGTTTAAAAGAAATACCATTCCGGTAGTGAGGTTGCATTTAAATAGACCACATATTGCATACTATTTGAAACGACATCGATCCTGTCAATAAGAAGTTCCCAAAGAATTTGTGCTGTTAACCACGTAACTAACCCAGTTGTGACCATAAGTGAGAAAAATAGCCGGGTTGCAGGAATTATTATCGAAATTACTTGTCATATATAAACTATAACATAATCCAAAGTATATGCCTATATCATGGGGAAGACTCGTAATAGGGTTAGTTTAGTTTGTTCTTTCTGTAAAAAAAGAAAGATCAAATGTAACAAAGGTCAGCCTTGCTCGACATGTATTAAATATGGCAATCTTGATTGTAAATATGAAATCAATTTGACGAAAGATAAATTAGACTATATCAAAGAATTAAATCAATTGAAAGTGAAATTACATCAATTGAATAATAAAGAGAATATAAGGATAAGTAAAAAATTAGTTAATCCGTATATTTTCCATGAAACTTCGAATCCTAATAATGAATCGTCGACTCATCCTCTTCAAAGATTTCACATCAGTGATAAAATGGATTTGAATAATGTAATACTTGGTAAGAATAAGAATGACAAGATTGATTTGTTTCAATTGAATCGAAATATCAACAGTTTTTACTTTGTTAAAAATTATCGTCGAAAATATATGGAATCATTGAGTTATTACTATTTATGTAGTAATGATGAACATGTTTCATTGATTTTCCAGTACTTGATTAACTTGAAACATCTTCATAATTTCAACTTATACGTTGCTGAAAATGAAGATCAAGCTTTTTTCGAAAAAAAGAGTAATCTTCTACAGTCAAGATTTGAAACTATAAATTTGAATGAAATTCAATTCATGCTCCCAAATTTGGATAGTATACTCAAGATCGTAGATATTTTCTTTGAAAGATATTATTGTATTTGGCCATTCCTTGATGAAGTAGATTTCAAAACAAAATTGAAAACATTAATTTCTCCAGAAGGAATAATCCTTATTAATGATGTATTGGACTATGCCAACTTGGGAATTCTACTTTTGTTATTAAAGATGGTCAATTCATTTGAAAACTTCATGATTATTGACTCTAGGAATCAATATTTAGACATTGCATTGAATATTTATAATCAGAAATTCAACATCATTTCTGATAACAACTTGACAGTTTGCCAATTACTATTATTCATTGAAATTTGTATTATAGTATTACCCATGGAGGGAAGTAGTGAAAATGATTTAAAGCATGTCCAGAGTTCATTAATTGCCATTTGTAATCACATGGGATTTCATTTGGAACCGAATAATTTTCAAGAAATACTTAAGAATGCCAAACAAAATAATTTACAGAGGAAAATCTGGTATTTTGTTGTTTACTTGGAAATCCTTCTATTTTTAACACATGGAAGACCCTTTACCATTCAATTAAATTCTTTCAATGTTGACATACCCCGTTATGAAGAAGGTATTGAAAATGTAGTCGATGTTGATATTGAAAAGAAAGCAATGGCATTTTATAATGGCTTCAAAGAGATCTGGTTCCCAATGATAGAAATTAGTTACAGATTATCAGATATGGTCAACACTTCCATCAATTTTGATTCATTGATATCAATACTTGAAGACATTGAAGTGAATTTTATTAAATCTTTCAAATTAGACAATTGGGAAAATGTCCACCATCAAAATGTTATAACATTCATAACAGTATTTAATTTCTTGATTTCCATTTACTATAACATTTTTATTTATCTAGAAGATAAAAAATCATTCGAACTAGCATTTTTTTATTTGAAAAAAATTTGGATACTAATCTTAAACATTTTTGTTCCGTTTGTTAAAGATTATATCGCCAATGCTCCACCTATGTCGAAACATCACTTTACTCCTGTTGTTAGCAAAGTACTTTCCAAATTAACCGTCATCAAAAATGGTTTACTAATCAGGTTTAAAAGACACCTTATGAGTTCTTTCCAACAAAAGTATGCCATATTGATTGGTTTGATTGTGAAGTTCGACGATTTGTTGAATTCATGTTTCTTATCCTTCCCTGACTATTTCTATGCTTGGAAATTACTTAGAGGTGAAAAGGTGTTGATGAAATTTATTCTTCAAGACCTGACTTACAGTTTAGTCTCCAAGGAAAATAAAAGAATGTCAAACTTCAGATTCAATGACGATATGGTCGATGAACTCGTTTCCATATTTAGTCACTTCAATCCTATCATCATACCTGAACCACGAGATAACATGAATAGTAATGGTGCCTTTACCAAAGAATTTGAAATATTCTGGACTAAAGTTTCAAATCAAACTCCACATTCCATTGATGGCCCCCATAGTGGTAATAAGCATGCAAACAATGCAAATGACCAAGGCATTTCCAAACCAGACGATTACTTAGATGAGCTATTCCTGATAGATAATGTTTTTGACTTCTCCAAATCATTCAATCCTATGCATTAAACATTTTTTAAAAAAAAACATTCACCTTATAATATTGTAACTTAATGTAATATAGCTATGACTACACGATTAAATGAAATTTATTCAGCTATTTACTCTACTGCCTTTGACTACAACAGGTATCATCCCACCAGTGGATATAGTAAAATTCCTATGACCCAATACTGCTAAAAAGCATTTGATTGTACCACCATGTGAAGTAACATTGATAACCTTATCATCAACTTCCCATAAGTCTTCAAGGAAAGACTCTACCCTGATACAATTATCGTCAAAAGTTTCTTCTTCGTCATTGTATAATTCATCCACCTCGGAAAATCCATCCTCAGTTTCAAACCCATATTTACCAAATCTTTCCAATATGGTATCTTTGGATGATCTTTTATTACACAAATGGAAACCAATGATCTCTCTGATCTTTTCTGACACAATAACTTGTCTATTTTCTGGCCAAATATCTTTCATACTGACTACCATTGTCATGCTTGATCTTTGAAGTGGGGATGCGTAATATTTAGTTGGAACAGGACATCCATTCTTAACTTGTTGGTGCCAAACCTGGTTATTCTCTTCAGCCTGAGAGATCCCTAAAGGTGTTAATTCCGGATCTGGTCCATAAATGATATCTCCATCAACTCCTAAATTATGCCACTTATTCCTCCACGCTTCCGATCCATATTTTGACACCACAACGTTATGATAACCTTGACCATGACGAGCTAGGAAGAGTAACTTGTACTTTTCATCCGATGATCCATTTAATTGATTCAATTCATCAATTATCTGGTTCCAAGGTTTCATTATCCCAAAATCATTAGTGGCATAATTAAATTGCAAATCATCAGTATCATTATCCGATTGTTTGAAAAAACCCGGCACCACTTCAAATTTCCATTTGATTTTTCCTTGTTTCACCAATTGATCGTGTTTCTCTTTATAAACAGGCAATCTCTCGTATCCTTGTCTGGCATCCTTATAATCTTGTTGCGTTGGTATTAGAAGAGACATGGTTTAGCTGCTAATTGAGAATTTTGAGAATTTTTCATAATTTCATCATAAGATTATTTAGAAGATGTCGGATAACAACAACGTAGACTCTTCTAAAGTTGAAATTGGAATGGATGGCAAGGACTCACCTGAAGTTTCCAGTTTCGATTTCAAAATTGATTTGGTCAATGATGATATTGGAAGAAATATACCCTATCAGATTTTACACCCAATACCAAATCCCATAGATTTTATTGAATCGAATCACAATATAGAGTTTGGGGCCACCAAAGTTACACTCCCTTTACCTTTACCCCAGTTAAATGACGAAAATATAAGAGTTTCCCCCATGAAACCAATACTACTGGCTTCTAAGGACGACCAAATCACCAATGGTGATAACAAATTGAAGACCTTAAAGAAATCCAATCACAGAAATTTGACTGTCAATGATAAGATAAATAAAGGTGTTTTACCAAATACTGGAGATTTCAAGATTAAATCTGAAATACCTTGTGATATACAGATAAACTATTCTATCAGAAATTTAATCAATGCACAATATGATGGGGAAGGGGAAGTGTTTAAACTTTCACAATTATTTCATGAAGATACTGCCAGTAGAACACTGAATTCTATAAGAGAAATTGAAGGGAAGTTTTGGCAGAATTTGAAAACTCCTGTTTCCAAACCCATTACTTGTTTCTCAACAAGTCTTATTCAACCTCCCACATTAGATGATAAGATTAGAAAATTTTTGCATCCTTGGAATTTGAGGAATATACCATTATTACCAGGAAGTCTCTCCAGTAATGGTTCAATGAAGTTCAACATTGGTAGGACGAATGATATACAAAACTGGTCAATAGTTGAGAATTTTGGTCAGAGCATAAAATACCAGATATCAGGTTGGAAGAAATGGTATATAATACCTGAGTCTGAGTACGATAAATTCTGGAACCTCGTAAATCTGGAGACCGTAGTGAAGTCTGAGGCTGATCTGACCATAAGGCTTCGACATTCGAATTCGCTATTCCAATCGCTTATACAAGACACAATAGATCAAGACTTCATCATAACGCCTGCCTTACTTGATACTCATGGGATAAAATATCACACATCGATCCAAAGTCCGGGAGATTATCTCATTACTTATCCCAAAACCACCATGTTGGGCATATCATTAACTTTCAATGTTGAACAAGAGGTGGATGTTTTTACATCTTTATGGAGCAAATATGCCTTGGATTTCGTAAATAATGAAAGAACTCATAATGAAGTATTCAGAATCGTTCTACTGTCGATTCAAAACGGTTGCGATAATTTATCGGAATTATATAACGAACTTTTGATCAGGGAACTAGATACAAGATCCAAAGTTCGAGAGTTGGGTATTAAAGAACTTGTCAATGATAACCTATCCAAGATTTCAGATGACAATCTTCAGTATTTATATCCTAGTCAAATCCTCATCACTGACACAACCACTTCTCAGAAATTTCAATTATCCATAGAATCATTCTTGAAATTGGATATTAATAGTTCAAATTACGATAGAATGAAATTTGAATTGTTGGTTACTTACAATGATGAAAAATTGAAATCTTTCCTCAAATTATCCAATAATTTGAACGATTACAATAAGTGGATTGATAATTACGAAAAAATGATGGAATCTTCAGATCATTCTTTGAAAACTTATAAAGCATTGTATAGTGATGGAGAAAAAATATTCAATTCATTGACTTCAGTCAAAATATTTGACCACTTTCAAGATGCTTTAGGTATACAAAGATCTAAGGATGATGATAAATGGTTAAGATTTTTGAATTACTTAGATAACTTACAAAAGTTCATAATGTCAAGTACCAAATTTATTGATGATTGCCAATCTATACTATCATTGAAACATCATCAACGTATCAGGGGGTCTGGAACTAATGCTGTGAACATAATGAATGGATTCCCTGATGAAACGACTAACAAAGCTGATGATGACGCTTTGTCTGATCCTGATGTGGTATTACCCAAATTATCTCATTTGGTTTCAATTGTACCAAAGTTGAATTTCAACTGTTCCGAAATAGATTTGATAATCGAATTCTTGAATGAAATCGAAAACTTCGAAAGGTCAGTTAGATTGTTGTTACTGAAAGAAAACCCTTCCATAAACGAATTTAACGAACTCATAAATTTGGGGAAGTCTTTTGGTATAAACTTGATATCGTTAAAATTCATAATAAGGGTTCGGAATAAGTTAATTTGGTGTAAGAACTACGACATCATAATAAATGGAAATGAGCCAACTAATCAGGAAAACAAAAAAGAGATTTTTGATTTACCCAATTTGAAACATTTCTATAATCAGGGTATCGAGATTTTATCTTTCAATGATTCCGACAAGTTGAAAGTTATTAAAAAGATCATTGATAATTCTGAAAATTTCAATAAGAAGATAAATGAATTCTTAGAGATAAAAATTGTCAATGAGGCTATCATCAAAGACTTAGATCTGTTGATAGATGAAATCGAAGATAGGTACAAATTGGATAACGACGAGAGAATATTCGCTCAACTTTCCAGATACGACTTACTCTTGGACTTACGTCAAATGTGTGAAGTGTTCGAAAAATTCTTTGATTTCAAAAATGGTGGAAAATTGTCATTTGAAGAATTAACGAAATTGAAGAAATCTTTGTTGGACACGAAATTGTCTAACAAAGAAGATATCCAGTATATTGATAATTTGATAGATGTTACTAAGTCGTCAATTGACTCCATCAGAGGATTCTTCCAAATTGAGTTGGATGATAAAAAGAAAGAAAATAGCGTAATTCAGTTAATTGACATGATTTTATTATCTATGTCTAGTATGGATAATGATGATTCGTACGAAAAGTCGTCCAGCAAGGCATTCATTGATGGAAATGAAAGTACTGATCCCCGTCAAATTTATTGCGTTTGCAGAAATTTTGAGTTAGGTACTATGATTGAATGTGAAAGCTGTAAGGAATGGTATCACGACTCATGTGTCAACAAACCAAAGGAAGCTGTTGAACCTGATACCGAAACCAAAAAACCCAGAAAGAGGAGAAAGAAGGTCGACAAGGACGATGCCAACAAGGAAGAAGTAATAAAAATGGAAGTTGATACTGATCCAGTAACTGAATCATTGAATGAACCAGCTATCGTCAATAATTCTGCTCCTAAAGCACCCGAATCAGGTTCTGGTGTGAATACTATTGTCAATAAGTCAGAACAGAAATCAAAGCCTCAACCTAAATCAAGATCTAAAGACAAGAAAAAGAGAGAACTTACTGAAGAAGAAGACATATTTGTTTGTCCCGTTTGTAGATTGATAGAATCTCCTGACTTTGTTGACGAAAAATTATCAAAAAATCCAACTTTATTGGACTTGGTAGCGTTGATACAATCATTGAGGACATTGAATGTCCAACCAGCTCAAGAGTTGGCAAAGTTGGTGGAGTTGCAGGACAAATTGTTGTTGTTGTCTCAAGGTTACGTTAGAAAAATCTCCAACATCAAATCCGGTGATTACAATTTGAATCAAAAGTTAGACAGGTTGAGATTTATCTTAAGAAAGTTATATGGATATAGCATTAACATCGAAGACTTATTTTGGGAATGTTTAACATCCATCAGAAGAATGGAGTTCGAAAAGCATTGGAGAGAAAAAGAATTGAAATCAAAAACAAGACCAATTCAAGATCAAGATCAAAATTTCCCACCTGAACCGACGGTAATGAACTCAATAGAAGTAGATGAAAATGGTACCAAAAATACTGAAATTAATGATTTGATCGATACCGAATTACTTAATTTGACAAAGGAGGAAGATTCTTTCGAAACAGACTCTTTGTTAACACATCCAGTCGATGACAAAGCTAATGTGAATGGGAATGTCGATGGTGTAAAACCTCGTATGCATGACACTTCCATGCAAGATCAGAATGTTCAAAAGACAAATTATGACGACTCGATTGACTCCACCGATTTGAACGGTCTTGAAAGTCAATACACTCACTTACCGGACTATACTTACGAGGCGCCTTCTTTGACACCATCAGCACTCAGTCCCAGTGTTACTGAAAATGGAATTAGTGGCATTGATTCCAAAATTGATGCTGCACTTGAGGACTCTGCTTTAGAGGAGACCGCCACCGATGATCGTATGCAAACTGATGAATCTAATAACGTTCAACAAATTCCTGTGGCCAATGGAGTCCACGATTCTGCTCCTGAAGCTATTCAGGAGGAGTTTGCTTCCCCTAAAAAAGACTTGACTAAGATTCCAGCTGAGTCAGACCGTTCTCATGATACTAATCCCCTCACCTCGGATGGAGCATCATTTGAAACCTCGTCATTACAAGATTTGGACAGCCAACCTGCGACCGTAGCCGTAGCTGGAGGCTCTGAGAACCCCACTTTGCCAGTCAATGAAAACCTGCCACTGACAGAAACAAAAGAATCATTCACCGGCGATGTAAAGCATCTGGATTTGCAATATTCTTCTACGTCGCAAGATGAAACCACCGTTGCCAAAGCAGAGGTACCAAGTATTGAACCATTAGTGCCAAGTGTAACCATTATTGAACCGGCAGTACCAAGGGATGAGACAGGGGTACCAGTTTCAGGGTCTAAAGTACCAGTTTCAGGGTCTGAAGAACCTGCAGTTGAACCAGAAATACCAGATCCTTTACTGAATAATGAAAAAGTGCCACATATCGAATCAAAAACAAATGGCGAATTTACCAACTCACATGAAAAGTTAGAAGCCCAATCCACGTTAAATAATGAAATCAAAGATGAAGAATCTTCAACAGCCAATAAGGAACCTAAAAAAGACATGCCTTTGAACCAAAGTAGTTTATAAAATATTTTATTAATAAATAGTTTTGATCGAAAACTGAACTTAAAAAAATCTCTGTAATCTGTGAAATTCGCAAAAATTGGCTGCAAAAAAAACTAGGAAAGGCATTTAAATTGTCATTCAACTTCCAATGAACATGTCTAACATCAGTATGAAATATCAAAGCAGATAAAAGAGCCACTGTGTGTAAATGTAGAAAATTGTCAATGCATAAAGATTTAACTTATCTTACACATCGTAAAAAGTGAGAAATTCCTATAGCGCGTTATGGATATTGATGCATTAGTTGATGAATTATTCACCAAGAGTTGGTCGAAAATCAGTAATGGTTCCAAGAGTAACGAGTTCATATATGCCTCACAGTTTACCGACTTGATGGAAGAAGTGCAAACCACGATAAGTTCAGGGAATTTGTTGAATGAATCAGAAGTGAAATTCTTGAAAGAAATGATAAATAACAAACCACTTTTGAAATTGTATAAAAGTGAATTATCAACATTTTTGTTGAAAATGGTTGGCTATTCCTCATTGACGAAATTCATTACTGACAGGGCAGGTATTTCACTTTTCAATTTGAAATTAATTTTATCAAATCCTTCAAACACTAGATCACTAAGACGAGATATACCCACCGGATCAGAGACGAAGCCCCATTCTGCTCGTCGATTTGAGCCTGATGTCACGTCAACTCCGGTTATAAATAGGGCCAAATCTCATGAAGGAGAGTATAATTCGATTCTTCTCAAGGAGAAACAAATAATACAAAGAGATAATGAAATACTGGTTATGGCTACAGAAAATAAAGTACTTCAAACAGAATTATCAGAGAAGAACAGTAAGATAAGAGAATTGGAGAACAAATATAGAGAACTCAGTTCCTACATAGAGACGTTGGAAATGAAGTTTGATAACAAGAGTGACTTAAGTTCCAATAGTGATAGGCTAATCATAAGGGATTTGGTCTCCAGGTGTAACGACAGAGACAAAACAATTAAACATCTTCAAACAGTTATAGAAGACTATGAAAATCAAGTTCATGTAAACGAATCAAACCCAATAATCACTAAATTAACCAATTCGATAAAAATTCAACAACAGCTTATCGATGCATTAACTGAAAAATTAAATTTAAAAGACTCATCCAAAGAATTGACTAGCTTTGTAACGAAACTTCCATTCTTGAAACAATTCTATATGTATTTCAATTATCAACGTCAGCACAAGAATATGGGTATGATATTCATGAATGTATTGACGTTGTTCTTATCCAGCATTGTTATGATGACAGGATTAAGAATAGTATTCTTGATGGTTTTGTATGTTCTTAGTGGAGAGACCAGATTTGAATATGTTCTTCAGGATGAAGACTATGATAAAATATCTATTAATTGGTGGCAAGAGTTCGAATGGTTGGAATATTTGATGTATAACCTTAATGATTGGCTTGATGGTTATTCACTGTAAAATAATGTAGATAGTAATTTAATATAAAGATTAATGAGAGAAACAGAGCAAAATTAATATTAAGTACAGTGATATTTTATTACACAAAAAACCTAGTTCATTTGTTTAACTAAAGCGTTAATGAATTCTTCTCTGTTACCGGTATCACCACCTTGGATAAAGTGGAAGAATTTTCTAGCTCTGAAACCACCAGTTGGGTTAGATAATTTGAATGGCCATAAGAAGTTGTTAGCTTGTTTGAAGTTTGGACCAACGGTAACAATTTCGTGGATTAAATCTTCAATGGATAAGATACCGTATTTACCTAAAGAAGCTTCAATGATAGCGTTATCGGATAAAGCAACTCTTTGTTTGTTAACTTTACCGAAACCTCTTTTGTAAACTAATTGTCTGATAGTAGCTAATGATGGGTAACCGTAAGCAACGTATGGTTCAACTAATTTTAATAATTCAGAGGTAGCTTTGGTAATTTTAACGAAAACACCGGCATTGATTTGGGTTAATCTTAATAATTGTAAGACTTTTCTTGGTTTTGGTGGAATTTTCATAATACCCTTGATTCTGATAACGAAAGCTAATTTTGGTTGAGCATCAACGTAGTAAGAACCGTTAGCTTTAGCATCTCTTTTAGCAGCAATGATAGCTTTTTCAGCTTCAGCGTATTCTTTGGTGTAAGCAGCGTTTCTTTTGTAGATAGTAGCTCTTTTTTCTTTAGAAGCCTAAATATAGTTAGTATTAAAGTTATTTCATTGAAATATTTTTTCAGTCCCGAAAGATGGTTAACGATTGACAACATCGCCTTAGCTAGCCAAATACAAATGGTGTTCTTCATCTTCAAAAATATTTAAGAACTTAATTTATACATACAACTTTTCTGGCGGCTTTATCAGCAGCTCTTTGCTTTAAGATTTTTTCGTCAGTTTTGTTCTTTTTAATTAAAGTTTCTGGTTTTAAAGTGCTAAAAAATGTTAGTAAATTGAATCAGATAAAAAATTGATTTACCTGTTAACCCCTTTTGAATAAATATTGTAGATGACTTTGAAACGGAAAGTTTCAAAATGATAATAGAACTGAAAAGCCAGGTTCATTCTATATCCATCCAATATTATTAACTCAGAGGAAAACAGATTTATCAGGCATTGGCAATGAGTTTTAAAATTCTGCAAGATAATCTTGAATTCCCATGGTGAATCATTGTTGTCTTGAACTGATTTTATTCTAACCAACTAGACTATTGGAAGATAGTCTGGTGATATAGATTGTATGTTACTCTTGCCCATACCTGGTAATCAAGGTTGGGTATCTTACATACGTAGCCATTTTTGATTAATTATTAAGTTGAAAAAATTATTTTTCAAGATGAGAACTTCTGATGAGAATTCACAATTCAGCAGTCACAAGAAAAATTCTTCTCATCATGTGATCAGAATCTTTATGCGAGGGCATGTGCCCTAAAGAGATTTGGTATATCGAAAAAAATATACCAAATAATATCAAGAATTAGCAAAATTGTTAAGAGTGGGGTTTAACGAGTTGAACCCAACATTCATCAAAGGAGTTGAAAATTTTTTCAAATCTACTGAAGATCTGTAACCCATATCTGCAAAATCTCTACATGAAAGGAGAAATCCACTCATAACAAGAGAATTGATTTGTGTTCATCATTTATTGGTGGAACATTGACGGAGTGAACTCCATTAGTCATTGGACAGATAAAACGCAACCGGTCACAACTGGAAATTCATGTCCGGATTAATTATTGAGATGTCAATCCAGTGCTCAGTTCGTTAATCTTTCGAGCAAAGAATTTCTATAGATCATCCAAACTATGAGCTCAATACCACTGTAGTTGTTACGTCATTTAATGTACCATGTTTGAGCATGATTGATATATCCAACTAAAAGTATAAAAAAAGTTTTTCCATCGAAAGAAATGGACTGTATATAATCGCATAATAGAAACGGTCTCTCAATAGATCAATGAATAAACAACTCTATTGGATAGTCCGAGATTGCAAATATTAGAAGGTCCAAAGATAGTGAAATGATGTAATCATTCCAAAGATCTTCGGAATATTGAAAGGATTATCAAGGTTCAATCTGTGTATTTCAAATGCAAAGAACGATTACTTTTTCATGGGAATTGAAAAATAAAACATCAACAAAAATACCTCATATTATATAATCACAACATATTTTGAAAATTTTAGAAGAGGTTGCAAAAGAAACGGACCGATACATCGAAATAGAGCCTGAAAACAAATACCTGAAAAGTTCAATCTTTATATTTGATTAACCCGGTACATCAATGATCCCTTCCCTCTATCCGACAAAATCTTGCCCGGCATCAACCTACCCCTTAATATCACTTGCTTCCCACCTGAACCTAAGTTTGTTAACTCTGATGATCCAAGACACACTATAACGGAAGTTCCATCGACTTGTTTCGTCCAATAATTGCCAATGTAAATTTTGGCAAAGGAGGGGAAAAGTAGAATTCCCAACTAATCCGGCTCAATTACTGCAGATATTTGTAACAGGACGATTCAACTTGTTGGTTTTAGAGATTGAAAATTCCAGTACCCATGAACTTAAGCCATTATCCAATATGTTACCTCCCCTGTAACTACTATAATTATACTATTATCTCATCCAACCTTTATATGAGGGTTACAAGTGTGCTATTTTATATACAGTCCGTTGCCAAAAAAAATCTTTAATTCGGTGATCGGAGTATTCCCTGTTACGTAATCTATGATACAAATTTACTCAAATTTCCTCAAGAAAATTTCATACTTAATTAATACTTAAGTATTAAAATAGTTAAAGAATTTTGTCGAAAAAGAAGTAATTTAAAACATGGAACCAATTATTGAACAAGCTTGTGATTCATGTAGAAAGAGAAAATTGAAATGTTCTAAACAATTACCTAAATGTGTTAAATGTTCTCAACATAAATGGAATTGTACTTATAGTCCTAGAACTATTAGATCTCCTTTAACAAGAAATTACTTGACCAAAATTGAAAAGAGAAATGAATCATTAGAAAGTATTTTGAAGTTTTTATTAGGAGAAGACATTAGTATTGATAATTTAATCGGAAATTATCAAAATTCCTTGTTAGAGCATAAGGACTTATTAAAGAATCTTAAGATCGAAGAAAGATTCCAAAACAATCTGAATGTAACAGATAAAGAATCTTCCGAATTCAAATCTCCTGATGATGAAATAGATAATAAATTAGGGGATAATTCCAATGAAAATTTTCAATCTGTTACTGAAAGCAATAGTAATAATTTGAGTCAACCTAAAAATATTGGAACTATTAAAAGTTCAAACTCAATTAATTCAATGTATCAATCAACGTCAGAATATAATAGTCTTGATTCAACACCAAATCAATCACCTAGATTAATACCAAATGATAAGAAATTTGAAATGAATGAGATATTAGATTATTCAAATATGAAAGATGAATTTAATTCATTAAGTCAATCACCAACCTATTCGATCTTTTCAAATGAATCAACAAGCTTGAATTTAATCAATTCTAATAATTCTGACGAAATTTTCAATGAATATTTGAATTTGAATTACAAGAAGATTAAATTAGAAGACGATTATTTAGATATTAACACTGTCAATGAGAATTATTAATGTGAGATACATGAAGTTTATTGTCAGATGTTGAAGAAAAGTACATCAGAATAGAGTATAGAGTTATGTGTAATGGGAAATGTATAATAGAGATCATCGCGATATCATCTCTCAATCGCAACCTTCAACGCAATCGAACGGGTAAAGTGGAACATCGGTCAATTGATTTGGAGAAGGTTTAAAAATCTAACTATCAGGTCGGTGATAAATCCTACCTTCAATTGTAATTCTAGTCTTTCAAAAGAAACTCATCCCATGTTTTCAACTTGATCCTCGCACTATAAGCACGAGTTGTTATTTTGTCCCCGATTAACCGATTATGCGATAAGAAAGATTTTAAGTTCAGTTGTCAAGAAAGAAGATAATTACCGAGTGAAGATCTTAAGGGAAGGAGACCTTGTATTTACTGTTTGGTATTAGGTTATGGCATGTTCAATGAGGTATGCAGATATTCTTTCAACAATTAGGATATTCTAGAAATTTAATGTTTTTGCTTGTTCGTTCGGTCTGGCAACACATTTGAACTCTTTCTAGGGACAGAACATTGCAATTGAACATTTTGAATCACTATAACCTCGACGGAACGACATTGTCCCATCACTTTTCAAGATACTGATAATTCTTCATCAAGATAGAAATGTCTGGTATCTTCCGCGATAAATTATTTTATTCGGTAACCTCCATAATCAAGGCAAACGAAATTTTGCCACTACTATCCCTAAATCCGTCAATATGGGACCTAGGGGTAGTATGACAGGATTCCTCATTTGTCATCCGACCCATCTTCTTCTCATTTCGATTAACGGTTGATTGTACGTGCAACTTGTGATGGGTGCAAATTTATGAAGTCAAGATCAATAAGCCCCACAATTTTGCCCCTTTCATCTCTGTTTTACCACTACTAACCACCTGTATTTGAAGCACTCATGGGCCGAATTCACAAGAGTCAAACTACTTCCATAATAAGAACAAACCTCTAAAAAGAAAAAAATTCAAGATCAAGATAAGCGCAGGAAAGTACCGAGACTGAAAAATTTGAGATCTTATCATATATAAGGGATAATTGCCCTCAACACAAATCAATGATTTTCTATTTGTTTGCAGTAGTGGCCGTATTATATGCCATCTACCAAGTAATATCGACGGTTTTGCCTCGATTTTTTGTCGTTCCCATCCAGCATTGGCAAGATAAAATCGATCATGTTATGAACTACCCAAAACCTATTTATCTCAAAGTTGGTTGGAAAAGGTCCAGTTTTAGAAGAAGATTGATCACTGCTTCTAAAAACCCAAGTTACTACAACAATTTCAATAACAACAAGATAAAAATTGATCCAATTGATTGTAAAAATGAAGATGATTTCTTCAAAAATGGTATGAAGAATCGTTCAATTGATGATCCAAAGAGAAAAATCTTGTATGGATTTTTCCATCCATATGCCAACAATGGAGGAGGTGGTGAAAAAGTGTTATGGCAAGCCGTTAATGCTACTTTAATGACTAATGATAATAATATTGCTGTGATTTATACAGTCAACTTCGAAGAACCAGCTAAAATCATTAGGAAAGTGGAATCAAAGTTCAATATCACTTTACAAGGTGAAAGAGTGGTTTTCATCTATTTAAGAAAATTCGGAAATTTGATTGATAGCGAATATTGGAAACATTTTACCTTAGTTGGTCAATTGATTGGATCTGTGTTATTGGCATTTGAGTGTCTTTTCGAATTGGCTCCTGATATTTGGATTGACACTATTGGTTTACCTGGAAGTTACTGGCCAATTTCTGTTGTTTTGAATTTACCAATATTAGCTTATGTCCATTATCCAATTCTTCAACAAGATATGTTCAATAAATTGAAGTTCTCCAAAATGACTGATTTATTCAAGTTTAGAGGTGAAGTTAAAGATTTATTCAAATTTTTTTACTGGTCAATTTTATATTACGTTTACGTTTATTTGGGTTCAAATGTTGACATTACTTTAGCTAATGGAACATGGACTTTCAATCATATGAAGAAAATTTGGTTTCTTAATGAAAAAATGGGTAGTACATTAGAAGTTTTGTATCCACCATGTGCTACAGAATTTTTGAATCCTTATAAATCTAAAGAAAGACTTAATGAAATGATTTATATTGCCCAATTCAGATCTGAAAAAAGACACGATTTAATCTTAACCGAATTTAGTAAATTCTTGGATACTTGTAAAACCGAAAAAGTTCCAATCAGTAAAATACCTAAAATTATATTCTTAGGTTCTTGTAGGAATGAAAATGATACTGATTGTTTAAACAGTATCAAATCATTAGTCACAGAATTGGAATTATCAGAGTATGTTGAATTCATAGTTGATTGTTCTTATGACGAAATCTTGAAACAATTATCAACTGTGAAGTTTGGTCTCAATTCCATGTGGAATGAACATTTCGGTATTGGTGTGGTAGAATATTTAGCTAATGGAGTTATCCCAATTGTCCATGCTTCTGCTGGTCCAATTTTAGACATTGCCACCAATGAAAATTCATCAACAGCAGAGTCATGGAAGAGTGAAACAGGATTTTTCTTCAAATCATCCACTGATCCTGATTTCTCAGGAGAAATGAATGGTGATAATTTAGTTTTTGACAATGGTGCATTCCCTGAATTATCCACTCTTTTATCCGACATTTTCGCCAATAATAAGGTTACTGAAAATGATTTAGATTTCATGAGACAGGTAGGTCAAGGCTTGAGTAACAAATTCTCCAATGATGAATTCAACACCAACTGGAGGAAATATACTCGTGAATTAGCTTCTTTGGAGAAGCATTATAGAGAACAAAGAAAGGAAGTTGAAAGTGTATATTAGATATGATATTATTCTGCTCATTCTCCGTAATATCCTCTATGATCTCCCCAACCCACTAGTTCTATTCTAAGATCCATATCCAATCATGACACCCGTACACCCATAATTAATACGATGTATAGATCGCGTGTATTGACCACCTAAATCGCACAGGTTGAAAAATCGTTGAATCAAGGTCGTCCACCGTGTTAAACAAACAACAATCAATTATCAATAACACAAGATGAAATTGGATGTCATTAAACAATTTTCCACACGTTCGGAGAGGGTCAAAGGAATTGATTTCCATCCCACTGAACCTTGGGTTTTAACTACCTTATATAATGGTAAAATCGAAATTTGGTCTTACGCTACCAATACATTAGTTAAATCAATTCAAGTAACTGATTTACCTATTAGAGCTGGTAGATTCATTGCCAGAAAAAACTGGATTGTTGTTGGAGGTGATGATTTCCTCGTGAGAGTTTACAATTATAATACAGGAGAGAAGATCACTCAATTTGAAGCACATCCAGATTATGTTCGTTGGATTACTGTTCATCCAACTAAATCTTATATTTTAACTTGTAGTGATGATACAACTATTAAATTATGGAACTGGGATAATAATTGGAAATTGGAACAAACTTTTGAAGGTCATCAACACTTTGTTATGTCAGCTAACTTCAATCCAAAAGATCCAAATACTTTTGCTTCAGCTTGTTTAGATCGTACAGTTAAAATTTGGTCTTTAGGATCATCAGTTCCTAACTTCACCATGGTAACTCATGATGCTAAAGGTGTAAATTTTGCTGATTATTATCCTCAAAGTGATAAACCTTATTTAATTACATGTTCTGATGACAAAACTATTAAAATCTGGGATTATCAAACCAAATCATGTGTGGCTACTTTAGAAGGTCATTTATCAAATGTTTCATTTGCCATGTTCCATCCAGAATTACCTTTAATCATTTCTGGTTCTGAAGATGGTACTGTGAAGATTTGGAATGCTAATACTTTTAGATTAGAAAAATCATTAAATTATAGTTTAGAAAGATTATGGTGTGTGTCATTATTGTCTAAATCTAATTTAGTTGCCGTTGGTGGTGATTCTGGTTATGTGATAATAAAATTAGGTAACGAAGAACCATTATTCTCAATGGATTCTAATAACAAGTTGATCTACAGTAAAAATTCCGAAGTTTATCAATCAATTTTAAGACCAAATATGACTGAAGGATTAAAAGATGGAGAATTGATTTCTTTACAACAAAGAGAATTAGGATCAATTGAAGTTTATCCTCAATCATTAAACCATTCACCTAATGGGAAATATGTTGCAGTAGTTGGTGATGGTGAATATATCGTTTACACCGCATTGGCTTGGAGATCTAAAACTTATGGTAAAGCCCAAGATTTAGTATGGAATTCTCATGATTTTTCTAATAATTGTTCATTTGCTATAAGAGAAAGTTCATTATCAGTTAAAATTTTCAAAAATTTCCAAGAAGAATTAACTATTGATTTGATTTATCAAGCTGATAAAATTTATAGCGGTTATCTCTTGGGTATTAAATCTCAAGGATGTATTTCATTCTATGATTGGGAATCAGGTACTTTAGTTAGAAGAGTTGATATTGATGATGATATTCAAAATGTTATTTGGTCAGATAATGGTGAATTATTAGCTATTATTACATCATCAAGTGCTAATGATTCTAATGGTAATTCAAACTCAAGTAAAAAGTCAGATGAAACTTATTTCTTAAGTTTTAATAATGAAATATTCCAACAATCCTTGGAAAACGAAGAATTAGATCCTGAAGAAGGTTGTGAATCAGCTTTTGAAGTTTTATATACTTTACCAACATCAGAATCAATCTTATCATCCAAATTTATTGGTGATGTTTTCATATATACAACAGCTTCAACTAATAGATTGAATTATTATGTTGGAGGAGAAGTTATAAATTTAGGACATTTTGATCATAAATATTATATTATTGGTTATAGATCAGGATCTGAAGGTAAATTATATTTAATTGATAAAAGTTTTAATGTTGTTTCATGGTTTGTAAATAGTGATGTTTTGGAATTACAAACTTTAGTAATGAGAGGTGATTTAGAACAATTTTCAACTAAAGAATTTATTGATGAAGAATCAGGCGAATCATTACCTGATGTATCTGATATTGTTTTAAATGATTTATCAGAAGAATATAGTCAATATTTCAAGAATTTCAATAAAACAGAATTAAATCAATTATCAAGATTTTTTGAAAAATTAGGTTATTTATCAGTATCATACGAATTATCACAAGATTTTGATTCCAAATTCCAAATTTGTTTGAGTAAGAATAATTTAACTAAAGCTTACGATTTATTATTAGAAAATCAACAACAAAACCCTTCAACAAGTTTAGGTAATTCATCAAAATGGAAAAAATTAGGAGATTTATCATTAAAACAATTCAAGATAAAATTAGCTCAAGATTGTTTCTGGTTAGCTAATGATTATTCTTCCTTATTATTGTTGTTATCATCATCAAATAATAAAAGTCAATTAATTAAATTAGCTGAAAAATGTGAAGAAAGTGGTAAATATAACATAGCATTCCAATGTTGGTGGATAATTGGTGAAAAATCAAAATGTCTTAAATTATTGGAAAAATCAGAAAGATTTACTGAAGCTTCATTCTTAGGTAAGAATTATGATATTGAAGGAAAAGAAGAAACTGTTAAATTATGGAAAGAAAAATTAACTACTTTAGATAAATCTAAAATAAGTGATAGATTAATTGTAGAATTTGATGAAGTTAAAATAAATAACGAAAAGGAATTGATCGATTTAAATGGTGAAGAAGTCGAAGCATAGAACAATAAATATACATGTTTACTGAACTTGTCTCTATATACAAAAAATGGTTTCGTTAATTCATAAATATTGATAACTTATCGATATCTCTCTTGTCTTGACAAATCAAGAATAATTCTCGATATTTAGCTACTGATCTAGCTCTATAGGCTGTAGGATCTTTTTGTGGGATGATGTGACTTTCTTTAAGAAATATTTCTAAAGGTTGTGGCCATGAAGATACTCTTTTGAATAATTTTCTACATCTTTGTAGTACTATCTGAAACTCTTCATCATCTTTATCGACAGCTGGTAATCTTAGTACCAAATTACCTCCATTATTAAGTAAATCACTAGTTAAAACTAAGGTTGCATCAGCTAAATCAATGGCACTTTTAACCTTTTCTGTCATAGGTCTATTTAATACTTCATTACTACCAAATCGTAAATACGGTCTAGTATTAGTATTATTAAAATATCCTTTCTCTTGATTGAATGGCATTGCTAAATCACTTAAAATCAATTGAGGTTTATAATCCAATTCAGGTTCGAGTTTCAATTCCGTCATATGGGATTCAATCATTTCAATTTCTGTTTGTTCTTTAACAAAATATGATTTATTCAGTTCGTCAACTTTACTCAAATTCTTCATATCTTCATCTTTCCTTCGAAGTGCTGCATCTTTGAAAAACTGTGCCATAGATTCATGAGATGTTTTTGAATAAATATTCCCTTGAATTGAAGATGTACCTAATGGTGGGGTACCAAATAGAAGATCAAATCCAAGTAAATCACATTTGTCATTGATATCTATCTCTTCTAGACCATAAACACTGCATAGCCTGAACTTAGCAAATTCTAACCAATTCCCTGGTACATATCCTAGATCTAAAACTCTGGTGACCCTATCATTGAATATATTAAACTTATTGTCAATATGATACAACTCACTTTGACTTGTCATGTTAATGTCATGAATCTTTTGTTGCCTCGATGACACCTTTTCAGTATTACCACCCGACCAAGCACTTCTTCTCCATATTCTTAACGAGTCAATTGATTTCTTCCATCGTATACCAATGACATTTAATCTATACATTTACACACCTAAACTTTATAAGATCATGTACACCTAAGACGCGCGCTCGCTTTATCAAGGGCAAAAGCCCTAATGGATCACATGATTTGCACGCTCTCTCAACAGTCCAGTTTTTTTTCTACCAAAAATAATTTCCAGCATTTTGGTAAATACACATCTTTCGATACCTCATCTTCTCACAGTGAAAAATTTAAAAACTTCATCCTCGTCGAATCAGTAATTTACCAAGTATATTGGGAGACTAAATAAACATTCTTAGATATGTCCAAAATTACTTCTTCTCACGTTAGAGAAAACGTTAAAAAATTATTAGAATACTCCGGTGAAACTAAAAAGAGAAACTTTTTAGAAACCGTTGAATTACAAGTTGGTTTAAAAAACTATGATCCTCAAAGAGATAAACGTTTCAGTGGTACCTTAAAATTACCAGTTGTTCCAAGACCAAACATGACCATCTGTATTTTTGGTGATGCTTTTGATGTTGATAGAGCTAAATCAGTCGGTGTTGATGCTATGTCAGTCGATGATTTAAAAAAATTAAACAAGAACAAAAAATTAATTAAAAAATTAGCTAAGAAATATAACGCTTTCATTGCTTCCGAAGTTTTAATTAAACAAGTTCCAAGATTATTGGGTCCTCAATTATCAAAAGCTGGTAAGTTCCCAACTCCAGTTTCTCACTCCGATGATTTATACTCAAAAATCCAAGATGTTAGATCAACCATCAAATTCCAATTAAAGAAAGTTTTATGTTTAGCTGTCGCTGTTGGTAACGTTGAAATGTCAGAAGATGATTTAGTTAACCAAATCTTAATGTCAACTAACTTCTTAGTTTCTTTATTAAAGAAACATTGGCAAAATGTTGGATCATTAGTTATTAAATCAACTATGGGTCCATCATTCAGATTATATTAGGTATTTAAATATATTATAGTATTTTCATTTCCTTTTCTATGGGTCTCTACGTTCATGGTCTTCTTCAGTTAGAGAGAAATTCGAATGCTGAAGAGATATTTAACCAATAAATGCATTCATTACATATCATAAACTAATAAACTAATAAGTTACAACTCTCACCTTTTTTGCAGCTTTTTTATTCTTCTTATTATGTTTTTTACTATTATCATGATTAACTTGATGGAAAGGCTTATTTATAGTACCTGTAATATTATTCATTTGAAAGAATTCATTATCTAAATCATCACCTAAACTTTCTAATCTTGCTTGTTTACCACCATATAAATGACTATCCGATTCACCAGCATGCATAGAGAAATTCAATTTAGATAAATCTTTGGATAAATCAAATTCATCGATTTGGAAATTTTTGTCTTTCATTGATTGTAAAATTTGATTCTTTCTTGATTCGGGTAATGTTTCCAAAGTGTATAATTCTTTATTAAACTCTCTTTGTTCATCAACAGTGGCTAAAGTGTATTCTCCATTAGGTAATTTATTTGGAGGTGGATTGATAAATAATAATTTACCATTGATATAATCTTTCAAAATATATCTTGAGGCTCTTGGTTCATCAGCAGAACCAAAACCTTGAGTCATATAACCTCTGGATCTAGCATAAGCATTCAATAATTCTGCAGCTGTTGGATATTGTCCATTACCACCATCTTCTTTCTTTCTAATTTGGATATGAATACCATAAACAGCTTCAAGATAATATTTAGGTACTCTTTGACAAACCAATGAAGTTGGAGGAATATGTTCTCTTAATTGATCAATTGGCAAAACACCATTACATACTAATTCTCCATTAGTATAAGCGAAATTTGGGAAAACCAAACCAGGACAATCACAAAGTAAAATTGATGGTGATAAATGGATTGTTTGGAAATGTTTGGTTTTACCAGGGGTTGCTGAAACTGAAACTTTCTTGGATCCAACTAAGGCATTAATAGTTGATGATTTACCAACATTTGGATAACCAACAAGACCAATTTGTAATTTTCTGTCAGGGAATTCAGGATCGAATTCTAATTTAGGTGAATGTTTAATAAATAAATCTTCTAATTCATCGATAGTCAAAATCTTTACCTGGTCTTTTAATTCTTCTTCAACTTCAACTTCTAAATCATCAGAAAATTCCCCAACATGATGTTCATCTCTCTTTTTAGGTTTATCTTCTTCAGGTAAATCTTCTTCTAAAATTTGATTAGCTCTAGCAGCTGAAAAGAACACGAAGTTAATCTTCTTATCAATAAAGTATTTAGCCCAAGCTAATCTTTGCTTGGAAGTTAATAAATCGGCTTTATTGACTAATAATAAATTATTCTTCTGTTGGTTATTTTCTGGATCACTTAATTCATCAACATAAGTAACTAAATCAACTGATCTGAAGAACAACGGATTTCTTGCATCAACAATTTGAACAACTAAATCTGATCTTTCGACAACTCTCCATAATTGTCTCCAAACTTCTAAATTTCTTTCAAACGGAGTTAAAATCAAATCATTATTTTCTGTTAACTGAGCAATGTCTCTTCTCCAATCTAAAAAGGATAAATTTTCTTGTCTTTCAATTTCCATCTTCAGTTGATTCTTATTCCATTGTGGTCTTCTAGGGATGTTCAATTTATTTTCGAAAAGCTTATGTTTAATTCTTATCTTTTCCATTTCTTCTGGGCTTAATAATCCATTTTGACTAACAATTGAAGTATTACCAACTTTAATGATTTTAATTTGATTATTCTTATCGGCAGTGAAATCGGTATCAGCTAATTGGGCAGTACTTAAGAATTCATCTAAAGCAGATTCTTGAGTAACTGATCTAAGTTTGACCCAACCAGCTTCTCTTTTATCAGTAGTGAATCTCATCTCTCCATCAGGTAAGAATTCGATTTCATTTTCTTGACGACGTTGATTAGCTATAGATCTACCTAAACCAATAGAATTTTTATTCTTATGTTGGATAGGTTTGGGACCTTTAGGAGCTTTCCATTTCTTAACTTCTGGATGTAATGCTCCTTTATTCATGTTAATATAGTTAAATCTTTAAATTTTTCTCACACTCGATGAGGAACCATCTCGTCACGTGACATGAATCATTGTATGATAAATGATCTAAAATTGTTCATTCAACTTAAAGTTGTTCATACGACTCCAGGAGGAAAAAGTTCTAGAGATTGATAGATATTGATAATGAATTAAAATATATTAAACTAGATATATTTGGATAACCATTTGAAACCTTCTCCGTAACCCAGTCTCATGACAACTGAACACATGAAAACTTCAATTGGTCTTTGACCATCAGGTAATTTACCAGTATCTTTACCAGTAGTATTGAACAAACCTAAAGCGGTTTTTAAATCCATTTCACCAACAGCTTTACTAGAATCAATCTTGTTACCTAAGATGACGAATGGAACATCTTTTAATTCCTCAATTCTGAAAAGTGATTCTAATTCAGCTCTTGATTCTTGGAATCTTTCTGGATCAGCTGCATCAACTAAGAAAACAATACCGTTAACTTCCGGGAAATAATCTTTCCATAATCTTCTGGCTTGTAAATGTCCACCTAAATCAAAAGTGGTGAATCTAACAGTTCCAATGGCAAGTTCTTCGGAAGTTGGGTGTAAAGTTGGTTGTAAAGTTGCTAATCTATCGTTTTTCAACATATGTAATAAAGTAGTCTTACCGGCATTATCTAAACCTAAGAATAATAATTTAGCATGTTTGTTCCATAATCCAAGGGAGGATAAAACGTCTTGAACTAAAAGCTTGTTAGTATTTGTGATATAGGAATTTTTTTTGAACTGAAATAGACAGTAGCAATGCAATGACCGTGGTCATGACATTGGTTAACTACGGGCTTGTTCTTCATCAATTTGAATGAGATTAATCACATACACCATTCAACAATCCACATCGTTGTCGAAAAAATTAATGCGCACAAGATTTGATTGATTCTTTATCTTTATTTGGTGATCTCATGATTTCTTCAACAAAGGAGGTTTGAGCGTTCGACCCGAAAAGGAGTGATAGAGGCGGGATTGTATGGGAACAAGGGAGATTTTCAATGATTATAAGTAGAAGTTATTTTGTTGGGCATCATTGAGTAGTAACAATAGACTTTCGGCTATTTATAGGGTGTTTGATTTCTGGTAGATTTGTACTTTTACAGTGACAAAATGTTCATATTCGCGTGTCTAGTAGCTTTGAAATTATTCTCTTTCTCTCTTTCTTCATTTAAGGATCCTCCTACGAGAAGAATCATACATGGTGACCCAATAATCGCCATTTACTATATACGAAGAGCCCAAGTACCTTTTAAAAGCACCTTTTAAGAGCACCTTCCGGAAGGTCAGTATACTCCAAAACAAGTATTTCAAACATCTAAGAAACAAGACATCGCCCAAGCTTTGCTTTTGGTATGGATTAATATACACTATAACTATGGAACGAAAATTTGCAGCCAATTGAGATAAATAAACTAAAAAAATTCAACAGTTAAACCGTCCAATAATTTCAAACTGGGACCAGAGTTTGTAAGTTCACCACCACTAATCTTTTTTAGTCCTTTGAACATTGTTACTAACTTGACGATGATGTATCTTGATTCTACCAATGATAATTCTTTACCGAGGCACATTCTAGGACCATAACCAAAAGGCATGAATGATTTGGGTTTGATGGTATTCCATCTTTTAGGGCTGAAAGATTCCGGATCGGGTCCAAATTCTGAAGATCTATGAAGCGAATAAATATTGAAAATCACAGTGGTACCTTTTGGAAGGTATGAAGGATTTTCATCATTACCGTGAGGTAAAATGACAGGAGAAACAGTTTTCCTCAAATTTCTAGGGATTGGAGGATGCAATCTTAAGGATTCATTGATGTAATTATTCAACACCTTACAAGTGTTCAAATTTGCGATTGTGATTTCATCAAGCTTTAAAACTTCTTCACGTAGCTCATTGTACAAATCAGGATTCTGCGATAATTCTAAGAATAAATAAGTAAGTAATGATGAAGTTGTATTTTTACCAGCTACCATAACACTTAACACCTGATCTTGTATTTCTTTGGGGCTCAACTTTTGATTAACCAAATCATTGATTAAACCACCATTATTTTCATGAATATAATTTTGTATGAACTTATGAACGGTTTTAATTGCATCACCAACATATTTTGGCTCAAATAATGAATGATATTCACCGAGAACAGTAACCAATATGGTTTTCAAAGGATTATATTTAGCAAGCTTCTCCAGGGCTTTTTCAAAATCCAAATAATCTTGAGATGGATCATTTAAAGAATTAACACTTTGACCAAATAAAAATTCTGAATTGATATCAAAAGCTAATTTTTGAAAAAGTGATTGAAGTTCAACTGGTTGATTGATATACTTCAAGAAATCATGAAAGTGGACATCCAAGTGACTCAATTGTGGCATTTTGAATAAAGGACGTAATAATTCTCTCGAATGTTTCCATTGTTTCCCATCACTTGAAAATACTCCATGGCCCAATAGGGATTTTGATAATTGTTTCCTCAAACCAATGGAGTGATGGGTATTCATCAAATGTTTGATATTGTCTCTATCACATGTAACTACAAATGATTTGAAAAGGATGTATACTTGTAAAGTTTTGGTATCTTTAAAACCTTCATGTTCAATATCTAAAGCTCTGCCCGATTTGGATACAGTAACTGAATTGAAAGGATTAACTATTCGCCTATGTTTTATAGGTTTACAATTGAATTTGTAATTCCAATAGATCCCTTGAAGGTATCTGATAAGAAATATCAAAGGTATTACTAGTAAAACTTGAAAATTCATTGATTATTGAAGACTGTTGCATTCCCTTTTATAATAAAACTTGAAAAGAAAAAGCGCTTAACTAAGCGGCCATTGGTACAGGAAATGTAATCTGATGTACGAAAGTAGTAAGTTACATGGAGGATCAAAGATTTTCATCAACTATTAATAGATCCAATTAATTTCTAAGTGTAATTTCCATAAGTTATGATTCAATTGTAAGTTTTCATCAATGGTTTTAACCCTAGCAGCTTGCGATTTTTTTTTTGCAACAATAATACCTAATACATATTGGTAATGCCACGTCTCACTATCAAAAAGATACCAGATCAGACATTAAATCAAAGGCGTGTCGTACGAATGTCGCGATGTATAGCCCCACGCATTCTGGAGACAAAAATAGCTTCTCCCTAGCAAATTCCCCCCGCTAGCACGACCTATGGTCAGTCAACCCCAACAAACTCCCTCATAATGTCGTTGGACATCATTCACAAAATTACTTGGATGGGTCATATATTCACTAACATACATTATAGTCATACATTATTACTTCACCGATAATCATCAATTTCATGTGTGGGTGGATAGTTCCGTGATTTTTCCCTATGAGTAAAAATTAGTGTCCGAATTTGCAACCATTTCTCAATTAAGAAATCTCGATAATACGGCAATACATTATGCACACCCCCCTTCATTTATTTATATATTAAAGGTTTTTCTTAAATATTTTTTTTTCTTACAACAAACGAGAAAGTAAACATGTCAGATAGGTTTCCAACTATTGAAGTCAACAGATCAAGGTCGTCTACCTTAGATAAAAAGAGACAATACAGTTATTCAATAAATTCCATCACATCTAATGAGGAGTTCGAAGAGAAGAAAAATTTGAATAAGAATAGAAAGTTAAGTCAAGCAGATTTAGAAAACCAGTTGATTGAAACTGCTGGGGGTTCAAGAGAAGACGTTTTCTGGTTTTTTGTTAAATTATTAGTGTTACTCTTATTAGTATTTGGTTCAGGTGTATTGATCTTTTATGCTTTGTGAAGGAGTCAGAAGTAATTTCAGATGGATGAAATTCAGGGAAGCATTTAAAGTCATAAAAAACAAACCCATGGGGTTAGAATTCACAGGAGAGACGAAGTGTGATACCATTTATTTCAAGATGTACTAGGTTTCAAGTAAACTTAGCTTTTGGTGATTTATAGATTTGTAGGATAAGGAAAATATTTTTATGATACTCTAGAAAAGATTCCAAACTTTAAAGATATCTGATATCGCCACGATCTCTAAGATTCAGACTACACCAGATTTGATTTCAATACATCAAACTTCAATGTTCAAGGTGTTTAAGAGAGAGTGAGTTGGTCTAAGGCGGAATAAGAGAAAACATATGCGATTATTCATTAGTCGTTCTCAAATCATTTTAGTACCTGATTTTTGTAGCCTTGGTTAAGATGGGTTTGGACTTCTAAAATTAGATTTATTAACCAGTTAACTCATCATCTAAAATCTCTAATATCATTCGGTTCCTCAAATTGGCCATATCTCCTTGACTGTAAGATAAGTCGAGATTTCGGGATAAATATTTGGCACAGATACAGGTGAAAACCCCACAATCGAAACCATTTAATTGTTGAGGTGAGGCTTTTGATATTAATTGCCAATCATTGATATCAACTTGAGCATTTAATCTGTCCTTCTCTCCGATCATATATGATTGTACGGTTTTCAATACTGGCATATTACCTCGAAGGTTCAATGAATCATAATATTCAATGGTTTTGGTGTCATTATTGATTATGGTTAATGCCCAATGTGAAGAATTAATATTAATAGGAATGAAAATCAATTTCTTCTCAAATATGTTCAACTTTTTTCTTTTACCCCATCTTTTGATTCCATCGTATCCTTTAGATTGTAAAGTGGTGAAAAAATGGGTTGTCCAACAGAAATATTCTGGATGATTCTTACATATCAATGATAAATAATAATCTATGACATTATCATTAAGCCAACGTTTATTCTGAAGGGTTTTTAAGTCTCTTACTGATAAATCAATGGTGAATTGTTTTTTGATGATATCGTTATCTGAACGATTGAATAAATCATTGATTTGTTTCAATTCATCCCGAGTTGGAGGTAAAACAACAACTTTCAATTTGGATATCTCGTCATCTATCTCTTTCAATTTGTCATCAATATCGTACCATGATTTGGGTACTTCAACTTTGGTCGATTGATATTTATTAAGAACAGGCCAATAGAACTGACTGATTTTATACTCATAAGTTTCTGTATCAATGTCCAATAGATTACTATTGAATCTAAGGGTTTTAATATCATTACTGGTTTTGAAATTGATGGCATTATTGAAAGTTGTTCCATACTGTTCTTCATCCTCGTCTCCTTTAGATTCAATTTGATAGTTCTCGAGTTGAGCTACTTGGAGTGAGTCGAAATCTTGGGTTATCTCTTCAACACCATAATGTTCTTCAAGGATAATTATCAGATCATCAGCACTGGGTTCAGGTTCGGGGCTTGATTTAAAGTACTTTAGTATATTCGCTATCATTGAATATTCGCATCTCATCCAGCCATTTTGAGATCGATGGGAGTATGAGATTGATGGGGTGCGAGAGGGTTCAATGAAAGAGCTCATTGGCTACTCATCAGATATGTATCGTTACTAGGAAAAAGACAATGCTAGTCTGATGGAGTTGATAGACGAATTGAACGAATACGGATGTTATGGCGAAAAAGTCACGTGATGAGACAGTAAAAATCCTTTTGTTTGAGTCCTAGTCTTAAATTTTCAAGGTCGAAGAACCCTTTGATTCCGTTTGATCAAACACTAACCGATCAATCAAAAACTTGAACATGAACATCTCGTAAACTGTTGAAAATTCTCATCCCCGAAATCTCCTTATAATTCTCAGTCTCGTTTAATATCGCTTATCGAAGCCAACCTACAGAACATTGTTCTAATCTCTAAATTCTTCCAATACTTCAATATATTCAGCATCACATATCCCCTACCTCCATCAATCATCAATTCATGTTCATCCCATCATTTGATGCCTGCCGTAAAATTACCTAATGGGGACGAAACATTTTATCCTCAAGGGACCACTTACCATTTTAGGAAAGGCTCCAACATGTTTAATTGAGAAATTTGGACTTAAAATTCACATTATATACAGGAGCTCATTGGAACAATTTTAGAACCATACACCTTATCAGTAGCAAACCCTAAATAACTACCAACAATTTACAACACCTCTTTTTCCATATAATCTCTACTGATATATATCTTCATCAACATCCCACAGCAATGCTTATAAAAATTGAAAACTATCTATATCCTCATTCTCATCTCATTCGCAGCCCACGTTGTTTAATTACCTCGAAAACCTCACGTTCCAATCAGTAAAGGCTTTATTTTAATCCGTCCCATTTAGTTTCCGATTTTGCATCAATAATTCCTTCCTCATAAATTCCCAGCTAAACCACTAATTTTTTTAAAATGAAAGAAAAGATGTTGTTTTCGAACAAATTAGATCAAGAGATTTATCAGCCTTGGAAACAATATTATATTAATTATAATAATTTAAAGAAATCCTTAAAAGAAAATATTATCTTAGTTAATTGGAGTGAAAAAGATGAACAAAATTTTGTAGCCCAATTAGATGAAAACTTAGAAAAAGTATATAACTTTCAACATCAAAAGTACGATGAATTAAATGATCAATTAAATACTTTAACTAATAAAATATCAGCTAAAGGTGAAGAAAAGTTTGAATTGAATGACTTTTTAACTAAGTTAGATGAAATCTTAGAATTAGCTCAACAATTAGATCATTTCCAAAGATTAAATTATACTGGATTCATTAAGATTGTTAAGAAACATGATAGATTACACCCTGAATTCTCAGTTAAACCTTTATTGAATGTTAGATTGAAATCTTTACCTTTCCATTCAGAAGATTATTCTCCTTTATTATATAAGATATCTTCAATCTTCCAATTCTTGAGAGAAAATTATGATATTAATCAATCATTGAAGAATTTATCAAGTTTTAATGATTCAGATAATTCAAATTTCCAAAGTTTCAAATTCTGGATTCATCCTGATAATTTAATGGAAGTCAAGACTTCTATCTTAAGACATTTACCAGTATTAGTATTCAATCAACAACCAAGTTCAAAAGATTATGGTTATGATGATAGTGACGATGATGAAGTTTCTGATGAATCACCAAATGATCCAATTATTAATTGTATTTATTTTGACAATTCCAATTTTGAATTATATAATTCCAAATTAACCAAATTATCAAATTCTTCAAGTTTAAGATTGAAATGGTTAGGTAATTTATCATCAAATTTGAAAATTTTAATGGAACTGAAAAATTTCGATCAATCATCCGAAAATTTCAATATCAATGAAAAGGTTATGGTCAAGAAGAAGAATATCAATGCTATAATTAATCATAATGAAACTTTCTTGAAAAAACAAAAAGATGATGATGATGGGAAACTTATTAAACAATTCAGTAGTTTTGTCCATGATCAACATTTACAACCAGTATTAAGAACTATTTATAAAAGAACCGCTTTTCAAATTCCTGGAGATGATAAAGTTAGAATCACCATTGACTCTAATTTATTATTTATCAGAGAAGATAGTTTTGATCAACAAAGACCGATTAGAGATCCAAAAGAATGGCATAGATTAGATATTGATTCAAATTCAAATTTTGAAAAATATTTAAGAACAGGAGAATTTTCAAAATTTCCTTATTCTGTTATGGAAATTAAAATCAAGAAATTTTCTTCTAAAAGGAAGATTTTATGGTTAGATGATTTAATTAACAGTCATTTAGTTAAAGAAATTCCAAACTTTTCTAAATTTATTCATGGTATTGCTGCTTTATTCTTAGAAGATGATCATTTAGATAATATTCCTTTCTGGTTCAATGAATTAGAAAATGACATTAAAATTGATCCAAGACAATATTTCCAACAATCAACCAATACACCAAAAATTCAAAACGATGAAGAGAATTTGAATAATTTCAAGAAACTCATCAATAATCAAAATAATTTAAATTTAAGAAAATCATTCAGTGGTTCATTATTATTAGGATCTGAAGAATTTGAACAAAATAAACCAGTTGAAAATGGTATTGAAGAAGATATCGATGAAGAAAGTGATGATGAAGAAACTTCATCTACTGAAACAGCTCCTTCACTTAATTTATTACAATCAAATAAATTAGATGTTGATTCAGAAGATGATGAAATTGAATTACCTCCAGGAGTTATCAAACCTGAATCTTATATTAAAAATGCTGGTCCATTGAAAATTGAACCAAAAGTTTGGTTAGCTAATGAACGTACTTTTAATCGTTGGCTTCATGTGGTAACTTTGTTATCATCCTTAACATTTATCATTTATTCTTCAGCAAATAAAGCTAATTCTTTTGCTTTATCAACTTATTTAGCTTATATTTATTTTGCATTGTCATTATTTGCAATTTTCTGGTCTTATTATATTTTTGAAACAAGAAGACAAATTATCATGGAAAGAGATGCTAAACATTTAGATAATATGATTGGTCCTTTAATTGTAGCTGTTGGATTGATTTTGGGATTAATTTTCAATTTCTCTTTTGGATTTTCAAGAATTTATCATGCTGTGTTAGAAACTGATAACGAGTTCTATATCAATCATCCGTTCCATCATAAAATTCATAAATTTATCGCTGAATCTTTTTAGATCAGTTTAATATATATTAATGTGCTGTTTCTCTAGTGCGTGAGGTTCAAGAGGGAGAGGTAAAAGTGTAGGCCCCACAAGACGAACCACCGGCAAGACAAATCACTGCCCTGATCAAGTGAAAATACCAATATCGAAAATACGACAAGCGCAAACAATGCCAATACCAAACAATGCCAATACCAAACAATGCCAATACCAAACAATGCCAATACCAGACACTGCCAAAGATAAGAAATGCCAATACCAGTCACGAATCAGGGCCAGCCAGTACACAGAATACACACCTCCAACAATCAAAGAGATCGTTTATTTATATCCTCTTATAAACCTTGTTGTAATCTTTCACCAATCTTCTTTGAAGCAAAAGATAATGCATTGAATAACCCTTTTTCAGATAAATCAATTTTATTCAAATTAATGTCTTGAGCCATAACGTTAGATGGAGGATTGGTAACTCTTGAAACCAACACAGAAGAATCCATTTCCAAAATAATCCCGTCATCTATAGCTTCATCAATACATAAACTTACAATATCGAATTTTTGTAAAATAGTTAATTTGTCAATAGTGTTATCTAATAAAATAGTTAAACTTTCACTCACATTGGATAATAAGGAATAAACCAAACTTTCATTTTCATCCAAATTACTTATAATTATTATAATTACATCATTGATTTGTTTATAAACTATTAATTTATTTTGGTAGATTAAAATATCTTGATTTAATTTATTGACTTTATTGAAAATTTTTAATTCATTTTCGAATTGTTTTTGAATTGGTTCTGCTTGTTGATAGTATTTGGCAAATAATCTTTTACCTTCATGATCTAATATTAAGAATGAATTAATAGTATATAACGAAACATTCATTTTGGACGTAATTTTCGCGATTGATCCAGTTGTTAATTTTCAATGAAAAAGTTGTGCGTGGTGAGGTTATGGAAGTAAAATAGTGACAGTTGATAGTGGACATTTGGTAGTAAATATTTCGCACCAAAATTTCAAAAAACTATATCCATATGGAAGAATTCAATTTTAATTTACTAAGGATATCGATAATTCAAATACTAAAAGCTCAAGGATTCGATAAGATTAAACCTTCAACATTAAATGTATTAACTAATTTATACATTCAATATTTCAAAAAATTGATAAATGAGACTGTTAAATTTGCACAATTGAGAAATGATGAACCTATAACAATGGATATTTTACAAGCAATGGTTCAACTTGGATTGATAAAAGTACCTTTGAATACCTTAGTAGGGAATGGGACCAAAGATATATATAATACCAAATCTTTAGATGGATTTAAGGATTGGTTAGATTCTACAAGTTTCCAAACTACCAAACAAGTGAATCAAGTACCATTAAATTTCAAACAAATCATTTATGAGAATAGAAGTAGTGATAATTCCAATAATATAGCTAAAAGTATAGATTTTGAAGAAGAAGAAAATAAAGAATTCGAAAACTTGGATATTAACTGGTTAAATTATTTGATAGAAAAAGATATAAAGTTTGGTAAAAATAAATTCAACAATACGATATTCTACCCAGAGAATTTAAGCGAATATCTCGTTGAAGGAGGTGGAGTAATGAATGAATACTTACCAACAAATATACTGGATCGGGATTAATGATATTGAAATGAATAATTGCAATGATTGGCTTCCACTATTTCTCTTATCTGTTCTTATCTGGTGTCATATTTTATTATGTCTCCTGTCTCTTTGCATTTGTTACTCAGACACTTCAACAAGTCTTTAACACGTCTGAATTCTAAACTAGAAGGTCTAAACTTTCTATTAAAATCTAATCTTCCCCTTCAACCCATGTTCCCTATTCTATCTTCCCCTTCGATCTCTTCCCCTTTCCCATACTTCCCTTCAAAATTAAACTTTTCTTCCTCACTTCCTCGCCTCCATGTTGAACTCCCAACTACTCTGCCGATCTCTCAAATCACTCCACAACGTTCGCTTACAACCCCCTCCTTATCTTATCTCCTGCCAACGATATGTACATCAACGCACTGAAAAATAGATTAACTAACAACCTTGAAATGAGCCCCAACAAAAATAAGGGACAGCAAACATTGATAACAGCAAATCATTTTTGCATCAAAGTAGCATAATTATACCTTATTACCAAAATAACCATAAATTATAGGCTAGGTAAACAATTGTTGAAGGCGGTTCACCCATTAAAAAATTCAATTATTCATAGTATCGTGCGACAAAGAATTTTACCCCAATAATAGAAAACTAATTGGATCTTAATTATTATAAACCCAACTTTAAACTTTAACAATAACCTAAACAATTAAGAATTTAATTACACAAAATTGGTAATGTAATCGCATTTCTCAAAGAGGTTAAAAGGAGTTTTTTTTTAAATCGCGTTTTTAATCACGAATATAAAGGATATTAAATCTCAACATTTTTTTAATTCCACAGAGACTATATAAGATTATAAGATTATAAAGGATTGATAGATTATAGATCAAGTTATATCAAAAGTATTGTTTTTTTTGTATTTCATTTAAATACTAAATATTTCCAAAGTCTCCATATTTTTCCACCTGTTTTTTTTGAAATAGATAAAAGTCACGTATAATGACAGGTAAAATGCTTAATCAAAAATTGAATTTACATTTAACGTTGAACAAGTCTTTGACGAATTTACAAGACCCTGGTCCTTTTACTCCATTGGATCAAACTTTAAAGACTCCTATAGAACCTAATCAACCAAATTACGCGTATAATAGTTTTAATTTTCAAAATGTTAATACCCCAAGTTTCCATAATTTAAATTCCAATGGTAATGGTAATGGTAACGGTAACGGGAGTGTTTATTTAAATTCCAATTATAACGAAAGTGATGATATTTTAACTGATATTGATGAACCAAATTTACCTTTTAATTCTAAAACTACTAAAAATTATTCATTAAATTTTACACCACATTTCGATCAATTAGTATTATCCATTTATAATTATATTTTATCATTACCAACTACCACCCCATTTTCAGGTAATATTCCACCAAGTGGTTTGGTGTCAAAAGTTGCTAATGAAACTATGGATAATTTAATTAATGAGACTGTTCATAATAATTTCCAAAATTATGACCAACAAAGAGTTATTAATTATGATTTTTTGAAAAATGGAAGTTATCAACCAATTTTCTTACAATTAATAAGGAAAAGATTAATTGAATTATGTTCAACCAAATCTAATAATAAATTACCCTTATCAACATCAATTTCAATAACCACTTCAGGAAATGCAAATAATTCATTTTCAAATGCTTCAAATTCAAATGGTCCTTATAGTGGTAATGTTAGACAATCATCGATTTCTAACTTATCATTAACTGATATTAATATTAATAATTATCAAAATAGATCAAGAAGTTCTTCGAATTCTGTTAATTTAAGAAAACAATCATTAACAAGAAATAATAGTTACAACAATAATTGGTTACATGTTGGTAATTTAAATACTATAAAACAATCGAATAATAATGAATCAACTGATTCTTTACAAAGTTTACAAGATTTTGTACCTCAAAATTTCATTCAAAGATCAGCTAATACTCCAACTCAACCAGGATTTAATCATATGATGATGGATTATCAAACTCCTCCAACTTCCAATAAATCTTCATTCTCAACTCCACCAAATTCGAATCCAAATAATCAAAATCAGAATCAAAATAGCTTTAATTTGATGAATGTTACTTTAGTACAAAATGCAACTGCAATGGAATTTGATGATTTTAATTTTACTAATCCAAGATCAAGATCTTCTTCAAATTCTAGAAATTTCCCCAAACCTTTAACTATAAATACTGATAATGCCAATTTACAAGCTTTACATAATTTACAAGGATTAGAAAGTCCTTTTATGTCAGCCACAACTCCATCAGAAGATTTCATACTGTTTAATTCAAACCAGTCATTTCAAATCGATGATGAAAAAACTATTAAAGTCGATAGAACTTTAAATGAAAAGAAGAGGGAAAGTTTAAAATTGAAAAGAGGTATTCATTAAATGGGGGGTTTTATAAAATTGTACATTATTTTTATTCTCTTAAAGCCGCATCTACCAAATATCTTTCTCCGTGCATTTTTATGACGTATCAGATCTTGATTATATGTAAAGACCCTGTCCTTGTTATACGCCGATAAGGTTTAAGGTTTACGTAAAGCAGAGTAAGCAAAGTAACTCCATTGGAGTGTATTTGCATATGCATATCGGGTTAATGTCTCATATCTTTAGTTTACCAGGAAGAGATAAAATCGCGATGATAGAGAAGTTCTTAAAGAACAAGATCATCAGTCAAAACGAAAAGTTATTGAAACTTTATACGGTATTTGGTCTCCCACCTAGTCAGTTGTTACCGCCATCACGTCCAAGAACTTTGCCTCCACCATTCGAATTCCATTCTTCGAATAACCAAGACATTTCATATATATCCAGTCCGAGATTATCTATTACTAAGTTATTAACATCATCTTGGTGTGAATTACGCGATTATTATGAAGTATATAGTGGAAGCATACGAACAACCAATGAATCATTGAAATTGGGATCTAAATATCATGAAGCTTTGGAACTAGAGGATTTTGAAGTGATAAATATTGATTTATTTGAAGAGTTTTTGAAATCTTTACCTGATATTCGTCGGCCTGACCCCAAAGAACCAACAGAGAACTTTTTTTATGACACAGAATCAAAATTGTCCAACGATTGGTTTGAAAGCATAATCCTACGGTTATTCAATCTTCTCACCAAGGGAGATACAAGAGAACTTCTTGTTCATGATTATTTGGACTTGAAGACATGTCAATTCCAGAATACTGATGATTCAGTAATGGTAAGTGGTATTATCGATTACATCAAACTTTTGAATCCATCGGACCATGGGGATTTTTCGTTATTTGAAGAAGTTCAATTATATCTCGAATTGAACCCTAATTATCGATTGAATACGTTCTTAGATGAAGTTCAAGATTTGGTAACTGATCACAACTATGAATTGAAATTTACAGATATTAAGACACGTCAGATCAATCAAATACCCGCTCAACAATCGGTATTGATGTCAGCTTATCTACAAGTGTGTTATTATAAGTACTTCTTCGAGAACCTTGCACGAGATCCATCAGAAACTTACCAAATGTTATTAAAGAATGCCAGAGTCCGTCATTGTGATCTTGATAAACCAATAGACATACGGTTGATGTTAAGTTTGTTGAGAAAGTATCCTGACTTGTTGCTTGATGACTTTAAACTGTTAGCGAACGGATCGTTTAAATCATTCGAACCTATAGTTGCAACAGACTATGATCTCACCAATTTGATTACTGAAAAGGACATTCAGAATCTTAACGAAATTGACGATTTTGATTACAACAGAATCCTCAATAGAGAGATTCTAACCAAATGGGAAATACCACTTACATTAAGGTACTTCGCTCAAATTAGCAGTAAATTTTATCATGTTTTCAAGCCTTTCAAATGCAAGGACATTTCTATAGAGTATCATAACGTACGAACCAACCTTAACTTTCAAACAGTAGAATATCAATTCGATCAGGCAAAACTTAATGAATCAATTGAATCATCAGCCAAGTTTTGGAATGGAGAGAAAATTCCTAAAGGTGTGAAAAATCTAGGGAAATGTAAATATTGTGATTTCAATACTCGTTGTCCCGTCCCCAATAAAGATTTGAAAAACATAGGATGGGAACTTACCAAGTTTTTAAATCAACCATCAACTTAAAAGAATGTAAAAAATTATCAAAGGATAAGTAATCATCGTCTAATTACTATCCTCTGCAATTTTTATTATTTTTTGGGTTTCGTTTACCACCTACATCGAAGACGTCATGTATGTGGAGATAAAGTCCCAGTGTATATAGTATGATAAGTTATTATAGAATTAATAAGATGATTTCATTTTATTAAAAGTATAGTAAATTATCTGATGAGTTAATGAACAGAAAATTTTTCGCATCTTTATATTAACTATTGGTGTACCGGTGTGTCAAGTGTGTGGTTCATGGATGCAAAAAACAAAAGTATATGGGTAATGGTTGGAAGGTAAATGATGATTTGATCAGTGTTTGTCTCAAATCTTATCCATCAATGAATTGGTGGTCGCCCAAACTTCTCTTTGAATTCTAGACGTAAATGGTCCTTTAACTTGACAAAACTACTACCAAATCCCTGACCACAATGACAACATATGAGTGAACTTTTGAGAATGTTCTCCAATATTTTTGGATCTCTTTCAATCAATTGACTTTTAAAGTTTCCTGAATCATCTGAAGAATAGCTTGAATCTTCTTCTTCATCTTCTTCATCTTCTTCATCCTCTTTGGTCAGGTGTTTAACCTTATTTATATCTCTGCCTAATGGATTCAAATCAACAAAATTGACAAAGAACCTGGAAGTGAATGAATTGTAGTGTTTTTTATGTTTCATACATTTGGATGCAAAATCTTTGGTCATTACATGGACATGAATATTATTCATTGAAGGTATTGAGTGGACTCCAGCTTGAACATAACCATCTAAATCTTTAAAACCATCTTTTTTCAAGTCTTCGATCAACAATTGTTTGGCCTTCTCGACGTATCCCTTCACTAATAAGTAAAATTCATCATCTTCAAAAGCATCAATAGGGTGCTGTTTAGTGAATTTATTTGATTTGGGAATGACTAGGTAATGCCTCAATGATTTGGGAAATTTATCCTTGATTATCACCACGTTATCATCATTGAATACTACACTAGGATCACGAGGATTCTTAATATACGTCTCAAGAGCTAACCTGAACATAAGTGCGAGTTTTATATTAAGTTGAATATTTACATTTATACTTTTCTCTTCTTAGGAGTTGCAACTTTAGCAGTAGCAGTAGTTTTTGATGAAGGTCTTACTTCTTCCTTTGAGGTTTCATCTTTTTTAGTTTCCCCTTCAGCCTCTTCTTTCTCTAATTGTTCATTTTCTTTCAATTTGATTTGTTTTAATTCATTGATGAACCAAATGACTGTTCCGTATAATAATACTGATAATACCAATAAATTTATGAAATGAATTGATCCAGTGACATATACTAAACAACTTAAAGATATTATCAAAGCGATGAAACTAGCATGAGTGGCTGTTATCAAAGCAGGGGAAGTTCCTGGTGTAAACACACTTTCCCAAAGTTCAGTAAAGAATGACATTTATCAATTTATACTATACAAGCAACTTAGTAGTGGTGTCCTGGTGGCGTTGATCTCGTGATACCCCTTGATTAGAAATTTCGCGAAAATTTTTCTTCTTTAGAAACTATGTCCATGATAGATGATAACTTATTGAGCGATGAAGAAGAGGAATTGTGTCCATTATGTGTAGAGGAAATGGATATCTCTGACAAAAACTTCAAGCCATGTCCTTGTGGATATCAAATTTGTCAATTCTGTTATAATAATATCAAACAAAGTCCTGAATTGAATGGTAGATGTCCAGGTTGTAGAAGACTTTATGATGATTCAACTGTTGAATATAAGACCATTAGCCCTGAAGAATATAAAATCCAACAGTTGAAACGTGAAAAGAGAGAAAGAGAAAGAAAGCAAAGAGAAAAAGAGAAGAAAGAAAACGATTTAGCAAACAAAAAACATTTGAGTGGTATAAGAGTTGTCCAAAAGAATTTAGTTTATGTGACAGGTTTAAACCCACCACCCAACAATGGGGTTGAAGATTTAACTAATATCTTGAAAAGTGAAAGATTTTTCGGTAGATATGGTAAGATCCTGAAGATTGTTATCAATAACAAAAAATCATTACCTATCACCAACCCACACCATTCAAATCCTGGTATAGTTGTTTATGTCACATATGTTAAAAAGGAAGACGCCTTGAAATGTATCAACGATATGGATGGGTCTATCTTGGAAGGAAGAATGTTAAGAGCTGCCCATGGTACCACTAAATACTGTTCTTCTTACTTAAGAGGACATCCATGTCATAATCCAAATTGTATGTTCTTACATGAACCAGGTGAAGAAGCTGATAGTTTCACTAGAAAAGATTTAAGTACTCAACAAGGTATCAAGATGATGAATAAAGCAAGAGATGAAGAAGGTGAAATTGATAATGAGGGATCAAGAATGTCAACTCCAACTATCGCTAATTCAAATATTTCTCAAATTCCAACCAATGCATCTAATACTAATTTAGCTAACATTTCAGCATCAGCATCTCAAACCAATTTACCTGCAGCAACCAGTGATAGTGAAGAAGGACCAATGTTTCCTACTGCTAGTTGGGCCAAAGGATCAACTACTTCACCATCGGTTGCTAACGTCCCATTAGCAAATTCATCGGCATTCCCTTCATTGGGAGAAATTAAAGAAAAACAAGTTCCAAAGATTATTAAGAAGAGAAAGAAGGATTTAATTGATGAAAGTGAAAATGATAGTGATTCAGCCATCCAATTCTTGGGTGAAGTTACCGACAATTTAACTAAGTTAACAATCAAAAAACAAGATTTAGTTGTTAAATTCAAAGACAGCTTTAATCAAGAAGGTACTATATTACCAATTTTCAATTTCAATTCTAATTTGAATAGAAAGTTTAATAATATTGAGAAGGATAAGATTTCAGCAAAAAGAATCATTGACAGCATATTAACCAAACCTATCAAAAATTACCATTTAGCTTACAATTTACACCCTATCCACCAATTACAACAACACCAACAGCAACAAGCTCAACAAGCTCAACAAGCTCAACAACAAACCCAACCTCCACAACCTCCTCAATCTCAACCTCAACCTCAAATGGCTAAACCTGAGCAAATCTTGTTACAACAATTGCAAAGACAAAGAGATGAAACCGTTTCACAACCATCTCAACCACCTGCATCTTTACCTCAATTGAATTCACAACAAATGAACCAACCTCCTGGTTTAGGTAAACCAGATTCTTCCAGTTCCCAATTATTATCTCAATTAATGAGTGGCAAAAGATAAAAGATAGTTAGTGTTTGTAGTTTTTGTTTTACCTGGTGTAGTAATCTACTAATATATAATATAATCTGATACGAAACCATCGCGAAATTATGTCTTTTATATCTCACCTTAGTATAACGGGGATTAGATCATTTGGATCAGACCATCCTGAAACCATTGAGTTTAAATCTCCTTTGACATTGATTTGGGGTGTTAATGGTAGTGGTAAAACAACTATTATTGAATGTTTGAAGTATGCCACAACAGGAATATTACCACCAAATTCTAAAGGTGGAGCATTCATAAATGATCCTGTTCTACAAGGTAAACCTTCGACAAATGCTCAAGTTAAGATTGGGTTCAAATCAGTAGCAGGTGAAGCTATGGTGGGCACGAGGACTATGAAATTAGATGTCAAGAATGGGAAACATACTTTCAAAACCATTGAAGCTCAATTAGGTAAGATTAAAGATGGGAAAAAGACTAATGTAAGTGGTAAAGGTTTTGATTATGACACAGAAGTAGCTTCAAGTTTAGGCGTATCGAAGGCCATCTTAGATAATGTGATATTCTGTCACCAAGATGAAAGTTATTGGCCATTGAGCGAAGCTAGTGTTTTAAAGAAGAAATTTGATGAAATATTTCAAGCTTCACAGTTCACAAAAGTATTGGAGACTTTGAAAAATATCAACAAAGAGGTAATTTCTGATAGTAAATTGATTCAAAAATCAGTGGAATATTTATCTAACGATAAAAAAAGGGCTGATTTGTTAAGGAAAGAATCACTAGAATTATCTGACAATGTGAAAGATTTAGAAAATCAAAGGAAGAAAATCAAATATGAAAGAGTGGAGGCTGAAGAATCTTTGAATGAAATCTTCAAAACCAATCAAGAGTTCCAAGCAATTTTGAGTAAATTCGATCAATTGAGCTACACCAAGCAAACTTTGAGTCAACAATGTGAAAGATTGGAAAGCTCTATTGAAATATACCCTGACTCTTTGGAGGAATTGATGACAAAACTTAATAATTTTAGTGACACTTTGGATGAATACAACGAAGAGATTGCTAAATTGAACAATTCTAATAAGAGTTTAACTAATGAGATAACTAACAAGAGAAGTCATTTGAATGAATTGAGTAAATTAGAAGGATCTTTGAATGCAAAGAAGCAAGAGTATGAAAACAATCTTTCGAAATTTGAAGAAGTTACCGGTCAAGATTTGATGACTATAGATAAATCATCGTTCAAATCTGAACTTGAAAATACTGTTACCACAACCGAAATCAATTTAAATTACCATAGAAAAGAATCTGCCCGTCAGAAATCTGAACGTATGAAAATAGTTGATTCCTTAACAGAATTATTGAGTAATCAGAATAATCTCAAACAAATCAGACTTGATATGAAGATCGAGTTGACACAAAAAATCAAACAGCTTAAAGAAAAGATTAATAAGTCCGACTCCAATGAGGAAACTTTGGAGTTTGAACAAAATGAATTAAAATCGTTGCAGAAGAAATACAATGAGTCCAATATTTCTGATTTCGTGGGGAAATTAGATAAAGATGTGAAACAGAACTCTGAAAAGCTCACAAACTTGGAAGACGAGGTTGACCAGCTCAATAAGACCATTCAAGAATACAATAATCAGAAGGAAGTCATGGTCAGAATCAACTACTTGAGAGAAGCCACCGAACAAAAGGAGGCTAGTGTTTCCTCAAATTTGAGTAAGGTCAGTAAAATAATTCCTGTAAATAGAGATAACTTCCAAAACACTTTTCACGAAGAGTTCAACTTGGTAAACACTGAGTATCAGAAGCACAAGAAAATCCATGATTCCAATGTTAATGAGAAGAATTCCTTGGAAGCACAGTTGACTAATCAAAAGTCATTAAAGAAAGATTTAGAAAATCTGTTTAATGTCCTCGAAACCAAAATTTTGAAAGTCGTACCCAAGAGTGAAATTGAAGAATATGACATCACTATAGAAGATTTAGAATTCAATTATCATGATGCTTTGGACTCTTATAATACCTACGAAGCTTCCAAGCAATTCAAAATCAAAGCCATTGAAATTGGGAAGAAATCACATAATTGTTTTATGTGCCAAAGGACTTTCGACCAACCTTCTTTGAGTAAATTTGTCACAGCATTGGAAGCAGATATTTCTAAGTCTACAGATGAGTATAAAAAAAGTCTTGATGCTTCCAAGAAAGAACTAGATAGTTATAAATCGGTATCGGGAGATATTGTTAGATACAAAACTCTCGGCATAGAACTCAAACAGGTTGACTTGAAAATAGAAGATATAAAAAGCAGATTTCAAAAAGTCAACGAATCAGTTATTGAAAGTGATCTCAACTTTCAAGAATCTAGAGATAGATTAGATGAGTTTGAAAGCTCGAAATATTTAATTACAGAAATCCAGAAAGATTTGAATCAAATAAGTACCAATAGCCAAAGAATTGAACTGTTGACTAAAGAAATTGGTGGTAATCCTATAACTGAGTCTATTGATGAATTGAATAAGTTACAGAACGATAAAAGTCTGGAGTTGAAGAACTTAAGAAATCAAATCTCGAAAGATAAAGAATTGAAATATTCTAAAGAGAGAGAACTTTCAAAATTAGAAGGTGCTATAAAAGACAAGGAGATCAAAATCAAGAATATTGAAAGTGGATTAAGTGATATAAAACAATACCAAACTATGATAGACGAGTATCAGAAACAAGTCGCTGAAGTAAATGATCAAATCTCGGAGATTACCAATAAGTTAACTAAAGTATCGGAAGACAAAGAATCTGAGGAACAGATCAATAAAGATTTATTTAAGAAATTGGATACCGACGAAGAAAACTTGACCAAAAGTTATAACGATGCCAAGCAAAGATCTCAAGAGATCACAGCACTTATAGAATCGATACAGTATTTTGAAAACCATGACAAGTCAAGAATCGATGGAAATGTTAAGGACATCGAACAAGCTAACATGGACATTCAATCTTTGGAAAGTTTATTGGATTCTAATAACGAAGAATTGAAATCCTTCGAGAGGAAAGTTAATGAATCATCAAACTTCAAATCTCTTATTAGAGATAACATTGATTATAAGAATTACACTCAAGATTTAGCTAAAGTGGAGCAGGAAATCAAAGATTTGAATGTAGGAGAAGCTGAGGAAATGAAAGAGAAATATTTGGAACAAACTGAAGAATTGAATTCCGTTATTGCCAATTTAAATGCTGATGATGCTGGAAAACTTGGAGAAATTAGACAAATTGATGAACGTATCAAGTCATTGAACTCAAAGTTAGAAACTGATTACAAAGATGTCGAAACGAATTATCATGAGAACTGGATTGATTTACAAACACATTTATTGATTTCTAATGATATAGTGACTTATTCCAAGTCTATAGACAACGCCATCATGAAATACCATAGTTTGAAAATGACAGAAATTAATAAAATTTTGAAAGATAGTTGGATGAGAACCTATAAAAATTCCGATATTGATTATATTGCCATTAGATCGGACCCTATTAATCAGACCAAAGGGAAGTCCTATAATTATAGAGTGGTTATGCAAAAAGGCTTACAAGAGATTGATATGAGAGGGAGATGCTCCGCAGGTCAGAGAGTTCTTACAAGTATTTTGATTAGATTAGCATTAGCCGAATGTTTCGGATCAAATTGTGGAATTATTGCATTGGATGAACCAACCACTAATTTAGATACTGCAAATGCTAGATCTTTGGCTATTTCATTGAATCAATTGATTGAATCGAGAAAATCACAAAAGAATTTCCAATTGATTATCATCACACATGATATGGAATTCTTGAGTCACATGAGGGGTGGTAATTATATCAACAATTTCTATCAGATATCTAAAGATGATAGTTTGTTTTCCAAAATCAAATCATATCCTATTGAAGCGTTGGATGATTTTTCTCATGATTAAGTTTGATAATTTTGTTGAAGAAAGTTGTCTTTTTCGATCCAATCTTTTTCCAACCACCTTTCTAATTTCGGTCTGTTATGGGAGACTCTCGTCAAGTTCTTGAATTTCACATCAATGTTGATAGTGATCTTATCATTGGACCCAAATATTTCCAACAATGACGGCGAGAAATATGTCTTTTCATTATCCTCATTGACTTTATAATAGAATATAGTCAAATCATATAAATTATTGAACTTGTAATTATTTTTGGAATTAATCATGGAGATCACATTAAAAAAACTCGAGAATCTGGGGTACAATACATTATTGAATATAGGTAAATAGAATTTTTCACTTTGTAGTTTCTGTAAATAACATGATTCTTGAGTAAATATATTTACTTCAGGAAACAAAACCAACCATTCTACCTTTCTACTATTTAATAGCTTGTCAAAAAAGATTTCAGCCAAAGAAGTATCTAATTCCCAATTTTCGTCATTTTTTGCCAAATTTATAAGAATTCTTAAAGTTGGAATTTTCCAAATTAAAAACCATGTAAAAAAATTAACCATAGGAATTTCAATATCATTATTAACAAAATAAGAATATCTGGCAAGATAGTTTACTGCTAAGTGGTCTACTAAAGACTGATGATTAGATAAGAATACTGCTGATTCTGAGTTTATTCTATCACCACTGATTGTGTAAGTAATACCGTTTAAATTCTTAAAGTTAGTATTTAAGATTAGTTAAAATTCCAATTTGTAACTTACCATGAAATATATCGTTAGATCCCAAAACCAACTACAAGCTTTTCGTTTAACATTGATCGAAGTTTCAGGAAACGAGTAACTCATTACTGAACACCAAAAAGAAACCATATGATAATGCCATAAGAAGATTATCAACACCATCCATATAAACAATGATCTCAACTTATTCACGGTACTGATTACTGTAGGATCTTGTTGTGGAATCAATCCCAAATGCTTTACCAACTCTTTCATTACCACAAACAAATTTCGCAGCCAAATTTAAGAAAGTTTATCTCATCTCAAAAAATTAAACCATCTCATCAAACATGTCTCGTTTAATTGTTAAAGGACTACCAAAATATTTGACTGAAGAGAAGTTGAAGAGTCATTTCAGTAAACAAGGAAATGTTACTGATGTAAAATTAATGAAAAAGAGAAATGGAGAAAGTAGAAGATTTGCATTTGTAGGTTATAAATCAAGAGATGATGCAGAACAAGCAGTTGATTTCTTTGATCAAAGTTTTATTGATACTGCCAAGATCGAAGTCCAATTAGCCAAATCATTTGCCGACCCTGACGTTCCTATTTCTATGAAAGAACAAAGAAGAATGGATAATGAAAGAATAGCTCAACAAGAAGAAAGATTATTAAAGCAAGATCAAGAAAGACAGTTAAAGAAACAAAAAGTCATTAAATCTAAGATTGATGAAGAAATCGAAAGTAATCCAAAGTTGAAAGAATTCATGGAAACTTTCAAACCTTCAAGTCAAAGTAAGTCTTGGGCAAGCGATTCATTGGCTGATGGATCAGGTGCTCCTTCATCTAAAGATTTAGAAAATGCTTTAGCTGAAAAAGATGGTCCAGTACCTCAAATTCCAAAAAATGATAGTGATGATGAATATGAAGATTTCGATAAGAAGCCTGATGACGATGAAGATGAGGTAATGATACCATTTAATGAACCTAACGAAAATTCTCAAGATGATGAACAATCCAATGCAAAAGCTAGAGACGATAAAATTTCCGATCTTGAGTGGCTTCAGCTGAAAAGGAAGAGAATGATCGAAAATGAAGATCGTATCAGAGAAATTGAAGAACAACAAAGGCAACAAATGAAGAGGAAGGCTCATGCACCAACTAGAATCCAATCAGAAGAACCAGAAGTTGATCCAATAGAAGTCATTATAAATAAGATCAAGGAAACCGGTCGTTTATTCATCAGGAACATTTTATATACTTCCACTGAGGAAGAATTCCAAGAATTATTCTCGAAATACGGTAAACTTGAAGAAGTTCACATTGCTGTTGATACGAGGACAGGTAAATCCAAAGGTTTTGTTTACATACAATTCTCTGATGCAGAAGATGCCGTTAAAGCCTTCGAAGCTTTAGATAAACAAATTTTCCAAGGTCGTTTATTACATATCTTACCAGGAGAAAAGAAAAAAGATCATAGATTAGATGAATTCGATTTGAAGAATTTACCTTTGAAAAAACAACGTGAGTTGAAGAGAAAAGATCAAGCTTCAAGAGCCCAATTCAGTTGGAATTCTTTGTATATGAACCAAGATGCAGTTATGGAAAGTGTGGCTGCTAAATTAGGTGTCAGTAAAGCTCAATTGATCAATCCTCAAAATTCTGATTCAGCTGTTAAACAAGCATTAGCTGAGGCATCCGTTATTGGTGATGTAAGAAAATATTTTGAAGATAAAGGTGTTGATTTGACCAGTTTCGATAAAAGAGAAAGAGATGATAAAATCATTTTAGTAAAGAATTTCTCTTTTGGTACAACTATAGGAGAATTAAACGAAATGTTTGGTCAATTTGGTGAAATCAAAAGATTATTAATGCCACCAGCAGGAACCATAGCTATTGTTGAATTCCGTGATTTACCAAGTGCTAGATCAGCATTCACAAAATTGGCTTTCAAAAGATTCAAGAAAACCATTTTATATTTGGAAAAGGGGCCAAAAGATTTGTTCACCAGAGAACCAAGTAGTGAAGACACCGTTGAAGTCGTCAATAAACCTGATGCTGTTGAAGCCAAAGTCACTGCTAATGATATATTAAGTAACGAACCTCAAGCTGATGTAGAAGAATCAATGGAAGTTGATGGTCCTACAGTTTCTGTTTTTGTCAAAAACTTGAATTTCTCCACAACTACTGAACAATTAAACAACTTGTTCAAAACATTACCAGGATTTGCTGTTGCTTTAGTCAAAACTAAACCTGATCCTAAGAAGGAAGGGTCAACGTTGAGTATGGGTTTTGGATTCGTTGAATTCAGATCTAAGGAAGATGCCGATAAAGCTATTGCTGTGATGGATGGTCATGTGTTGGATGGTCATAAATTGCAGTTGAAATTGTCTAACAGAACCAGTGGTAGTACTAGTAAGAAAGCTAAGAGTACCAATAAATCATCCAAGATTATCATTAAGAATTTACCATTCGAAGCTACAAGAAAAGATATTATCGAATTATTTGGATCCTTTGGTAAAGTTAAATCTGCCAGAGTTCCTAAGAAGTTCAACAAATCAGCCAGAGGTTTCGCTTTCGTTGAATTTAGTTTATTAAAAGAAGCAGAAAATGCTATGAATCAATTAGAAGGGGTACATTTATTGGGTAGAAGATTAGTTATGGATTATGCTGAACATGATGCTGAAGATGCTGAAGCTGAAATTGAAAGAATGACTAAGAAAGTCAAACAACAATTTGAAACTCAACAAGTCGCTGCTCAAAGGTTAGCTGGAAAGAGTAAGAAACTCGATCTTGAAGATGAAGAAGCTTAAATATAGAATTTCGCACCTCTCACTAAAATTCTCACTTAACTATCACCATGAACAAATTTATATTGTTTAAACCCGTAGGGTTAGGCAAGATTGGATTCTTTAGTAATAAGAATTTGATGTTGTTCAAACAAATACCTAAATTGGCAAAATCTGCTGAGGTGAAACCTGTGAAAAATCATTTCCTTAGATCTAATATAGAAATCCTTCAATCATCCTTGAATCCATTTAAAACTACAGGAAGATTCTTTTCCAGTTCAACTAGGTCTCTGATCTTTGATAAGGGAAACGTATGGAAGAACTATAACAAATACTACGGTAATTCTCAATGGGACAGATTAAAGGGTCCAGCTATATTTACGGCCTTATTTTGTGTGGGTACAACTTTATTAGTCCCAGTATTATTTAATTATACACCTTTGGCTATTTATAAAAGAAGTCCTTCGTTGTTAATTTACACAATAATTGGTTTAAATGGTTTGGTGTTTTTGATGTGGCAATCTCCTTCATTTTTCACTTTCCTTACCAAATTTGGTTTATTATTCAAAGATAAGGTATACAGCAATTGGTCAATGTTGGGTTCAGCTTTTTCTCACCAAAGCTTTGTTCATATTTTATGTAATATGTTTGTATTACAGTCATTCGGTACCACTTTATGTTCCATCATAGGTCCTGCCAATTTCCTTATCATGTACCTTAATTCAGCCGTTATATCGTCGTTTATTTCTATATTAGTGCCAACTTTAGCCCGTACATCGATGTCAGTTGGTTCATTAGGTGCTTCAGGAGCTATTTTCAGTGTTGTAGGGACTTTTTCATATTTGATTCCCAAAGCTCCAATTGCTTTGTTCTTTATTCCAATCCCTGGAGGTGCATGGATTGCATTCTTAGGATCTGTAGCTTATAATGTAGCGGGAGTTGCTTTTAGATGGGGATCATTCGATTATGCTGCTCATTTAGGAGGTTCGTTAGCTGGAGTTCTTTATGGATGGTGGTATAGTAAGAAACTTCAACAAAGAAGAGCTAGAGTTAGACACGTTGGATTTTGATGATGTATATAGATATTTATGACCCCTTTATTGTCATTATTAAAACTAGTTATTATATATGCAGTAATGTACAAAAGGAAATGAACTCTTTTAAGCGAAAGAAACAGATTTTTTCTTCTTTTTTGGTTCTTCTGAAGCCTCTTCATCATCTTGTCTAGATTTAGCATTTTTTCTTCTATTAGATCTGGCAACCGATGCTTTACTTCTGATTTCGTTCTTTTTATCTTCTAATTTACTCTTTTTAGCTTCTTCTTTTCTATCCATTTCTTTTCTTCTTAATTCTCTGATTTCTTCTAATCTTCTAGATTTTTCCAATTTACTTTCATTAACTTGATCATATTTATCATTGATAGATTTAACTAATAAATTTAATGTTAAAGAATCTTTATCGTCAACAAATTTTTTACCCTTCTTACCACTTTTGACTTTTACTCCCGGTATGATGGCTTTATTCAAAGTGGGTATGTCTAATTGCTTTTCATTATATTCTTTACCATTCTTTGCACCATATAATCTTAATTTGGCTTGTTGTTTCTTAACTTTTTCTTTGGATAAAGTTCTTTTAGTTGATTTTGGAGTCAATTTTGGTTTATCACTTAATAAATTCCTAGCTAATGAATCAGAGGTTACTTCTGAATCAACAGTTCTGGTTTTATTTTGGCCAGCAGATCTTTTAGCTGTCTTTGATTGTCTAGGAGCCATAATTGATTTTGAGATGAGATGCGAAATGCGAAAATAAAATCTTTTTGGGTGCAAAATTCAGAAGCTAGAGGAATGAAGAAAATAGGAGAAATATATTCTCAAGAGAAGTCTAAGCTAACCTGTTAACGTCTTCTTTGTTAAGATCTTTTAAATCAGCAACTGGTCTTTCAGCTTGAGGAGTGACTCTAACAGCAAATCTGGTAACATCATCCTCAGTTTCATCCCAATCAAAAATAGCTGAATGTAAAACTCTTCTATTATCCCAAATAACCACAGTATTTGGCTCCCATTTAGCTCTCGCTTGGATATCATGGGAATTGTTGAGATGGTTGTATAAGAAATTTAATAAAGCATCACTTTCTTGTTGTTTGAAACCAACGATTTTACGAGAGAATTGGGGATTGACAAAAAGAATTTTTTCTCCAGTGACAGGATGAACTCTTACCAAAGGATGAATGTTTTTCACTGGTTTTCTTCTTTGAACTCCTCCAGATTCACTATAATAATTAGCTTGCTCAACACTAGAATGTTCAACATATAAACCATCAAGTAACTTTTGGAATTCTGGTGACAATCTTTTATAAGCTTCAACACTGTCGGTGAAAATAGTATCACCTCCAGCATCAGGACCCTCTAAGACCGAGAAAAAAGTTATACCAGGAGGTTGCAATTCATAGGTAATATCACTGTGCCAATAGACCAAATTAGTTCTTTGATCAAAAGTTGTATTACCAAATTTAACATCCTTGTTTCTATAAACAACATGGATTTCAGGAAATCCTAAAGGAGCACCAGAAACTGGATGAATATGTAACGGACCATAATATTTACCATAATCTACAGCAAATTGAGGACCATGGGTAGTAAAATCTTGATTTCTAAAGATTAATAACCCTCTTTGAGCTGCCAACAAAGCTAACTCGTTCTTACCCTCATCATTCAATGATGATAATTGAATACCTTCGACTTCAGTACCCAACTTTGGCGTAATTCTTGAGACTTTGATGTCTTGATCCTTTGGTAATAAGTTTGGAAATGCAGGATCTGCCAAACTTCCTTTATCAATATGTTTGAAGAATTTCAAAGGTTCTAACTTCTTGTTCTCCCAAGCTGGGATAAAGTCTTTGAACTTGGTTCTATCAAATTCTTCTTGTCTAAGGGTATAATGATCTTTTTTTTCTACAAAAACTTCTCCTCTACCTAATTGGGCCATTGTGGTTTGAATTTCGGTTGAAGAATTACCTCATATTTATAAACCCCTAACTGTGGATTTTGCAGCCACCACAGATTTTTTTTGGTGCGTTTTTAATTGACAATGTTATGACGAGGGGTTGAACAAAGCTGACTAATTGATTGTTCAAGATAACATGAGAGGAGCTAATCCCACAGTTAGTTCTATGGCTAAAATTCGGGATCGAGGATGTAAAAATATGGCTGAATCTCAGATCTTTGAATCGAAGATATAAGCCCCATGATTTCAGAACATCTTTCATGGCATTCTCCATTTATTTGTTCCAATTGATCAGATTGTTGATTCAATATTAATTCTATGTTCATCTGGACATAAGAGACTATATCAATGTTGCGTAGCACCTGTTCGTTAGATGTTGGAGTTCCTTGTTTATCCACATATCTGGCTAATGCAAAAAACAATCAGTCACGTGATAATTTAGGAGATCTAATTGTTCGCTTATCGCCATTTTCTTATCAGTGCGAGGTTAATGAAGGAAGACTACGATATTTCACAAAAGGTAGACGGAGTAAGCTTCAATTGGAACCTATTCCCCTCCACAAGACTTGAAGCATCACAACTCCTGAGTCCGATAGGATGTCTTTATTCTCCATTGCATAAAAGAGCCGAACAATTTCAGGAAATCCAACTTCTTGACAAACTTCCCTTGCGATGTGAATTATGTGAAAACTTCATTAATCCTTACATTAAGATTGACAGGGCAAGTAGAATGTGGGTTTGTCCATACTGTGAAGAGAAAAGTTCTTTCCCAAGGGATTACGAATTACCCTTACCTGGATCGGATATTGAACAATGGCCCCTTGAATTGAGACAAAGTTCTTCCACTATTGAATACAAATTACCTTCAGATGCATCCATAGCTTCTGACAATTATACACCTACTTATTGGTTTATCCTTGATTCTTATCAACATGTCGACGAGCTTCAAAATGAGAAGGAAGTATCTTTCAATAGCTTAAAATCAAATATTTGTAAAGTCATCGACAAATTACCTGAAGGTACTTCAATAGGTTTGATCACCTATGATGAATTTGTTTTTTGTCATAAGATCAATAAAAGAGATTCCATTGCTATAACAAAGAAGGATATTCATCAATTAGATGCTGAAACAGGTAAAATTGTCAATGAAAAGAAAACTCGATTATTTGAAAACAATTCTTCTTATAAAGTCTTGAAGAAACTAGGTTGCACTCCAGGATTGAGTAGAGACTCTACCTCCAGTCCCTTGGTGACCAATCAGTATTTAACTACGGTAACAAATCAAAACAAGAGTCAGATCATGGAATATATTCAATCATTGAAACCCAAACTTATTAATTCGTTCAAACCTCCAAGATCAACAGGTCTTGCGTTGTACGTGATTTCATCTTTACTCAGTCAAGCATCATACAAAGGATTTATTGGTCATGTCAGTTTATTCTGTGGTGGCCCATGTACGGAATCACCTGGAAATATCATTGATATAACGAAAACTTCAGCTTTAAGAGGACATAATGATATAGCTAACTTCGAAATTCCTCAGTTTTTATCTTCCCTGAAGTTCTACAAAACTTTATCATTGGTAGCTTCAGGGTTTTCCTTGGAGAATGCTGCTTCAGTCTACAACAAATCGTCTGGTAGAGAAACAGATTATCCTGTTGATGGAAATGCACCTAAATGGACATTTGATTTATTCAGTGGCTCACTTGACCAAGTTGGTATTTATGAAATGAAATCACTTTCGCTGCATACTGTTGGAGGTATTTACCTTTTTGATTCTTTCAACAGTCCTCAATTTACCAGTCAATTATTAGATAATTTTGATTCATCAAAGTTTCGTACTTTTAATAATATTTTGACCGTGAAAACTTCGTCAAGACTTAAAGTCTCCAGACTTATTGGGAATGGACATGCTTTACCTTCGTCATATCAGTCAGAGAAGCACTATGAGCTACATCATCAAAAGATTGCAGACCATTTATCTGTCTTTGATTCTGGATTGAAGAAAAAGAGTTTCACCAACCAGTGGTTGTTCAATGTTCTTTCTACTGAAGATACTTTATCAATATTCTTTGAACCTGAAACTGCTAGTACATCGTCTAGACTTGAATCTGAAGGTGCTGAAGATTACTATATCCAATTCCAGCTCAAATATTGGGACCCAAATGAAAAGCTTTGGAAACTCAGAATCACCAATATCAACAGGAAGTCCACTCTTTATTACCTCAAATCGAATAAAGTCAAAATGACTGATGGATCTTATAAGTTGGTGAACAGTAAAAGTAAAATAATCAAAGAGAAAGAGTTACTTTCAAGTTTTGATCAATCAACATTCATGATCCTTCTAGCTAGATTACTTCTCGATAAGATTGACACTACTTTAGGGTTTGAAAAGTTCGATGACATCATAAAAGATATTGATAGAACTGTAATCAAATTACTTTTCCATTTCGGAGGGCTTTCATTGAATATCAAATCAGGGAGTGGTGCCAATCCGTACTCAGGATTACTTTCTGATATTGTTGAAAAGTATGAAATCAACAGGAACTTTACAGATTTACCTTCAATGGCTTATAATTTAAGAAAGAACCCTTTATTGATAAGAATTTTCAATTCTCTGCCTGATGAAACGGCTTATTACCATCATTGGTTCCAAAGAACAAACGACATTTTGTCAAAATCGATCATCCAGCCCAAACTTTTCCAAGTCAATGAACAGAGTGCAAAAGAGGTTTCTTTGGATTCACAGAATGTTCAACAATGTCCTCCTGGGTCATTCTTGATAATGGATTCGATATTCAGTATCACCATTTATAGTAATGGGGAGGATTTGAAACTTCATCATTCCGACAATCAAGGATTGATGTATGATAATAAAGAAATACTTAAGATACCTTTTGATTTTATAGCCACTTTACCTCCCAGGCCGGTGTCTCCAAAATTCATCGTTACTCAAAAGAACCATTCCCAAGCTAGATTCTTATTGGCAAGATTGAATCCTCTGGAAGATACTTTGGAGCAAAACTTTGAAAAATTGTCTGTCAGTAATAAGGGTTTCTTTGGTCTATTCAACAGAAACCCTAAACCTTACACCAATTTATTGACAGATGATATAAGTCTTGATAATTATTATAATGGTTTAATTCATGCGGTACAGAATTATAGAGTGACGGACGAACAACTTATATAGATAATACAAACTTTTTAACAGTTTCTATAAGATCTTCTGTGGCTTGGGGATCATCAACTGTATGATTGGCTTTGAGTAAGACTTTACTTAATTTACTCCAATACTTCTCATCAGTAGCTTTCTGCCAACGAGAAATCAAGTTTTGTTTATCAACAAATACAGGAGTGTATTGATCTTCATCTCCGTATAAACTTAATAATGGCTTTTTCACCTTACCAAAGGAGTCCTTCAATTGTTCATCAGTGATATAAGTTGAGAAGAAATCGTCATCACCAAATTTCAGGAATAATGAATGAAATCTATAAGCAGTTGTTGGATAACCCAATGAAACTCTGGTGAAGTTCAACGGTAACATTTGATTTTTCAACCCTTTGTCAAGATACTCAACCTTAACTTGTTCAACCAATTTATCTAAGTTGTCCTCTCCTACGTCTTCTGCTATACCTTCTCTGTCAGAAACTGGTGCTTGTAAGATCCCTCCATCGATCTCCATGGATTTTTGGAACTTTTCTTGATAGCTGTAATTACAAAGGTATCTTATAGTGTCTTGGCAACCAGTTGAATGTCCCATCAATATAATTTTCTTTCTGCTTCCTCCTTTTTCTGATCTCAAGTATGAAACTAGTCTACCAATTTCAATATTGTCTTGTTGAAGTGAACTTTGACCCCAACCCACGTAAGATGATGTTAACAATCCTTGAATGAGAACCCAATTGCCTAAAGAGCCCAATTTTTCAGCTAATTTAGGAAGATATTGAACTGTCATTAAACCATCCGTTAATCCTCCTATAAAAACCACCACATTTTCAGCTACTTTTCCATCTTCGTTGAACTCGAAGGCTGTTTTTTTGAAACCGTATTCGTGAACTGTTCCTCTGATACCCATGATAATTTCCTAATTGACCGACGTAGTTTAGTATTTGAATGAACCTGATTGTGTGGAACTTCAAACTCAATCAGATCTTATCGCACAATCTTGCATGCATTTATACTTCTGACGTAGCGAACATTTAGGTATCACAAACCTGAATTTGTGTCACTGGAAGACCAATCCCGTTCTTCTGAACTATTTGAACCATCATTTGACGTACAAATTGCCAATGAGCCATCCAAGTAACGGAAAGAAGTGAAAACTCCCAGTATCGTGCTCTTACCGAAAGGTTGATAATTTTGAGGCTCAAGTGAGGGTGGAATTTTAATAGGAGGTGTTTCCAAGGTACATTTATCATTATCCAATTGCAATTACATCATCAATATCACTACTTTAATTTACCATACCCAATTTTTCTTCCAAATTGAAATCCCCTTGCAATCTTTAAAAGCATTTTTCTTCAAAAATTTCTTGAGATCAATAGATCATTGGTCCTGATACTTTTCACATTTGCTACTCCAAAATTTCCAGGAATTTAATATGTCAATAACCACTAATGATTCGTTCTTACAATGGGATCCAGCACAAGTTTCTAATTTCATCAATTCCATAAGTTCAGAAGATAAGTTGGGAACTTTATTTCTAGAGAATAATATTGAAGGTTCATTATTACCATTTATCACAACTGATCATTTGAAAGAGATTGGAATTGAAAGTTTGTGTTCCAGGTTGTCAATCAAGAAGAAGATATCTGAATTAATAAATTCCCATTATGAGAAGAATCCACCCAAATCATTCAATGATCCCGAATATAAATTGAATAACATCAATATCAATAACAATTATATCAATTTTGAAAGTTTGAACTTATCAACAGTATTGATGAAAGATATGATCAAGAAGGTGACTATATCTTTACAACATCACCAATCACAAAGTTCAAGTCCAGTAGAGAATCAACAAATGGATATTAAGAAATTAAATGATAATTTTGTTAGATTGAAAAGTGATTTAATACCCGTAATAAGATTATTGAAAGATTCCAAGCCTTTGCCTACACCAACCTTGGACCCTGGACATGGAAACTTGGCTAATTTGGATTCTCCTACCTATTCAATTTCAAGTAGTCATTCCACTAACAGTAATACGTTGTTGGATTCATTACAAGATGCTTTACATACCAGTCAATCCAATTCGAATAGAAATTCCAATCCTTTACCCAGTCCAACTCAATCAAATAGATTTAGTAGTGGATCATTATTATCTTTAGGTACAGGTAAAATAGCTCAATCAAGTAATGGGTCAACTACCATGTTAAGCAATGTCAATAATTCAAATACCAATACTATTGATTTGAATAATTATACAAATAATTCAAACACCAGTTCCGGAAATATAGTTAATCCTAAGTCAAGACCAAGATTAATCGAAAGTAAATCAACAAGTTCAGCTGCAACTTATTCACAACCTTCTATGACACCAAAAGTGTCAAGAAAACATTCATCATCTACTGGCTCAACATCCTTAGGACAATTACCAACCACATCATCCCAGTCTACTCAAAGTTTTGCTAATGCTGAACCTTTGAAACAATTAAGAGCTTCAACTGATGATTCTTGTTTGAAGATTTTACAACAAGCTATGAAAAGACATCATGTTCCAAGAGATGATTGGTCAAAATATGTTTTGGTTATTTGTTATGGTGATAAAGAAAGGATTCTAAAATTAGCTGAAAAACCAGTACCAATATTTAAAGAATTACAAGAGTTAGGTAAACATCCTGCTATTATGTTAAGACAATTAGCTGAAACTACAGTTGAAAATAATGATAATGATTTATATGAAGATTCCAGAATTGGTGATGATATCCCAGGAGGAACTTTATAATGTACATTTACTTAAAATACTCATATAATTCTCTGTTTCACATATATATGTGAAAAATAATCATAGGATATATTTAGATATGAAGCTTTTAGGGCTCGCGCCCTCGTTCAAAATGTCTCACCGTGTGACTGTCTCAAGTCTTGAGTGGAAAAAATGGTGAACCAAATCGCATTGAAAAAAACTAATCCATCAGAAAAAAAATTTCAATTAGTAAAATTCAATAATTAAAGATGCCTCCAAAATTTGATCCAAGTGAAGTTAAATTCTTATACTTAAGAGCTGTTGGTGGTGAAGTTGGTGCTTCATCAGCTTTAGCCCCAAAGATTGGTCCTTTAGGTTTATCACCAAAGAAAGTTGGTGAAGATATTGCCAAAGCTACCAAAAACTTCAAAGGTATCAAAGTTACTGTTCAATTAAGAATCCAAAACAGACAAGCTACTGCTTCAGTTGTTCCATCTGCTTCTTCATTAGTTATCACTGCTTTAAAAGAAGCTCCAAGAGATAGAAAGAAGGAAAAGAACGTTAAACACTCAGGTAACATTCCATTAGAAGAAATTTATGAAATTGCTAGACAAATGAGAGAAAAATCATTTGGTAAAAACTTAGCTTCAGTCACTAAAGAAATCTTAGGTACTGCTCAATCTGTTGGTTGTAGAGTTGAAGGTAAAAACCCTCATGATATCATTGATGCCATTAATGCTGGTGAAATTGATGTTCCAGAAAACTAAATTAAATTTATTGTAAAAATATATTAAATTGGGTCAAATTGAAATTGGGTCAAATTTGAATCAACTGTTAATGACACAACTATCATAAATATTAAATATAAATAATTATTTGATTATTCCCAATGATTTTCTTAAATGACCATCCCAACAAAGACTCAAATCATTATTGACCTTAAACAGATGTTTGCCGACACTCTGGTGCTAAATCATTATTAATTTAATGTTGTATTTGGTTCCTATTTTGGTGCAAACTAGATTAATTAGCTACTTACTCACCATTGTAATCTATCAATGATTATGATCCGGTCCATTTCACTAGCTTACATCTCTTTGATCTTTTTCCTGATAATAGCATCAGTTTTTGTAATTTGATCTCTAGCAGTGGGGTACATGAAGTATGTCATTAGGACATATTTAATATGTTATTCCAATCTTATAATTTGAACCTTACCATTCATGCGCTTTAACAAAAAATCCTCCCAAAATGGTGGTAAATTTCCCTCCCCATTTAGCGACAACTTTCCCCTGGAGATTCATGTGCATTATTGAGATTACCTCCTCTAAAATAAAGTGAGAAATACGTAAACAGAGATCTGAATTGAATTAGTTTTGTCCTCCAATGTCTGATTCAATAGGTATGTACCATCAAATATCCCCTGCAAGATCAAAACAATGAGTTACTAACTAATAGATCGAGTTTTTGTGAAAGCGATCACAACAATTAGAGCATTATCATCACGTTCTAATTATGGAACTTTACCTAGACCACCAGCAGAAAGCCGTATAAAATTATATGGATTGTATAAACAGGCTACAGAAGGAGATGTTGAAGGGATTATGGCCAGACCAATAGGTTTCACATTAGAAGATGAAGGTGCCAAAAAGAAATGGGATGCATGGAAAAGAGAACAAGGATTAACCAAAACAGAAGCTAAAAGGCGCTATATCTCATATTTGATTGATACTATGAAAGTTTATGCTAGTGGAACATTGGAAGCAAGAGAATTGTTAAGTGAATTAGAATATCTTTGGGATCAAATCAAAGATTTAGACTTCAGTGATGAAGATTTAGATCATGAACCCCATATTTTTATACCCCCACATTCTCCTTCATTACAATCAGATAGATATTCTACAGCCACTCCATTACCTTTACCTTCCACCTACTCAAATAGTGGTAAAAACAATTTACAAAAAATTTATAGTCATTCCAGAAGATCAACTATGCTTTCAATTAATGATTATATTCAACAGCAACAACATCAACAACAACAAAATCCTCAAAATATGGCTAGATCTCAATATTCCCAAACGGGACCTAAGAATGATAAGTTATCTAATTCGATGCAATCATTACCATCTAATATTCATGGATTGACTCCCAATACATTTGAAGACTTTAGAACATGGCAAGGAGAGATTAATCTTATTATAAATAAATTAACCAGAGATTTTTCAAATAAAAGACGTTCATCCGGTAGTGATTCTGATGATGATTATAGTTTGAATCCTGATGCCAAATTAAAGAAAAGACTATTAATCTTGGTTAAGTTTTTAGGGAAGAATATTTTCAGGATATTTAAGAGTTTTTCTATCTCAGTATTAGCAATATTATTCCTTGTATGGTGTGTTAAGAAGAATGTTATAGTTCAAAGGACAATAGTTAGAAAACCTATTGCTAATTCCAATAAGAATACTGAAGAATTGGTCATAAACATGATATTGAATACTAATGATAATAAATGGTTTATAAGGTTATTGAATGTGGTAAATAGTTTTGTAGGTTTTGTCTGATGAACTTGATGTTCATTTGAATTGCATGTTGCCTTAAAATCTGTATCCGTTTCTACCTAGTGGTATGAGTTCTGGTCAATCAAGTTCTGGTTCTAATGCTCTAATATCACCTCTTCTCAAATCGCGATGAAAAAAAAATTCGAGATGAGGTCTGATATGAGTGAAATGAATTTACATCGTTGTAGGTTTGTTGATTATACGCCCCATACCATAACGGCCATGGCATTCTCCCATAACTCATCCACACAAATTGCCTCTAATGATTTGAGATTAGCTGTGGGTAGAGGGAATGGAGATATTGAAATTTGGAATCCAAAATTCAACTGGACTCATGAATTAACATTATTTGGATCAAGAGGAAGATCTATTGAAGGATTATGTTGGGCTATCAATGAAGGAGACTCCCAACCTCGATTATTTTCCATTGGTGGATCAACATATGTTACAGAATGGGATTTAAAAACCGGATTACCTAAAATTAATTATGATTGTAATGTAGGAGTAATTTGGTCAATTTCTGTTAATAACAATGGTAACAAGTTAGCTGTTGGGTGTGATGATGGATCAGTAGCTATAATAGATATTTCAGGAGGATTCGGATCCATGGAACATGAAATGATTTGTCAAAGACAAGAACTGAGAGTTTTAAGTATCAAATGGTTTGAAAATTCAGTTATTGGAGGTTGTGCTGACGGTAGAATAAGATGTTGGTCACTCAATAAAGACGATAGAGGAAGAATCGTTGGAACTATGAGAGTTGATAAATCCAAAACTGAAAGTACATTAGTTTGGTCAATTAACATTTTAAGTAAAAGAAAACAAATTATTAGTGGAGATTCTACCGGATGTATTAAAATTTGGGATTTAGAAACTTTCACTCTTTTACAAAATTTCACTACTCATGAAGCTGATGTTTTATGTATTGTTAATGATTTTAATGAAGAAAAATTTTTCACAGCAGGTGTTGATAGAAAGATTCATCAATTCAATTTGATTAATTTGAATCAAAAGAATAAGAATTCCAAATGGTCTCATACTTATAATAGATTATTACATTCCAATGATGTAAGAACTATGGTAAGTTTCGAAAGTAAAGGGTATAATTTATTGGTATCAGGGGGAGTTGAAAAATCTATAGTAATTCAATCAGTTAATCAATTTAATGATGGTCATTATAGAAAATTATCATTGAACCAACAAATATCTAATATATTGATCAATCAGTTAAATAATTTGATAATAATGTGGCAAGATCAAACAGTTAAGATTTGGAAAATCCAATCCAATACCAAATATAAGTTGGTAGCTAAATTATCATTAAATGATGATGAAAACATTTCTCATGTTACCATTAATGATGAAGGTACATTATTAAGTGTTTCAACCATGAGTTCTGTCAAAGTGTTTGAACTCATTCATAATTCAAAGAAAATCCTAGTACAAAAGTTTAAAGATGAACAATTCAATTCTATCATAAGTTCATGTAAACAATCGATCATTTATAACACTAATAAATTCTTAATATTAACTAATAATGATGAACTTTATCAATTCCAAATTGACATTTCCAACAAAACCATTGAATTAATCAATGAAGTTGAATTTGAAGAATCTTCTGATCAAAGTTTAACATATTTGAATAACATCAAAAACATGAAACTTAATCATCAACAAGATAAATTGGCTATTTCAAGATTTAATGGAATTATTGAAATCGTTGATTTAAATGATTTAAGTTCAATCAAATTAACTACTTTAGAGAATATTCCTCATTTGATTGAATTCTCTAATAACGATACTTTAATAGTATTGAGTGAAGATAATAAGATATTTGAATTTAACATAGAAAAATCAAAAGATTTATTAACTTCATGGTCCAAGAGAAATAGTGATTTCTTACCAAAACAATTTTTATCATTAAAAGATAAACCTGAAGGGATGTTTGTTGATAATAATAAAATATGGATTTATGGTAAAGAATTTTTATGTTATTTTGATTTAAATTTGAATATTCCAATAAGTAAAATGTATAAAAACACTGGAATTTCAAAGAAAAGAAATAGAGATGGTTTAACCATTGAAGATGATGAAGATGATGAAGAAATTGATGATGATTCAATTGAATCTTCATTAAAACAAAATCAAATTAATAGATTAAGACAACAATTTCAAAATGAACCAATACAAGATGATGAAAAACCTTTCTGGATAAATTTGAATTATAGATCAATCTTATTTGTTAACAAATTATCATCAGATCTTATAATTATTGAAAGACCAATAAGTAATAATACACCAGCATTTAATCTACCAAAGATTAAAGTATAAACGTAAATATATAATAACCCTAACTATTTATAAATATTTATTCTTTTAAAGGTTTTTTACAGACGAATAACATCATTGGAGTAAATAATTTTTGTTTACCACCTTCAACTAAATTAACAGCAGCATCTTCTAAAGCAATAGTAACTTGTTTAGTTCCTTTTGGAGCTAATCCAACTTTTTCTAATAATCCACAAGCTTCAGTTGTAACAAATCTACCAATTCTTGAAGTTCTGAAAATTGTGAAATAATCGGATAAGGTTTGAACATATTTAAATTCTCCAGCTAATGGATAATACCAAGGAATTTCATCATTAACATCAGCTAAATCTTTTTCGTATTCGATTTCAAATCCAACATTCTTTAAAGCTTGTTCAGCAACTGATCTTGGATACATTTTTGGAATACCATCACCAACTTCAATACCATAAGCGATTTTACGATGTTCTTCATTACTTTCATCATAATTATCAGTCATAACCCATTCGTAAACACCGAAAGTACCACCTGGTTTTAAAACTTTATAAATTTCAGAATAAACACCTTCTAAAACTGGGGCATGAACAGTGGCTTCAATAGCATAAACTGCATCGAAAGTTTCTGGTTCGAAATCCATTTGCATGAAATCACCTTTAACAAATGATAATTTATCATCTAAATGGTATTTTTGAGCATAATGATTAGCTCTTTCAATTTGATAATCATTATTATTTAATCCAACAATATTACAATCAGTAAATCTACAAATTTCTCTAGCTGGTCCACCAACACCACATCCAACATCTAAAACTTTCATACCTTCTTTAATATTCATTTTATGAGCTAAGAAATGTTCATGTCTAGCAGTAGCTTGTCTGAAAGCTTCACCTCTATAATATCTTGAAAAATGGAATGATGATCCCCATCCATATTCATAAAAATCAGTAACTAAATTATAGTAATGATGAGTTAATCTATTATAATCATCTAATCTTTTATCTTCATCTTCTTTAGCAACTCCTCCATCCCAATGTTTGAAATATCCACTATTAGCTAATTCACTGGCATCTTTACCTTTAGCTAAAATAGCACTTAATCCAGTTTTTTTATAACTTTCTCCATGTAATGCTTTAGCAAATTGAGAATCTTTATCGTTACTCTTTTCGTATAATTTTTGACTTTCCATTATGTTGAAATACTATAAAATTCTATTTGTAGTTTGAATAGTTGAATATATTAGAGAATTTGTGAATTTTCGTGTTTTTATATTTCTCAAAATCTCGTCGTTTATCGTTTAACACGACGCTCGTCGTACAACTTAATCCTGCGCGTCCAAAAATTCATCTATTGATTTTAGCTCCGATTCGATGTCTTGAGAGACATCGCCGACATCGACGTTCATAACATCGGTTTCGTATTTTATGGAATGTTGATCTAGTTCCATATCATCATGTTCTTCTTGTTCACCTTCTTCTTCAGCTTCATCACGGTGTGATTGATGTTGCAGATGATGTTCATCAATTGAATCTTCTTCTTTGACTTCCATATCATTATCTTGTTCTACTTCTCCTGCGCCTTGTTGCAAATCTTCTTCAGATTCTTCGATTTCTTCTACTTCCATATCACCTTGATTAGCTTCATTTTCAAAAGCTTTTTCCTTTGCAGCTTCAACAATATCTCTGAACTTGGTCAAACTCTTCAATGAATAATTATCAATTGAAAAATCAGGTTCTTCCTTTCTATCATCAATAGTTTCAATGGTCTGGTCAATGTCTTCCAATAATTCAGTCAAACTTTCACTTCCAATTCTTTCGTCTATGTGAATTTTGGGTAAATTACTTATAATGGTTTTCTTGAATTGTTTTTTACTATATTCTAATCGAATTGACTCTAAGAACAATTTTGCTTGAATTTGACTATTGATAAGATATTCGTCTGTTTCTTTGTTAACTAAATTTGAAGGATCACACCAATGAATTAATTGTTGAATGATGGTGGTTAAAGATATTTTATCGATTTCATTTTCAAAATCTTCATTACCATCTTCTGATAATCTTAATAAAATATCTGCTGAAATCTTACAAAGATTCTGTTGATGTTTGCCATGACTGAAAGCGTAAACTGGTAAACAGAAAGTCAAGGTCTGTTTGAATTCATTATTAGCTTTATTCTTGGGGTTAAAATATGCCAATATAACTTTTAAAAGTAAGTTCAATGATAAAATTTGTTTAGATTCTTCATCAGCTTCTTCATCTACTAAATGATCATATTTGGAATAATCATCCATGATATCTGCTAAATAAAGCTTACATAACCCTTCAGCTGCAATGGTTTGAATAATTGGATGTTCGGTACTTTCTAAACAAACTACAAGTGCTTTAGCTATATCTTTGCTAGTAATTAATTTACGGGATTCTAAACCTGATTTCACTTCTGTGGGTGTAAGGTAACTGAAATCAAAAATTTTTGATCCGAAAGTGGACAAGATATCAAAAATTGCTTTCAAAGCAACTACTCCTACACTTTGAGGGTATCTAGACATTACAATCATAAAAGTATTAAGTTCACGTATAGCTTCTTCTCTTTTGAAAAGAGCTAATAAAGACATACATCTTATAGAACATTCACCCACTTTTTCATCTAATTTTTGAATTCCTTGCCTGACTAAGGTTTCTACAATGGAATCAACCATATTATTTTGGATTGGACTATCAATTAATTCTAACAAATATTGGAATGTTATCAAACCTTGACTGACTACTTCTTCAGAGAATTCTTTTGGTTGAATCTTTCTACGTTTTCTCTTAGGAGTAACAGAAGATGTAAAATTTTCGTTATCGAAAACATTGCCAATTCGATTGATATTATTAGTATAATCATCTTGAAGAATTTCTTCACCTTCCTCTTCGTCGTCGTCATCATCATCCTCGTCTTCATCATCGTCATCATCAATGAATCCTGAGATAGCTGAATGAAAGGTTTCATCATTTTCGTCTGATTGGGAATCTCTAATATCAGTAATGGCTTCAATGACAATATCTACAAATTCTTTCTCGTTGATACTCAACTTATTAATGATCTTCAAACATAATTCAACGGTTTCATCAGATAAATAATCATTAGTAACACTGGATCTCACGATTTGTAATAATCCTCTTCGACTAATTTCATCACTATAATCATAATTCAAACTGATTTTCAAAAAATTATTAATGATAATTTCCAATGATTTTAAACCGGTTTGGAACATCCTATGATTCTTATAATCAGGTTTGAATTCGATCATTTCTTGTTCCTTATCGGCCAAAATCTTCTGGAAAGTTTTATCCAATTCATTAGCTTTCAATTTAACTTCTTCTGAATCTAATTCTTCATTCTCTACTATCAAACTATATTCATATTCAATATCGTCAAGATTATTCTGGTAATTCTTCTGATTCTTTTCGAAATTTTTATACTTATTAATTAAATCCTTATTCTGCTCAATGATAGAATTCCTTTGTTTGAAGTGTCTAAAGATAATTTCACTCAATTCAATAGGTTCAATGAATTTTTCATCAATCAAACTGAAATATTTGTTATCATTAAGGAATTCAAATAAATTCCTAATGAAAAATAATTTATCAATAGTAGTTTCTCTCCAATTATCGATTTCAATGGACTTCACTAATTCGAAATTTAATTGAAAGATCTCTTTCAATAATTTATCGATGTTCTTAATCTCTTCAGTATTCAATTCTTCAATTGTGAAGGTGTTTATGAAATTAGTGAAATTTTTATTGAAAACCGTTTGAAACCAATAATTAAAAGTTTTGATGGCAGCCAATCTTACTTGATCACTACGGTCATTCAACCCGTAGGAAACGAATTTACTTAATTGAAGGTTATTAATATCTCTGAGATCAATTTCCTTTAAAAATCTGGAATAAAATAATCTACGATTAGTTGGATTGACATCTCTAGCACTTTCGAAAATGTAAGGTAACGTGATTTTATTTTTGGCTACATTGAGGAGAGCAGCTCTTCTTATTTCAGGACTCTCATCTTCATTCAAAGTATCTATTAAAAGTCTTGTTGCAAAACTTAAAGATTGATATTTTTGAAGCCTTTCTTTATGCTGTCTTTCAGATTCTTTGATATTACTTAAATGATCCTTATTCTCATACCTACCGATCTCTTTAATATGTTCATTAGACAAATCTTGGAAATGGGAAATTGCTATCACTCCATTAAGTCTAACATTTTGTTCTTTATCTTGTAAACTCATATATAATCCATCAACAATCGCTTGACACAATCCAAGATCGATGTCTCCAATATGGGCCAAAACATAGGATAATATCTGGACTACCCTGTATCTTACATTCCTATTCTTAGCTCTCATACCAATAGATAAATGACGTAACATATTATCAACTAAATTGGCGACTGGTTCATCTTCTTCTTCATCATCTTCATTCTTTCCTTCATTTTTTTTGGCAATATCTTGTTGTAAGGATCTAAGAAACAGAGCAATGAATTTAACAATCCTATCACCTGCGGTTTCTCCCTTTTTAAGATCTAATATCTTATTGATTAGTTTATTTATTTGATATATGAAACTCTCTTCATAACCTAATTCAACACTCTTATTCAAAATGGATTTCAAATTAACCACTAATTTCCTGTGACCAGAAAGTCCGAACTGTGCTTCCTGGAATACGTTTATTATTGATCCATTCAATGACCTTATATCTATCACCTCCATGATTTGTGAATGTAAACAATAAAAAATGCGCGATCTATAAAAATTGATTTTGTGTAACATCATCATGAAACTGGTATTAATTCTTCATTATGAATCTCTCGTACAACATGGAAGATCATATGGTAATACTTTGGGCTCATTATGGTGGGAGAATAAAATAACATGTGTCTCATCCAAGATGGAAAAGCAAAAAAAATTAAAAAATGAACGGTACGGGAATCGAACCCGTGACGGCTGCTTGGAAGGCAGCAATGTTAACCACTACACCAACCGTCCTAGTAGTTATGTGCTATGTCAGGACTTAAAACCATATAGCTTAAAAGTCATTTTCTTGACAAAAAAGCCATTTTTTCACCTTTAGGATAGCTCATGGTCCCCAAATTTTCGTGTTAATAGATTTTTATTCTGTCAATAGTCGATAGAGATTCATTTCAAGCATTTAAATTTCTCTTTGACATTTTTTTGTAATATTTGCAAAATTTACTAGTCTGATTCTTGTTAACCTTAGCAAATAATAGAATAAAACAGATACCTTTCAATGATTTTCGAACTTATGAATCCTTGGGAGGAGGACTGGCCAACAGAAAGGTATGTTTGCCTCATATGACCATTTAACCTACAATGGCCCCAACTTCAGACATTTCTGTTAATTCTGATAAAGGTGAGAAAATTGAGATTAAGCGATAGTGATATGGTAGGGAGTAAAAGAATAAGGATTTTGGTTTTACTTTCAATACTTCTTTTTATTATTGGCTTCTTTACCTTGAAGGACCAATTAGCAGGTGAAGTGCCTTTGCTTTATGACCTAGATCATTTAGCAAAATTCCCTGGAGCTGATGAGGATTTTGAAAGATGGAGAGCCAAACAATTCAAAGACAAGAGTAAAGATCCGGAAATGGAGGGGAAAGTAGAGATCAAAGAGCAGAATAAACAAGGAAGTAATGATAAGCAAACAACGGATAATACTGAAAGTGGTCAAAGTGTAGCAGATGAAGAAAGCAAGGGAAAGAAAGAAGCGGAAGACAGTAAGGTAAATAAAGAAGAGAAAGCAAGTACTGGAGACAAAGAAGAGAAGGTCAGTCAAGGTAAAGCAACTGATGGAAGCAAGAAAGGAAGTAAGAATTCAAAATCGGAATCTGATTCTATTGATAATTATACTGGACCAAAAGCACCATCCAAACCACACACTTACAAAGTAGATCAACCTAATGATAAACCTCCAACACCAAAAGTTCAAAAGGAAAGCCCGCCTGTAAAAGGTAGTGAAGGAGGACCAGGACAACCAAATGATCCTGAATTCAATGTGGACGAAGCCATGGACAATTTGAAACAGGGAAAACCAAAAGACAACAAGCCAGAAAGTAAGATGGATGTACCTGTGATCAAACCAAATGATATACCCAAACCAAAAACCGCTGAAGAACCAGAGGATGTTAAAAACCCTGGTAAATTCTTAGGGACAATTGAAGAGGTAGATGAATCAGAACGAGCTGCTTCGATCTATGAAGATAAAGATGACGAAGAGTTATTCAAAAATTTCGAACAAACCACTATTGGTGAAATCGAACACGATGATTCAGAATTCAATTTCAGAAATTTAGGGGAAAAAATTGGTATACCGGATCCCAAAAAGTTCCCTGAAAAGGTTACCAAAGCACCCAAAGACTTTGTTAAAGTTAAGGATGACTTTTCCACTCCAATTTCTCCCATGAACTTCAGAATTTATTCTCACAATGTTAAAAATGGGGGCCATGATGATCTTGTTCCTGGTGAAGAGAGATGGGAAGATAGGTATATGAAAATAGCTAATTCAATCAAATTTAATTCTCATTATAATACCATTGTAACTTTACAAGAAGTTTATAAATTTCAAATGCTAGATTTAATGAATGAATTGAATAAATTTTCATCAGAGAAATCTCCAGAATGGTCATATTATGGAGAAGGTAGAATCGATGGTAAAGATATCGGGGAATTTGTACCTATTTTATATAAGAATTCTGAATGGGAATTGATACAGAGTGATACCATCTGGTTGAATAAAGAAAATGAAAGACAATCATTAGAAGGTTGGGATGCAAAATATTTGAGAATTTTATCATACGTAACTTTAAGACATAGAGATACCAATAATTATGTGAATATCTTCAACACTCATTTGGATCATATTGGTAAAGGTTCTAGGATTGGTTCAGCCCGATTGATACTTGACAAAATCAAGAAAATAAACAATTGGCCATCATTCTTAACGGGGGACTTAAACTTGGAGAAATCTGAAAAGACATTCCTTATCTTATCAAAGTCCATGGTCAACGCTAGAGATCATACCACTCCATTTAATGTTTATGGACATACGCAATCAACTGTGACAGGGTTTGAAGGAGAAGTCATAGCATCTGGGGGTCAAAATATCGATTATATCTTTGCCCCTTTGTATACTTCTAAGATAACAAGTCAAATTGATTGTTCTAAAGTAGATAAAACAAAGAAAAGACCCCAAGATATGTTGTATTTAAGATTAGATGGGTTCGGTATGTTACATTCCAAGTTCGATGGAGTTTATATGAGTGATCATAGACCTTTAGTTGCTGATTTCCATTTAGAAGGTAAATGTCAAAATAGTGTGTAGTAATGAAATCTCAATCTCAGAATTTTGCGAATCAAAACAAATCTTTAAATATGGAGAACCCTCATGAACAAACGCAGAATGCTTTGCTTTCTCGTATCATCAACAACATGGTATGTTAATTGGTTACCCTTGTCCTTCAAGAGGGAATTTAATTCGGTGAGAACAATATAAATCCACTGATTTTGAATAAATTAATCGCGTCAGGATACTAACTAAGCAAGGAAACATTAAATGAATCAATAGTTTCAATGAACAAGGCTTTACAAGACATCAACCGTAAGAATTTAGATGTTGAAATGGTATCACATTTGTGGCAACATTACTCCCAAATTTCCAATGATAATTTAGAGACTACTGGAGAGAAAAGAGAGCCACATTAAGGATTTAGATCCACATTCCCATATATCGAAGTCCCAAGACTACTATGATCATGAAACAACAATCACTTTGGGTATTTGAAATCATGAAACGTAATGCCATAATATAATGAAATCCCCACAAAATAAAATATCTAATGCCAATATATTAACTATAACTTATTATACAAATTCACTCCGACCCTGATCTATTGAAACTTATAAAACTTTGATTCAATTCTTGCACACCGAGTAATTAGTTTGAACCAGTTTGAGTTGGTAACATACCAAATCTTTTCTTTAAGGTAACTCTTTGTCTTGAGTATTTATCATCTGGAGAGAATCTGGCTGGGTGGGCAGATTTGGTGATTTCACCTTCTTCAGTGGTTTTCTTTAAGGTATAGATTCTTTTACCATCACTTCCAATAGTATACATTAAATGCATCTTGAATTTTGTTAATCTCTTCTCAAAAAAATTTTCAGATTTTTCTGCGATATTCTGGTGAGATGTCGCATCGATGTCGTATCCGGGTAATGAAAATTTATGTTTTGGTTATTTGAGATTTTATCAATCTTAGTGATCTATTTGGCAGTATTTGTTCATCAATTGTTTGTAAAGCAATAGTTCGAGATATTGAATCATTCAACAAATCTTTTGAATAGTCATATTTGCATAAAGTCTAAGAATTGTCATGGTACCGCCAAAGAAAGATGCTTTTGCTGATATTTTTCAATCTGCAACTAGTTCCAACAGTTCTATTGATAGAAAAAAGAATCTTTCTGATTTACAAAAACTGAAGGTGAATGATGGTTTGACTAGTAATTTAAATAACATGTCTTTGAATGGTTCTAGACCTAACGTTTCCCAATCTAATAATTCAAATTGGGATCAATTTGATATCTTTAATACCAGCTCAGCATCAAGTAATGTATCTGGATCTAAAAATGGATCTAGAGTTGAAACTCCTTTGAATGATCCTTTTGATATCTTCAATGATTTACCTTCCAAACCATCTCCTCCACCTCAACAAACACCTCAGCAAACTACACATTCGATCAATAGCATAGCTCCTCAATCTGGTAATGGAGGCAATTTACTTGATGATGAGTTTACTGATGCTTTCCATCCCGAACCTGTATCACAACCTATAATTGAACCTAAACCTGTTCAGCCTACCTTTGAACCAGAATCCTCCATCCAATATAGTTCAACTTCCAGACCAACTTCTAGACCAACTCCTAGACCTAGATCGAACGAGAAGAAAGATGCTTTGATAGCTCAATTGATAGAGATAGGATTTACTGACGATGTGGCTAATAACGCCATTGATGAAGTAGGTATGGACTTACAAGCGTGTGTTAATTTCATCATGAGTGGTGGTAAACTGAGACCCAACTCCAATCAACCCAGAAGAGACGAAAGTCCCAAAGATCTCAATTTCAATGAAATTTCCAATGATCTTTTCAATAAAGCTTCTTCCTTTTTCAATAAGTCTAAGAAAACAGTCATGAAAAATATTGAACAATTCCAACAATCCCAGAATTTCAATGGATTCGGTGGTTACAATAATAAAAAGGATAACTCCGTTCCTGCTTGGATGAGAAATCAAGAAAAATATAAGAGTCAAGCAAGTGAAAGAAATCCTAATGGTGAAGATTTTGAAGACTACGGTGATGACGAAGACAATATTGATCACGAGGCTATAAAGCACTTTATGGAAGCTCAAAGACTAAAGGATAAAGAAAGAAACAAAGCAAGATATGATCAATTGAAATCTAAAATCAACGGTAGATCACCTTCACCTCAAAAACCATCCGTTCAATCAAACCCACCATTGCAGCCAAGTTCAAGAGTTCATACACCTGTTCAAAGACCATCACCTACTCCTGAACTCAAACATGAAAGCATACCAACACCCAAACTGTCGACACCTCAACAATCAATACCTCAAGCAAAAGAGGCTGACTTGTTGGGATTGAATGAAGGGTTATCTAGAGCACAAAAATTCAAGGCTCAAGCTTCTGACGACATTACTTATGTTTCTTCCAGAAGAAGAAAGCCAGCTTCATCACCTTCACCATCAATGGCTTCCACACAAAAGGTGCCCAGAAAGACAACGAAACAGCCACTTGATCAGTTCAGTCAATCTGATTATGAAACTGGTAAGGAAAAGGCAACAAAATCATTTTCTAATGGTGATTATGATGACGCTTTCTTAAATTACACAAAATGTTTGAACGTATTACCTTCAACTCATGAATTGAGAATAGTGATTTTGTCCAACTTATCCATTACATTGATTAAATTGGGTAACTATAAAACTGCCAGAGATCACTGTGATGAAGGGTTATCGTTGATATCAAAAGAAGAATTATCGGACACTTCATACTTAATCAATGAAAGACCTATCAAATCATGGTACACCAAATTACTTGCAAGAAAAGCTGAAGCATTGGAAATGATGGAATCTTTCATAGATTCACTTGAATGTTACATGGAATTGATCAGACTTGGAGTTAATGACAAGAAAGTGATGGACGCTAAAAGAAGAGTTAATAACATTGTAAACCCCCCACCAAAGAAGGCTAAGCCTGTACCTGTAAGCAAATCAACTTCTGTTAGTTCATCCAATGAAACAGTAAATCGTGTGAAAGAACAAAATAGAAAACAACAGGAAAGAGAATCACAGAAATCTCAATTATATGATGAAGTACACTCAAAAGTTTTTGCATGGAGTAATGGTAAAGAAGACAATTTAAGAACTTTACTCATAGGATTACCCGACATTTTACCACAGTCATTGGGATTCCCATTCTTAACCACGAAAAAAATCTCTTTAAATGATTTGATGTTACCTAAAAAGGTGAAAATCAATTATATGAAAGTCATTAGTTCAATTCACCCAGACAAATTGAACAATTTGAATTTGAAAGTGGAGGAAGAGATGTTATGTCAATCTGTCTTCATAACTTTGAACAAATCTTGGGATATTTTCAAAGAACAGAACGGAATTAATTAATAAACATATATTTATCTAATGCCTTCTTCTTGGTTTTGATTGAGATGATTCCGATGAAGTGGTTATTGGTTTATCGCTATCATCCAATTCAACGATTTTTGGAACCTCTTTATCCTCTTTTTTAAGTTCAGCTTGTGCTGTGCTGATAGCTTGCTTGGTTTCTTTGGCCCAGTCCGTTATTAAAAACGATACGATACTCACCGTACCAAAGAAGAGTGTGAATATGAACACGAACACCCCTGAATATACCACTAATCTCAAAGGATCGTTCATGACCGTAGCGAGGGGATCAGTATTGAAATCATACCACCAATCTTTCATGTTCAACAATTCTCTCTTAAAGACTAAGAAGAAAAATAAGTATACTTGTTGGAAGGTTGAAGTGTTATCATCATTCAAAATCTCCTCAAACGATTTGGGTGGTGGACTGGGTCCTTTGATAGCTTTAGGTTTGTTTTGTTGATAGTTTTCTGACTCAAGATCGAATTTGAGTTTGAAAGTTTCATTCCCGATAGTCTCAGCTTCTTGGATAGAGTGTCCCAAATAGATATTATCGAATAGCACATCATTTTCAATTGTCCATAAATCAAAACCTAAGCCACCAATAGGTTCGAAATTGGTAGGATTATTATCCTCATAATAATGGGGGTTGATGATTTGTTTGGGTGTCCATTCACCTATGAAATGGGGATTTTTTACCACAGGTTGAATCCATGGACCCTTATAATTCTTATTAGGAATCAAAGGTTGATTGAATTTACCACATCCTGGTAAACATTTTGGATTAGGTATAATTGGAGGTTGCCATTTACCATCTTCATCTTCATCCCATAATGCAGGTTGTTCAGCAAACGGATCAACGATAAATTGTGGTTCATCATCTAACCAACCTTCTGGTTTAGATACAGTTGGATCTGGCATAAATGCGTTCAAATATAATTCATCGTAATCTTCTGGCTTGGTGACCGACTCATCTGGAATGAACTCCAATTCTTCCCAATCGAGGGGTTTCGACTCTGAATTATCAATGATCACTTTGGGTGGAGTTAAAGGAGGATTTAAGACCCCTTCGTCGAGAAGGTTTCCATATTTGGCTACACCACCATTGACTCTGATTTCAAAATCATGATTCTTCTTCAAAATTAATGTATATAATGTTGATAATGGACCCGATCTTGTTAAAGAAGTATCCACCACATGCTTCTCTTCATATTCTCCCGTGATGGGATTCAATCTATTCAATATCAACTTCACTTGATCGTTCTCTCCACACTTGTCAGGACCAAACATAAGTTGGAAAGGTGTGCTGGTACTGAAGTTCTCAGGTTCAAAGTCCTTATTCAAAAGTTTAATATAACCACCTCCACATGTTAACCCATTTTGATGTTTAACTTCATATTGTAACACTAAATCATTGTTGGTGTTCTCAAACACCGTTTCGAACTTTCGTGATATAGCATGATGTGAAGCTCCTGATTTCATTACCAAACCATTATCATTTTCGATCCCTGGATATTTCAATGGTGGTTCTATAGACCATTTACCTACGTAGGATTCATCATTATTTTTCTTACTTTTAGAGGCAATCCAATCAGATTCTTCTAAAGTTTTATAACTGAATTGTTCAAAGAACGAATATCTCGACAATACAGATTTATCGAAGGATTGGAAGTCCAATCCTTGAATCAATGGTAGAAGAGCCAAAAGTACCAGTATCTTCATAATGAAAAATCGTGCGAATATGTGAAACTTCCAAATCAATCGAGCGGCACCAAGGGCAAAACATAATGAAATGCACCTTTAAGATCTCAATAATGAGCCAAAAACTGATACCAGGATAAAAATATTAGGATTGAACGGTTAGAACCATCAGATACGTATCGAGGTAGTCATTTGAGATTTTTGATGTGTTATATACTATAGGTGATTGATAGAAGCACAAAAGAAGATTGATCTCTTCATTCTACCCACGAAGGGAGAAAGACTAAACTTCACAAATAATTTAATTATGTGAACTTCAACTCCTCAAGGTGAACGGTTCGATCTCATAAGATAAATGATCGGAACTCGTAAGATGAACGAGTGGATTTCATTGTTACCTAAGAGAACACTATCGATAAAAACCAATACAACCACAAGCCTCAATCTTATCCATGTTACATTTGAAACATTCCAGAAATATGATACTTCCTTGGAAATCTTCATAACACCCAAAGAAGTAATTAACAATCGACTTGCCTAAGTTATTGCGCAAAATGTAACATTCTTATCATACCTCCTATCTAAAATTGGAAGTAACCACTAACTTGGTATTCACCACATTAAACCTCTATCTCCTCTTATCAGCTAAAACATATGTTCCCGTGTAACATCCGAGTAGTTCGGACATTGATAAGCAAGGGAGTTTTGTTGTTTTAGTGATAATTCCGGTGCATATGTTGGTAAATCAGGTACAAAGTGAGGGTCAGTTTAAGGTTACATTAGAATTTGTGCAACCTCAAAATAGCTTTTATTCTAAGGAGGTGGAGATAACATTGTTCATCAGCGATTTCAAGCAATATAAAATACAACAAAGATCTGGGATGAAACTTTAATGAAGCTTTTAAGTTTATTCTACATAAGTAAGTTAGCTTGTGGTATTTTGGTTAACCCATTACCCAAACCAGTATCAATCGAATGGAACGATGAAGGGCAGAAGAAATTCAACACTAATATTGAATTAGTTATGGATAAAGATGATGATATAGTGTTTGAACAATTCTATAAGATGATTGATACCATCAAACTGTTGGAATGGTTCCCTGCAGCAACCGAGAGCCCAAAAGCTGAATATCCACCAGTACCTACCGGACCTCCTAGTAATTTGACAAAAAGACAATCCGTGGAGAGTATTGATAATGAATTGGATCAACTTAGAATCAAGATCAATGATATGGATGCAGATTTACAATTCGGAGTCAATGAAAGTTATCATTTAGTGGTATCAGATAATATTTTGATTGAGTCTGAAACCATTTGGGGCTCTTTACATGCCTTAAAGACTTTGCAACAACTAGTGATTTATGAAGATGGTGATTTCAAGATTGAACTGGGGGTGGAAATTTACGATGAGCCCATTTTATCCCATAGAGGAGTTTTGATTGATTCAGGTAGAAATTTTTTATCTCTTGAAGTTATCAAAGAGAATATAGATTTAATGTCATTAGCAAAATTGAATACTTTACATTGGCATTTAGAAGATACTGCTAGTTGGCCCTTAGAAATCAAAGCTTACCCTGAAATGATCTTGGATTCTTATTCTGCCAAAGAATCTTATAGTCAAAGTGATATCAAAGAAGTCATCAATTACGCTAGGAGAAGAGGTGTAAGAATTTTACCTGAAATCGATTTACCTGGACATGCAAATGCCGGATGGAAACAAATCAATGAAAGTTTGGTGACTTGTGGAAGTGGATGGTGGTCAGCAATAGCTGCCGAACCTCCACCAGGTCAATTAGATATTTCTCAAGATGAAACATATGAAATGATTGAAAAGGTTTTTGATGAATTGAATGAGCTATTCCCTGATACATATTTCCATGTTGGTCATGATGAATTAAACCCAAGTTGTTATAATTTCTCAAGTTCAATTTATGAATGGTATGAAGAGAACAATGGAACCTTTTATGATTTAGTTCAATATTGGGTGGACAGGTCCATTCCAATTTTCACCAAGAATGATTCAACAAGATTGGTCATGTGGCAAGATATTGTTACCTCTGAAAATGCAACCATTCCAAAAGATAAGATCTTGATTCAAAACTGGTTAGGTTCAGAAAGCATCAAAGAAATGGCCAGTCAAGGTTATGATTTGATTGTGTCCAGTTCTGATCATTATTATTTGGACTGTGGGTTTGGAGGCTGGGTCACCAATAATACCAAATCTGCTGGATCATGGTGTGATCCTTATAAGAATTGGCAAAATATCTACAGTTTTGACTTTTACGCTAACTTGACTGATTCTGAAAAGGATCATATCGTAGGAGCAGAAGTTGCTTTATGGAGTGAAATGGTGGATTCGACCAACTTAATTACCAAGATTTGGTCTCGTAGTGCTGCATTTGCTGAAGCCAGTTGGAGTGGTAATAAAGAAAATGATGAGATTAGAGTTTATGATTTAACCCAACGAATTTTCAATTACAGAGAATATTTGGTTGCCTTAGGTTATGACGTCGACCCATTGGCTCCTCAATATTGTTGGAAAAACCCCCATTCTTGTGATATCTCTCTTGAATAGAAATACATAAAAAGTTGCGAAACTTTCTGATCTCATCTATGTGTGGAATACTATCTTTAATATCACCCACATTTATCGCTCATCCCACAAGTCTAGGGAATTGTGCAAATGAATGGGAATGTTCAGACTCGTCTGTTATACGATCAATATATTACCAAGACTTAGAACTATCAGTATCTGACAAAAGGAAATTGGCAAACCAAGATAAACTTAAAGATTTAAACAATGAATTGATCAAATTGGGTAACAACATCAAAGTCGATAAACTGAAGGAAATAGAACAAGTAAAAAGTCAAATTGAAGAGATTGTGGGTAAAGAAACCGAAGAAATCCCCGAGGATCTTGGAAATTCAATAGATCAATTCAACCATCTCATCCCACAAATAACTAGCAGAGGACCAGATTATATTAAATATCAACAGTTTACCCACTCACAACTCAGTTTCCAATTGTTTTCATCAATATTATCCTTGAGACAACCATTTACATCTCAACCAATCGCTAAAGATCAATATGTTCTTCAATTCAATGGTGAGATTTATGAATCTGATTGCGAGTTCACTAATGATACAGAATTTTTGATTAATCAAATTGTTGACCATGGAATTAAAGCTTTGGAAAACATGAATGGAGAATTCGCTTTCGTTTTGCTCGACAAGGAAGAAAATATGGTTTATTTTGGTAGAGACAAAATAGGGAAAAGATCCTTATGTTATAATTTTGATACAGATTTGATAATATCTTCAGTACCGTTACCAGGATACGTTGAATGTGAGGGTCATAGTCTATATAAATTTGACTTAGATCTGTTGAGTATCGAAAAGATTGCCTACAACACTGGAATGAAGTCTTTGGAAATGGGGGACATCGAAGTTGACTCCAAGATAGTCGAAATATATCAAAGATTGAAACAATCAACATTCATCAGACAAGAAACAATATTTCCATTGAATTCCAAGGAAGCCAATTTGGCTGTTCTATTCAGTGGTGGTATAGATTGTACTATTATAGCAGCATTATTGATGGAGAATTTTATTGAAATGAAACAATTGTATAACATAGATTTACTAACAGTTGGGTTTGATAATCCCAGAACTGGTTTGGACGCAGGAAACAGTCCTGATAGAGAATTGAGTTTGAAGTCATGGTTTCATTTGAGTAAGAAATTCCCTCAATTGGATGTTAGACTCATTGAAATAAATATCGATTATGAAAGTTGGCTTTTACATAAGAAGAAGGTAGCAAAATTAATGTACCCTCAACAAACTGAAATGGACTTAAGTATAGCCATAGCGTTTTACTTTGCAAGCAATAAAGAAATTCCTTGCACAAAGATGGAACTTATTGACCATGAAGTAGAATGGGATATATTCCTCAAAGATAGAGCACAGTTCACCAAACAGACCGAATACTTACTGACAGCTAATGTTTTGTTCTCTGGTTTGGGGGCAGATGAATTATTTGCAGGTTATTCTCGTCACGAGTCAATCTTTTCATCACTTCAACCAGGCGTGGACCCTTCTAGCCAATTCAAGGAATTGAGCGATCTGTTAATTTATGACATTGAAATCATCCACAAAAGAAATCTCGGACGTGATGATAGAGTCATCAGTTCATGGGGTAAAGAATTGAGATATCCTTATCTTGATGCCAGTTTTATCGAATATGTTGTAAATGAAATAAACCCAAATTATAAGATAAAACTTGAGTTTTTCACCACCAAAAAGGGAAAGACTATAGCCAAACCCATCAGGAAGTGGATCTTGAGAGAGGTTGCAAAACACATGGGTTTAGAATTTGTCCAGCATGAACCCAAAAGAGCCATTCAATTCGGTTCCAAGAGTGCCAAACTTGAAATTGGCCAGTCAAAAGCTAAAGGTACCGATGCATTATGATACCGATATGATACCGAAATGATACAAAAATGGCTGCAAAAATTGCTCTGAGAAATACAGCTTTTGTATTTAGAGAGAAAATATAATAACAGCGGCATAGGCTGACACAAACTAATACTTCAACGAATTCTAATTGAATATATATAATTTAATAAATAAATAAATAATGACTATAAGTCCTTGACCCATCTTGGTTCGATGACCAAACATTCACAATCTGTTAACAAGTCGTCAGTTTCCATGTTGTAGACAGATCCTTTAATCCAGCATTTTCTTCCAAGTTTCTTTATTACTTCACATTTGATCATGACTTTACTATTAACGAAGCAAGGTTTTCTATAATTGATATTCAAATTGGCTGTAACACCTTTCTTGGAGTGGAAATTTTGAAATGCCAATCTACAAGTTAACTCATCTAACAATGTAGCCAACAATCCACCATGGACAATACCTTCATGTCCTGATAAGTTTGAGCCGAGATGGAAAAATGTAACAGAATAATTGTTATCTTCTTCTTTCAATGACTCTATATCTTCATAATCAGTCAAAAACCGATCGTCAATGAAGAAAAGACCATGGCTCCTGAAATTTATCTTATCATCACCAGATAACGTATAACCAGTAAGGTTGGGTTTTAGATTTTCTTGGATCAAAGTGGACAAATTGAAATTTTTATGAGCAGACAAATGACTTTGGTACACTTTAGACAGAGTTATCATTTCTGCATAGGTATCATTATCAAGACTGGTTCTTGAGTTTACAACAGTTGTTTCATCCATGATAATTTCTGATCAGGTGCGAAACTATAGTTTTGTGGGGTATAGAGTTAAGATCCGTGGGTATCAGGGATCTTCTTATATGGATGACGATTAACGAATTTGTTGATCAAAGATTGGGGGCAGACGGAGAGTGTGGGTTCTTCGGGAGGATTATCATTTACATTAACAATATACATTCATATTTTTTGTGGGCATAAGGATTAAAGGAAATCAAAGTATTTCTTGAAATAAGACTTACCGTCTTCTTCGACATTTCCATGACATGGAATGATAGAAGTGAAATCCCAATTATAGATAATTTTCAAAGATTCTTTAACTTCAGGTAAGTTGGTTTTGGTAATCTTGTTGACCAAATTCTTGAATCTTTTTGAGTCAGGATGGGAGAATCGGGTGAGATAAGATAAACCTCCATGGGGATTGAAATCTTTCTTATAACCCAATTCTTCACTATACTGCTCTAATTTGTTATTGGAAGGACCCAACATTAAAAGTAAATCAGCTTGACATAAGAACTTGGAATTCTTATCAAACATCAATAATTCTCTATTTTGATGTTGTGGTATATAAACAAATTCAAAATTATTCAACACTGCTGGACTTTCAACACCCATTGATGCCAAAACAGATTTATCGATTAATTTATTAGCCAACTTGTCATCAATAACATAATCGACTTTAGTTTTCAAACCATCCATTCCGATGACTTTAATCTTAGGGAATGGTTTTCTGAAACTATCAACAGCCATTGTATGCACAGAATCAGGAATTATGATATGTGTGACATTGAAATTATCTTCAGTACCATTGAGTTGTTTTAAAGCTCTAACCACTTCATCTCCATAAGGGATGGCTGACCAAACAATAATTTCATTATCATATTTAAAGAGGGTCATTCTAGCCCCGAAGTTGAGAATAGACATTCTTGTAAACGGAGTTGAAGCGATTACCACATTTTCTGTTAAATTTCTAATGACAGCTTTCAATGGATTAGGATACATTGTTTAAGTGATTAAAAGATATATTTGATAATTTATATTCCTCACATCGCGCAACTATGTCATTGCACATAATGGTCAAATTCGTACCGATGGGCTACAAAGTCTAGAATTGGTGAGATATTTTTGATGATTAGATATAAATAGGAAGAAGCTAAACGTATTGCATTACTAATTGAATAGTGGAACCATCATTCTTCAAAGAATATTTGATCATCAACTCGGTGATAAATTTCTAGCCGACCAAAATTTAGCCGTACTCCTCGGAGGTTGACTTCAACCATTAGTCAACCGAAAAGTGTCTAGATCACCTAGAGGAAAGAGTAGAATTTCTTCAAAGCCTCTTTACCTTCAACAACATTACCATGGCATGGAACAATTTTGCTAATATCCATTCCATAGATAAGTTTCAAAGCATCTTGCCCTTCTGGCTTGTCAGTACCATTAAGTAAATTAACTCTGTTTTTAAAGAAGTTATATTCCGGTTGAAGAAATCTTGAAAGGAATGAGTTTCCCCAATAACCCCAATGAGGGTCAAATCCATCTTTGTCGACTTCATCTTTGAATTGTTCTAGGTCCTTTCTTGGTGACATATCAATAGTAACATCAGCAGTGAATAAGATCTTGGACTTTTTATCATATAAAACTAAATCTTTGTTTTTGTGACTGACCATAGAAACAAATTCAAAGTTTTTAGATATAACGTCACTCAATCCGATTTCTTTCAAGTCAGTTTCTTTTAAGATTTTGTTACCATAAGTTTTAGGAATTGATTGATCAATAGTAACTCCTTCGATGTTATATTCACCTCCAACAATAATCAAATTTGGATATTTTTCTTTAAATGATTTGATACCTACATTGTGACGCAAGTTTGGAACAATTAAGTGAGTAACTTCACCTTGAAGCATATCCAAACATTCTTGCACATCTTCACAAAAGGGGAAAGCAGACCAAACAATAATTTGATTATCATATTCAAAAAGTGACATACGGGCACCCACGTTTAATCTACCGAGAACTGGAATGGCACATGGTGCTGATGCAATGACAATATTGTCAGCTAACTTACGTTTGATAGAGTGAAGTGGTGTTCTATACATTTGAAGGTGTAATGAGACTGATGAATTTCGGTGCGTAAAAGAGTGGGGGCTTTTTACGGTTAGAAATTTTCGCATATAAATTTACGGCTCTAAATAGCTTAAATAGCTTTGATAAGAACTAAGGTATCACCTGAGGAAACGACATCTCCTTCTTCAACAATGACATCTAAGATTTCATATTTGACATCAGTAACTGTTGGCTTTTCTTTAGTCTGTTCTTCTTCTTCATCACTGTCTTCATCTTCATTAACAGCTCTAACAGGTATTTCCATTTTCATGGCTTCCAAAATGATAATGACATCTTCTGCATCGATGGTATCACCTTTCTTGGCATTAATTTTGAAGATGTTAGCAGCCATTGATGATAAAACCTTGATGGTCGAGGGATCGTTCAAGATATTATCATCAGTAGATTTGGATTGTTTGGCGATTTCTAATTCTTTTAACCATTTGTTTCTGGAATTTTCCTCTTGTTCCATTAAATTGTCAATTGCAAGTTGTTTCTTGTTATTTATTTCAGTCAATTCTTCATCAATACTGTCTAAGAATTCAATGTACTCTTTGAAGTCAAATTCGATATTTTCGATTTCGATTTCTAATTTACCTGCAAGTAATTGATTGTTCAAATCAGTTAAGGTCTTTTCATCAACTTCATAATATTCAACTTGATCAAAAGGTTCGAAAAACCAAGGTTTGGAGTTATCATGATCGGTGACATTCAATCTACTGAAAGTGTTCCAAGTCAAATCAGGTAAAACCATTCCCCAAATCATATAACCCCCAGGTGAATCAATTGAATAAATAGAATGAGCTACAGCTCCACTACCAAAAGCACCTTTTGGAGTGAATGTTCTAGCAGGATTGTATTTACCTGTTTTGAATCTCGTTCTTGGATCTAAATTGACGGATAAGGTATTTGCACATAAGAATGACACGGCTGTAACACATTGTCTTTGGCCAATAACATTTTTCTTGAATTCCTCCATAGTTGGTATGTTATTGGCTTTCATGACAAATTCAGTATTGTTAGGTAAGTAAGGAGCATAAGGTCTTTGGGAATGCATGTAACGTTCCACACAATGTCTCAAAGCACTATGATCAAAACAAAGTGGTAACTTGTATAATTTACTTGAAATCTTAAGATCTTTAGTTGGTGGAATTGAAGATTCAAGTTCAACAATCTTGGAGATCAATTTACTTCTATCAATGTTTTCGTAGATAATACCCATTGCTCCAGTGGAAACCTCAGTTCTAACCAAGTATGGTTTCAAAGCCTCTTCAACTTTACTGTTAAGTAACCTTTGTCTACCATTGTTGACTAAGGTAAAATCTTCAATACCAAAATCAAGAACAATCATTTTCTCTCCAGCTTGTCTGATAGTGAATTCAGGCAATTCTTTTGATACTAGTCTTTGATGTAAAATTGTATTATCAGCAGGTTCGTATTCATCCAATTCATCTTTGAAAGTTGGCAATTCTTTACCATTCTTGATAGCATCTTCTAAATCTTTCAAGAATTTTTCTCTTAATTCACCTAACTTCAAAGCATCGTTGTAACTGATATGTTTGAATTGAATGCTACTACCAACTTTTGCTTGACCACTCTTCCACCATTCACTGGAAATTGGTACAGAAATACAAACAAATCCTGATAATGTACTACCATCAACACCGAATAAAGACATAACATTTCCAACAACACTAATACCACAAGTTGGGTAGGAATATTCTAAAATATTACTTGGATGTGCTCCACCATCTTTACCATTAGCACGAGAAAACACATCAGATTGACCATCTAATCTAGTACAACCACGATTAGAATTCAAATTCACAGTGTAAACGGTTTCATAGAATTTCTTGATCTTTTCAGGAGAACAGATATCAGAAGTATCATGAGGACCTCCAGTACATTTGATAGTCCAAATATCATCGTCACCCAACTTTTCAATATCAGGAGTACACTTTTCAGGCAATTGGAATCCGTAATTGACTTTTTCAAAATTTGGTTGGGAAATAATTGATAAACAGTCACCACCCATGATTGTTCTTCCTTGATGTCCACCCAAATTCAACGTAGGAGTACACGATTTAGAACCTAAATATTCAGCTACACCAGGTAACCCACCCTCAATACATAAATAACATTTAGAACCATGTCCAATAGCATCACCAATTTTCACAACTGACCCTTTAGGAACATCGATAGCAGTAAACATTGGTGCAGCAACTCCATTGACTTTAAACTTGAATTTACCTCCTGTCAAGGCAATTCTGGCCAGGGAATGAAATTTGATGTTTGGACCTTTAAGGGATATCTCCAAACCAGCGACCGATTTGTCATTACCAACTATTAAGTTTCCTAATTGGAAATACAATGGATCAGCTGGACCACTCAAAGGAACACCTGCGCTGTAACTGGCTCTTCCAGGTAAATCTTGGATAGTAGTGTATGATCCTGGAGTTAAAAATTCCATCAATTTAGGTTGGAAGTCGAAAGTTGAATTCAAGAATGATGTTAGTGTATTACCGGATTGGTAATCTTTGGATTTTAAGATTTCATTAAGATAATCTATGTTAATGGTAGGACCACAAATTTCGGTGGTAGATAAAACCTTAATCATTCCTTCAGTAGCAGCTTGTCTGTCTTTACCCCAAACCATAATCTTGGCCAATAAGGGATCGAAATATGGTGATACTTTTGAACCAGTAGTTACCCAATGATCAATACGTAATTTACATTCAGGTAAAGTTTCACCATATTTTACTAAATGCAAAATACCTGGTGATGGTTGAAAGTTCTTAACAGGGTTTTCAGCGTAAACTCTTACTTCGATAGCATGTCCTTTAGGAATAGCAACAGTATCAAATTCATAATCTCCTTCACCTTTCAACACATCTAAAGGTATACCTTTTTCACCTCTAGCTTCATATTCTGCTTGCATCAACATTAACTTCATAAGATCGACATTATAGATTAATTCAGTAATACCATGTTCAACTTGTAATCTTGTATTCATTTCTAAGAAGTAAAATTCTCCTGTGACATCGTCAACCAAAAACTCAACTGTACCAGCAGATTTATAGTTAATTGATGAAGCCAAATCAATAGCACATTTACTCAATTTGACTCTCAAATCTTTATGATTATAAGCAGGCAACAGAATAAATGGAGAAGGAGCTTCTTCAATAACTTTTTGATGTCTTCTTTGAATTGAACATTCTCTTTCACCAAAAGCTATCACATCACCTTTACCATTACCGAAAATTTGAACTTCAATGTGTCTACCAGCCTCGATATATTTCTCCAAGAATGCACCAGAATTGGAAAATAATGTTTTACCACGAGAAATAACTTCTGATAAAGATGAAACCAATTCACTTTCGTTCCATGCTACTTTTAAACCCATACCACCACCACCAGCAGTGGATTTGATCATAATAGGGTAACCAATGGCATCAGCCGCTTTAATTGCGTCTTCAGTATTATCAATTAAATCAGTACCTGGGACAATTGGAACATTATTCTGACTTGCTAAAGTTCTAGCACTGTGTTTCAAACCAAAAGTTTCAACTGATTCAACTGAAGGACCAGCAAATAAAATTCCTTTGGCTTCTAAACTTTCGACAAATTTACTATTCTCAGATAAGAATCCATAACCTGGAACCACGACATCTGCATGAGATTCAACAGCGATTTTGACAATTTCTTCGATGTTGATATATGCATTGGCCCCAATTCCTGGTAACAAATAAGATTCGTCAGCTAAGTATACATGCATGGCATCAGAATCTTCAACAGAAAAGATTGAAATAGTTTTCAATCCATTTTCTTTACAACATTTGATTACTCTACAAGCAATTTCACCTCTATTTGCAACTAAAACTTTCTTGATTTTTTCAAACATTTTTCCTAATTGCTTGGATTGATTGAAAAAAAATTAATTGGGGGATATGGGTATTTTTGAAGATGTTGGGATCGATCTAAAAATCTGATCTAAAAAGGGGAATTGGATAAGTTATCCCGCTAGGAGTTTGACAATAGAAATTAATTCCGCAAGAAAATATACTGATAAGAAAACCAAAAATAAAATCTCAGATTTTCCCCGGACACCTTGAATAATTAACAAATCAGCGATATGGTTGAATATAAACTGGAAAAAGCATTGTCCCCAGAGTACTTAGCAGGAGATGCTAATGATAATAAAGATATTTTAAAAAGATATGAAATCAATTGTGATATGGGAGAAGCTTTTGGCCCTTGGAGAATGGGACCAGATGAAGATTTAATGCCATTGATTGATTCTGCTAATGTTGCTTGTGGTGGGCATGCTGGAGATCCTGGTACCATGGAAAAGACTGTCAAGTTGGCTAAGAAATATGGCGTTAAAGTCGGCGCCCATCCTGGATTACCTGATAAATTGGGTTTTGGTAGAAGAATTTGGTTAATTGCACCTGAAGATATTTATACCATGGTTTTATACCAAGTTGGTGCATTGAAAGCATTTTTAGATGCTGAAGGTATGGAATTGTCTTATATCAAACCTCATGGTGAATTGTACTTCTATATCGAAAGAGATGATGAAATAAAGAAGGCGGTTATGAAGGCTGCAAAAGTTTTTGGAGTTCCATTGGTTGCCGCTAAAAGTGCTCCATATTTGGAGATTATCAAAAGTGAAAATCAGCAATTGATCCAAGAAATTTATCCTGATTTGAATTATAATCCAAAGGGGGATTTGTGTAGAATTAAGGCTGGACCTAAAACTGTTAGAACTCCAGAAATGATTTATGATTGTATTATGAAAGCTGGTATGGCTGATCAATTAGTTGATATTGAAGGCAATACTTTAAATATCAATTACAATGGTAGTCCAATTACATTCTGTTTACATAGTGATATGCCAACAGCCTTAGAAAATGCCAAATTAGCAAGAAAAGCTGTTGATAACTTAAATGATCATTATGGCTTTACCAAGAAATGAATAAGTTGAGTGGCTATCTGATAACCTCTTTTATCTCTGTGTTTACCCTACCCCTCTTATCTATTCTAGATCTTGAATTATTTGGTGAAACGAGGTTAGCGGATGATCCGCTTAGGTACCAATCGAGAAACGTTATCAAAAGGTTATGTACCCGCATTAATTGTTATCGGAATGAAATTCCACTAATAAGGTCTTGTGAATGTGATAAACAACAGTTGCTTCAAGATAGCACAGCGACACGCAGTTAGCGCATTACTGCTATAGGTAATTATTACGTAAAATTGAGAGATTAGTTAAAACTTCACATATTTTTAGAAATTTTATGTCACAGCGCAATTTTGACCCCTAACGGCTGAAACTTTATTTTTGGTCAATAAAATTCTACAAACTCTTACGTGAAGTATACCCATACCAACTACATCATATATACACGTATTTAACAAAATAAAATTGTTTGTCATAAAATATGTAGGAAAACTGCTGTACCTTCCCCGTCGGACATTTTTGCAGCCATTACCCTTAGCCGATAAGATAACAATGTCGTGCGCTCATCCAAATTGGATAAGTGGGAAAATAAAAGTAATCTTATCAATTAATTTATCGTGGGAATCAAATGGCCATTGTTGTAAGATTCAAAATAAGTTAAATTATAAAACTTTGAAAAAATCACTCACATTGTAAAATCAACGTTTTTTTTTATTCGAAAATCCATTATGTCAGAGGTTACTGGTAGAGTTTTCAGCCAAAGTGTTGGATATGGTATAATCGTAGGAGTGGGATTTGCCTTTGCGGTATTAATGGTGGGAATCACAAAATTATTAACGAAATATTTTAACGAAAATCAAGATAGTGAAATGTTGTTGACAGCTAAAAGATCGATTAAGACAGGTCTTGTGGCATCTGCAGTGGTCAGTTCTTGGACGATTGGGCTGACTTTATTACTTTCTTGTACTGCAAGTTATAGTTGGGGATTGAGTGGGGCATGGTGGTATGGAGGAGGGGCATGTGTGCAGATCATTATCTTCTCAACCTTGGCTTTGGAAATGAAGAAGAAAGCTCCAAATTGTCATACTTACCAAGAAATTGTCAGCACTAGATATGGAGCCCCAACACATATTGTTGCTGTGATTTATTCTTTAATTCAAATGGTTTGTTATACCACCAATTTATTAATCAATGGTAGTTCCATCTTCGCAGCCATTACTGGGGTTAATAGAGATGCGGCAATTGTTTTATTCCCCATTGGGGTTATTATCTATACTTTATTAGGTGGTATTAAAGCTACATTCTTAACTGATTGGACCCACACAGTTATTATTTATTCATTATTATTGACATTCATGTTCAATTGTTATGCCACCAATAGTGATATTGGATCTCCCGATAAATTATACGATTTATTAGTGGAGGCTGCTAATATCAGACCAATTGCTGGAAATGAAGGAGGCTCTCTTGTTACCTTTGCTTCAGTCCAAGGTGGATTATTCGGGTTAGTTTTATTAGGTGCTGGTTTCGCCGCTGCTTGTGACCTGCAGTTGTTTCAAAAAGCTATTGCTGCTGATCACAAAACTTTAACCTGGGGTTATATTTTAGGGGGAATTGCTTGGTTTTCTTTACCTTTCTGTTTATCAACAACTTTAGGATTAGCTGCTGCTGGGTTAGAAAACCGGTCTGTTTTCCCAACATATCCTGATCCTATGACAGCCGAACAAGTCGGTGCAGGTTTAGTTATGCCATTTGCTGCTGAAGCTTTGATGGGTAAGAGTGGTGTGGCCATGGTGTTAATTATGGTGTTCATGGCTGTAACAGCTGCTTTCTCATCAGAAACCATCGCTATCAGTGCCATGGTAACCCATGATTTATATAAAAGATACGTCGATCCAAATGCCACTGGTAAAAAATTGGTTTGGGTTGCTGATATTACTGTAATCGCTTTTGGTGTTGTTTGTGTAGCTTTAGGTATTGGTTTAGCTCATGCTGGATTTGAAGTTTCTTTCATTACCACTGCTTCTGGTATCATTGTTAACGTAAATGTTTTAGCCATTATATTTACATTATTCTGGAAGAAATTTTCTGCTGCTGCTTATATCTTTGGTACTATCTTATCAACTTTAATTGCCTTTGCTGTTTGGTTTGGTTACACTGTTTCACAATCAGGTTATATCTCATTAGCTACATTATCTACCAATGAAGCTTTAGCAGCTGGTAACACAGTTGCCGTGGGGGTTCCTATTCTTTTAATGCCTATAATCACATGGCTCAAGCCTGCCAATTTCGATTGGGATGTTTGGTTGGAAATTAAACAAGATGATAATACCGATTTCGATAAAGCTCATGGTTTGACTAATGTTTTATCTAGAGATGAAGCTACCAAACTTGTTCTTGATGAAAGAATCAAGTATGATAAAGAATTAAGAAAACAATCTAAAATTGGTTTTGGTTTCACCGTATTGTTTGTGTTATTTTTCTTAATCCTTTTCCCTATACCATTATATGCAACTAATTATATTTTCACCAAAACATTCTTTAGAGGTTATATTGTAGTGATGTTCATTTGGGGTTTTATAGCTGCTGGTATTATCATTTTATTACCAATGTATGAAGGTAAAGATGCAATGATTAGATTGTTTAATCTTGCTATTCTTAAGAAAGGTGAAAAACCTGCTGGTGATATTTATTTCGTCAGATCATTGGATGCTGTTCTTAAAGAAGATCTGGCCGATCTGACTAATAAAGAGCCTCACAAAGTCACGGTAGAAAAAGCTTAGTAATGTAATATATATGTTAAAGTTATCAAGCACTCTATTTACAAAAAGTCTAAGTCGTTATTTTTAGGTGGTGGAGTTGATTTTGAAGATGGCATTAAAATTGAATTACTGAATCCTGGAGGTTGTTTGGGTACCAACGGACTCATGGTCAGGAAATTCATGGGAGATGGTTGTACTGGTTGATTGTTAGTTGATAGATTATTAGTAGGCTGGATATAATTTGATTGAATATTCGTTGGTTGAATGGGTTGTGAAAATGTTTGAACCGATTTGTTTATTGGTGGTGTGGGCGTTGCTGATTGGAAATCCAGAAATTCATCATTGAAGGTTCCTTCCAAATTTTTGAATAAATTTTTAGTTTCAGTGTTCTGATTAGTTCCAGTAGAGCCAAAAGTCAAAGGTGTAGGTTTAGTCTCTTTTGGTTTTAAAGACAAAGGTTTTATTTGTTTTTTAGGTTGTAAAATGTCATGGGAGTTGGATTTAATAGGAGCTGAGGTGGTGGGTCTGGTCGGTCTCAAAACTTCAGATGCTGGTGCCGTTTGTGTATGTTCCAAGTTACCACTGTTGATAGCTTGGGTACTGATCAAAGAATCAAAGTTGTTCGAAGGGGTTTCAATTCTCTTCTCAGGCTGTTTCGTTGGCAATGAAGGTAATTTCTGTTTAACTAAATTGCTTTGGATTTCATTAATAGTGGCCATATAGGATTTAAATTCTGATTGAACACAATCATTACATCCAAACACAAGTTTTAAACAAATAGGTAATATGAATTCCACAATGGTCTCTAAGTCTAGAGATATCTTATCGTCTTTGGATAATTTGCTGAAGAATTTCAATACATTACCAACAATTCTTTTATCTCTACTTTTCAAATTTTGAAAGATTGGTAATAATTGTTCTTTAACGATGGTTTTATCAATGATATCTTCATCTACCATATTTTCAAACACTTTAATGGTTGATAGTTTAGTTGATAAGATAGTGGTAGTTTTGAATACTTGAATAATCAAAGGAAAGAAGGTATTTTTGATATATGGGAAATCAAATTTTTTCACAAAAAGATCAGTTTTGTTTAAGAAAAGATCTTGTAATTTAGCTTGTTCTTGTTTGTAATGCTGTTCGTTAGATGGTAATGTGAGTATAAGGGAACACGATTTCTTGATCATATCTGCTACATCTTTATCATTGACTTTTTCCACCAAGATTTCAAGATTCTCTATATAAGCTAATCTTACCTTTACAGAGAAATTCATCATCTTATCAAAATAATCAACTCTTTGTTTCTTCCTTAAACTGGAATCAACTTTGAAAATGGAATTGAAGATCTTGTCCTGGAAAGTCAAATGAGAAACTTTGCTACCAATATTAAGGATGATAGTCAAAACGTTACTCACTAAATCAATTCTTGTAGCTTGTCCAACCTCATCTTTTGAGATTCCAACATTCAATTCAGATTTCAATAATTCTATCAATAAAGGTAATAATTTGATGTTTTTGAAATTGGATGGGAAATTATCGATAAACATTTTACCATCTTCTCTAACTTCCAATAAACCCGAAAGAAAGATAAGTTTTTCATCAATTGATTTGGTAGAAAACTCATCAACGAAGAACATGGCTTTGATGAGACTTCCATTGAAGAATTCGGAATCAATGATCTTGTCAATATTGATTCTATCATTAGGGTATCTTGCCATGATCAAGGGGAATAATTGGAATAATTGGTCAGGTACTTGTTTCAAAACATATTTCAAATCACCTAACTTATGATTATAAAACTTAGTTTCAAACTTTCTGAACTCACTCTTATAATCACTTATACTATTGGCATCAAAACAATTTATCAAATAATCACCATTATATAAATAATAGATTAAACAACCTAAAGACCAGATATCATTACCAAACTCTAATCTCAGATGATTGTCAACAATTAGTTCCGGTGGTGTAAAATTCAAATTCAAATTTGCAAATGGAACAATTGAACTATTGTTCATAATGTAGAAGTTATCTCTATCCTGATTAGACATTTCGTTCAAATTTTGTAAGAACTTAAAACCTGCAAGTTTCCAATCACCTTGTTGATTTATGAATATTGATGAAGGTTGTAAATTCAAATGAATGATAGAACAATAATTATGTAAGAATTGTATACCTTTACAAATTTCCAATAATCCTTTTTGTAAACTTAATTCATCTAACTTTTCAATATTAACGGTTAATAGATTATTAACTATTGGTTCAGTAACAAATAAAAATTTCAGTTTAGTCTCTTCCAAAACTTCATAAACAGTTAACAATTGAGGATGTTTCAACTTAGCTAACTGACTAACTTCATACTTAATCAATTCATAACATTCACTTATAATAACTCGAGGGTTCTTGGTATTAGAAATATTTGAACATAATTTTTGAATACTGGCTTCGAATTTAGATTTATCGAAGATGAAAACCGATGCTTGTTTCCCTGTAGCATAGTTCTTGGCCGGGTAAACATACCAAGGTTCGGAAACAAAGGTAGGATTATTCAGAACATCATAAGCTGCCCTGATACCAGATTTAAACACTGATTTAAACATACGTTCCGCGAATTTTTCAAAACTTCTTCATCATTAGTTTTTTCAAGAAGTAATGGAGTTGTTAGAAGAGAATTATGATCATTCAGTCGAGAGATTGGATAGACCTTCCTCATATTTAATCAAGAAGGCTGTTAGAAGACAAAATTTCGAAAACTTGGAGAAAAGTTTACATTCTAAAACAGTTTATGTTGGGAACTTAACTAATCTTATAACTGAAGAACAATTATATGAATTGTTTATTAAATGTGGTAAAATAGAGAAAATCATCATGGGTCTTGATAGAAATAAATTAATACCTTGTGGTTTTTGTTTTGTGATTTATAAAGAAGAACAAGGATCTTTAAATGCCATTAAATACTTGAAGGGAACTATATTAGATGGACAAAATTTAGAAATTGATTTGGATCCTGGTTTTGTTGAAGGAAGACAATTCGGAAGAGGTGTTTATGGTGGACAAGCAAGTCAAGAAGGTGGAAATGGATTCAAAGGAGGTTACAGAGGAAGAGGTGGATTCAGAGGTAGAGGTAATGGATTCAGAGGTAGAGGTAGAGGTAGAGGTGGTTACAACGGAGGTTTCAGAGGTAGAGGAGGATTTTCTAATGGTCCAAGAGACTTCGAATCATAGTTGTATAATTTATTGTATCATAGTATAAAAAAACAAAGCAAACTTTTAATCTAATCATCTCTTAAACATCTAATGAAATCTTCAGACAAATAAGTACCAGCTTCACAATAATTTTGATTATAACACTTATCAGAAAGTTCTCCATCATTATCACATTTAGGTTGTGTTGGGGTGAGTCTATATTGATAACCAGTATACTTTTGGTTGAAATCGATATCGCTAGTATTCAAAAGTCTTTGTAAGACGTAATCATTCCAGAAAGTTGCGTTTAATGGAGATGATTCTGGCCAAGTGCCTTCAGGGTCATAGGTTTCTCTTGGAGAATATTCAAATTTCCATACTGGCTCATTTGGTCCGTTGACATAAGTAGCATTCAATTCAGCATAATAATTATAAACATTCATAACATTGAAAGATCCATCTTCAACTTCGTAATATCTGAATGAAGGATTGTAATTTGTACGGGGAGTAATTGATTGGGATAACCAAGCCATATTAACAACGGATTTTTCCACTTCGTCAGCATTCGAGTTGATGGTGGAGTTTGAAGAGAAGTAAACTTTGAATTGATCTCTATGAGTATGACCAAAGAAGATATTAGCAATAGTATATGGACTGAATCTTTCAACAATTTTGGAAAAGATTTTAGATTGAATAGGTAAAGCATCATTATCGGAGGAAGGAATGTGAGCCATGATCCAAACTCTTTGACCCTTTTCTTCACTTTCAACTAATTCGTTGATTAAGAATTCCCATTGACCAAACGAATCAGGATCATTCTCTAAGTCAATGTAACTCCATAAATTCTTTTGGTAATAACAGTTAGAATTCAAAGAAATAACCTTCAATCCTCTATTAGTGGTGGTAGAGAAACCTGAATAATGAGTTCTGATTTCTTGTCTTTCTTCTTCTGGTAACCACCCGTCATTGATCCAAATTTCACTCATTAAATCACTGTTATATTGATAAGTTCCATTGGTATCATATTTTTGTTGAGCTACTTGACCGTAAGGGAAAGTATCATGGTTACCTAAACTAGAATAAACAGGAATTCCACCCAAATAATGTTTCATAATGTTGAAACCTAAAATTTCGGCTTCTTTGGTAATCTCTGGAGTACAATGAATTTTATCATGATCAACTAAATCTCCAGTGAATAAAGCAAATTCGAAATTCTTATCTTTCATTGAAGAAATTTGTTTAAAGGTATTATTGGTTAACACAACTGGTGCATCACATTTATATGAACCAAAAGTGGAAGCAGGTAAGGAAGCAGAATCCCACCCACGACCAGCTGGAAGATCATAATATTCACCAGAAACAAAGTCATCTTTTTCATCATAATGGGCATCTGGGTAGAAATTCAAGTCAATTGAACTCAAATTCTTATCGTTCTTGAAATATTGACTAGTGAAATTATAATCGGTCTTATTAGGTAAAGCCGCATTAAATGTTTCAACCATACAACAAGTCTTTTGATCACAATCAGCTTCCGAACCAACGACATATCTCAATTGATTATGGAAGTCAGACACATGTAAGACATTGAACAATTCACCTTTAGATTTATATTCCGGCTCACTACAATGCTTTAATTGTTTTTCCGGCCATTTGGAATCAAAATCATAGATCTCATCAATATCTGGAGTTTCTGGTAAATCACAAGCTTCACGAGACTTAAAGTAACAATAGTATTCAATATCTAATTCGTTCTCGAAGTTGAAGTTTCTTAACATATGCATGAAATCATTGTCGAACAAATTGACAGAAGTTTCATCACCAAAACCGGAATCATAGCTATCAATAGGTAACTCAATCAGTTTATCTTGAGTGGTCAAGAAAAAATCACTAGTATCACATTTAGTAGGATCATTTTTATTAGTAGCAAGACAATATTTGAATAAGGTCAAACTAATTAAATGTTGATTTTCAGGTTCGGTATCAACCAACTTTCTAGCGTATTTCATTTTATTCTTACAAGCGTCACACTTAGACCCATTGAAAGATGTTAATTCCTTTAAGTGCTTGTTTATGTAATCAATATCGGGGTAAGGAAGATTGTTGTATACTAAATCAACAAGATCATTTTCGTCTCTTTTACTCAATTGACTGACTATTGATTGTCTACCATTGATAGCATGCCCCAAAACACTGGTGGCGAATAGCAAGCTTGAAATCTTCATTAGTTTTATTGAGCGGAGATATTTATGCCGCTTTATATACTTGGCTGCAAAACCGGAATAGGAGTAAATTGTGAAAACCGTTGGGCCTTTAACGAATATTGCATTCCATTGTTTTACCACGTGCAAGTGATTAAGTTCGAGCGGGATTGCATTCCAACAATCAGAGCAAGACATCCTATTGGTACGTGGTGTTTGTTCGGAAGCGTGGTCGTGGGAATTCAAACTGATTATTGCTGAATTTTCAATATCCACTTTCTATGGAGACAGTTTAAAAATAATGTCTCGTAGTGTCGTGGAGATTAGAGACATTTGTGCAACACGATTTGTTAAAAGGTCAGAGGGAAAGTAGAAATACTGTAGTTCATGTATTCATCGAATCCGAATTGTCTAAGTTTATTACCCAGTTTGTCACCTTTTGATATAATTAACACATTCATTAGCTTCATTATACACCATGACATTTTTGACTCGGCTCAAATCGATATTGGACAATTTAACAAACTTAGTTAATTCCAAGTCAGGTACTTGAAGACGAAGTATTTTGATAGTAGATGGTAATATAAGCTTTTCAATATAGCTGAAAGGAATTTCCAAATTAATTTCCTCCAATTTGAAATCACTGAAATCAAAGGAGTAAGTATCATCGTTTAAAACTCTTGCAAGACCAAATCTTCTCAAACTCTTAGGGAGTTTTTTAACCAATGTTTGATCAACAACACATTTTTCTATCAGCAAGTATAACAATTTTTCATTGAATCTGATTTTTTCTAAATCATAAGCTAAAATTTCCAAAAATTTTAATGTATCTGGTAATTTCAAGAAATCGTCTTTACAAGTTCCACCACTTATAGTAAGACCTAATAGATTAGGTGAAAGCATCCAACCAGGATCGATAGCAATTTCATAAAATCTTATGAATTTAACACTTTCAGGGGTTTTACCCAATAAAAGACCACCACCACCAGGAGGACTTTGAATATTGAATGTTTTCAATCTAGTGTTGAGGTAAAATGTTCCTCTACAATCAATGGATGTGAACAGTTCAACATTAGCTGGAACATTAATAATAGGTTCCACAGTTGGTGCATCAAGTGGTAAAGGATCCCCAACAGCTCTTGTGGATATTATAAGTTTTTTCAATCTTAAAAGATCGCTCATTTTTGGAGCTCCTGTCATATCTTCTTTGGAGAAGTAGATTTCCAACGATTCCAATGAAGTGGGTAATATGAGACTGTTGATAAAACGACATTCATCAAACCTAGCAGTCTTCAAGGTTTTAGGGTACACCAAGTCAAGATTACTCTTATAAAGTAAGACTTCTTCCACCATGGGGGGTAACTTGAATTTTACCGGAAGATTGAACCATTCTAAATTCAAAGATTTCAATTTCTTGGGCAATTCGATCTTATCAATAGTGAAATATTTATTATTCAAGATGGTTAAATTTTCAATGTTATCAGGTAAACTCATTCTAACTTTCTTTAATAAGGATGGACATTCAATCACAATGGATAATTTAGTTAATTTAATCAAATGACTAAGTTTCAATTTAATGGAGGATTCTTTAATCACCAAGGAAAGCTCAATAAGATTAGTGGGAAGGTGTTTATAGTTGGATATTGGGTTCTCGAAAGTCAAAAGTAAAGGAACTTGGACTTGCTTGAACTTTTTAGGATCGAAATCTTCTGTGACTTTACAGAAGAACTTTTTGACTGAATGTTTTTTTATAAGACTAGCATCAAAATCAGACCCCGTAACCCTTAAGAAATCAATGGTTTTCACTTTATTTCTGAAATTATCAACTTTTTTCATGGAATCATAATGAAACTCATTCATTGCAAGACCCAATTCTTCGAATCTTCGATACTTGATCAACGTGTTGAAGTCTTCAGGGGTTTTCAAATAGTAACGATGGAAAAGTACTCCATCGGTCTCATAATAATTGATTTCTTTGGGGAGTTTCCTATAGGGTGGGGTATTATAATATTTGACAAATGCTTCGAAATTGGGGAATGTGGTAATTGGATTGATACTACCTGAATCTTCCAAAAAATGGAATCTGTCAGTAGTTACAAGGAACTCCTCAGTTGTACCAATCTTCACAAGATCTGGGACTTCAAAAGGCTTATAGTAAGGATTCACTATAGCTTTGTTGACTTCGGGTGGTAAATAACCCAAAATAATGGCTATCACTTCAAAAGGTAATTCGATCATAATAATTGAGTCAAGGGGAATAACTCTCGTATTTAAACATCCACTTTCAATTAGATTTTACCATGAATTGATGACGAAAATTTTAGTGATATCAGGATGGTGATTTCGACCTTTCTTAATTGGATGTCGCGATTGCAGGTACACTTCTCAAAATATTATTCTGTCACGATGAAGTGGTGGAAGGGCTTTGAAGGTCATTTTTATTATGTTAGAATGGGATATCTAAAATTGTGATCGGATTTGTTTTGAATCTGTCGGTGTTGTAACATCAGTGACCAGGGGTTCAGGGATCAGTAGCTTACAACTGCTAATTCCAATAGCGAATCTTGGAGGTGATTTTATAAGATCTGATATACATGGTATACCCCTTGCAAGAGAAGTACCTGAGGTATAAGCACCAACACTCAATGTGCCATTGGAATGATTACATGAATCCTCTCAATGTGATTTTCCTCTATTCATTTTATTTGATATTTAAAGTGACAATAAAAGTCTAATCATAAATTTCAAGGTCTCAGAAAATTAGTGATAAGGAATTGATTGGTGTTCAGCTATCGAATGCCCAACACGGAAAGTTCTTTACTGGTTGACAACATCCTTTCCTCTTTCGGATCTGACATCCAACCGCGATTAAAATAAAAATAAGAGAACCTTTAACGAGATCGACAGAACGCTTGGTTTGAGCTCTAGATGCAGATTGTACAATTTCAACTTGATCGATTGTAATTGAGCTAGTTTCAACGCTCTTGTGACAATAAATGGCGGCTTATAGTATTTAAAAAAGATAAGTGGAAGTAACCTCACAATCATGCGGCTCCATTTCAACAAAATGCAATTAAACTAAATGTGTGAATAGGGATCTTCCGATTTACCTGCTGATCCTTATCTTCTGAAAGGTTTCGAATACAGTACGAGATAGTGTTACAATTGAGATGATCAGTCATGACTTTATTGTGGCGTCAGACTTTCGAAATTCCTTGATTGAAGAATCCTAGAAAACTCCTCTCAATGGAACCAAAACTATTTGTCTAAGAGCCATAGACAGTTAATTCAGTATGTTAATTGTATATTTAATAGCTAAGAAGGAACATATCATACAATTCGTCAATATAGATTAAGCACTGACTGCAGAAAATAATGCAAGAACAAAAAGAAAGAAAGGAATGAAACTTATCTTCTTTACCTTGTTGGCTGAATTCTTTTGGGCGTCCATTCTTGGAGCTGGAATGAAAGGAGTACCATCAATGCATTGAAAGGTGGTTTCTGTGGATAAACCAGTGTAACCCGTAGTACCATTTGCATAAGTGCAAGTAAGCTCCCAAGGTGACGTGTCTTCTCTTTTCATCATATTAATGAACTTTGAGGTGGGAATTAAACTCTATTTATAGGCAACCGGGGATTTAGAAAATTTTCGAGAAGTAGATAAGTGATGGCCCGCTTAAAGTTACGGAGACCAAAGAAGGAAATTTTTGAGGTTTCCCACCAGCTAACTTTACTGTTGTGCGGCTCGGCTTTATTAGGCCAAAGCTTCCTTCAGTCATAAACGAGTAAAGTTTACCCGATCAGATATGTCCGGTGATGAGTAGTTTTAGATTTAATTTCACGATATAATAACATATTGTGTTGGGAGAATACTACCTCTTGATATGCCACAAGACATGATTGTGTGATATTGAAGAGATTTTGATTTTGGAATGGTTGGGAAAATGCTTTTGGATTTTCTCTGACTAATTCGGTATAAGAACCATGTCAGGTATCTTATTATCGTAGATATGTGATCTTTTACTGCGAATTCTGTCTTCAATATTTAACTACCGACCCACGAAGTCGATATCTATACAGAGAATGTAAACTGCTGACCTTGATTAATTCCACTCATATAGATGATTGACACACATAATACACCCTAGTAACCAATGTCCATTTTGTCACTTGATAATCGCTTCATCCAAGGTGACCTTTTCTCACAAACTAAGCCATCTGATAGTCTAATTACGAATCTGTGATGCGACATCCTGATCGCAAAGGTTTATTAATAGGAGATTTACGAGAAATCAAGCAGGGGAAATCGGTAGTGGTTTTACCGTTTGGCCATATGAAATTATTAGGCAAACACAAGTGGTAGACTTAACAAAATTGAGTTACAAGACTTTTATGACGAGTTTAATTGCACTCCTGCTTTCCGTTGGACTTTCTCTAATTCAATCGGACATATAAAGTCCTCGAAGTCGACTCCAATTGTACCGTATCCTGATACTGAAGAAGAAAAGGTGACATGCCAACATTATAAGCCGCATGCGGTAGATGCTATCAACATGACTCAAGTTATTTATGACACATTGTTCAGGAGTTATCATCTCTGGAATGAGTGACATTTAGAGGCTCGGTTGGTTGCGACCCCTGATATTTCTGAGATTTACGAAAAAATCGTGGGCGCCGCACGAAAAAGAAAAGGATTTATTGTCTATAAATAAATGTAAACGATTTATCAAGGATTTAACTATTGTCAACTTCTTCGATACATCTGAGATAGTCTTCAGATAAATCAAAATTAGCTTCACAATAGTTTTTCTTCTTACACTTGTCTTTCAATTTCCCTTTCTTGGAAGTACAATCAGGTTTGGTAGGAGTGTTTCTGTATTGATAATCGATATATTTCTGGTTGAAATCAATATCATCATCAGTCAACTTCTTCAATACAAATTCGTTCCAGAAAGTACCGTTTAATGGAGCATCTGATGGCCATTCACCATCCTCATCGTAGATTTCTCTTGCAGAGTAAAAATGATCCCAAACAGGTTCTTTACCCCCACTAACATAAGTTTCATCTAAGTCTGCATAATATGTGTATGAATTAATAACATTGAAGGTACTATTTTCAATTTCGTAATATTTATATGAAGGATTATAATTTTTACGAGGAGTGACTGAAGGAGCTAAATAGGCCATGTTGATGACTTCTCTTTCAACATCTTCAGCACTAGTGGAATTTGATGAAAAGAAAATTTTGAATTGATCCCTATGCGTGTGACCATAGAAAATGTTGGCAATGGTATAGGGACTGAATCTTTCTACGATCTTGGAAAATATTTGTGATTGAATAGGTAAAGCATCTTCATCTGATGATGAAATATGAGACATGATCCAAACTCTTTGATTATTCTTTTCACTTTCAACTAATTCATTTATCAAGAATTCCCAGTTACCAAAAGGATCCAAATCTGTGGCCATGTTGATATAAGCCCATAAATTTTTTTGATAATAAGCATTAGAATTCAAAACAATTATTTTCAATCCTTCTTTGGTAACGGTAGAGAAACCAGAATAGTGACTTTTGATTTCTTGTCTATCCTCTTCAGGTAACCAACCATCACCTACCCATAAATCACTCATTAATTTACTATTATAAGAATAAGCATTTATGGTATCATATTTTTCAGGAGCTAATTGACCGTAAGGGAAAGTATCGTGATTACCCATTGCAGAATAAACAGGAATTCCCCCTAAGAAATGTTTGATCATTCCAAATCCCAATTTTTCAGCGTCCATGGTAGTTTCTGGATTTGCATGGATTTTATCATGATCAACTAAATCTCCAGTAAATAAAGTGAATTTGAATTTTTTATCATCTAAGGTTTTTGCTATTTGTTTCAAAGTATTGTTAACTAAAACGATTGGTGAATCACAAAGGAAAGAACCAAAAGTAGAAGCGGGTTCAATAGCAAAGTTCCATCCTTTTGAACTAGTAAGGTCTTCAGAATCTCCTGAAACATAATTGTTGTTTTCATCATAATGAGCATCAGGATAAAAACTCAAGTTAATGGAAGAAACATCTAAATCAGGGACGTAGGTCAGATACTGGGTGGTGAAGTTATATTTTTCGTCATCATCAACCAGTTCGGTGAAACTTTCAGGTAAACAACAAAGTGATTGATCACATTGACCTTCAGCTCCAACAGTATATCTCAATTGGGTATGGAAATCGGAGATATGTAATACGTTGAAAAGGGAACGATCAGCATTGGAAAAATCCGGTGGGAAATGATGTTTTGATTCCTTTTCTGGCCATAAAGAATCAAAGTCCATAAGATCTTCAACTTTAGGAGCTTCAGGTAAGTCACATGCACCATCACCTTTGTAATAACAATAATACTCTAAATCCAAATCATTTGAAGTATTAAATTTCTTCAAAACTTGAATGAAATCATTATCGAACATGTCCAAGGCACCTCCTGATGGGAAAGCTGAATCAAACACTCCATAAGAGTTATCAGCATATTTTGATTGAGTTGTAATGAAAAAATCGGTCTTTTCACATGCAGTTGGATCATTATCATTTAACTCAAGACAATACTTGAATAATGTTAAACTGATCAAATGTTGAGCATCTTCATCGTCATCAATTAACCCTCTGGCATAAGACATTTTATTCTTACATGCATCACAATCAGAACCATCGAAATTTTTCAAGTTATCAACATGTTTGTTAATGTAATCTAAATCATTAGAAGACAATGAGTCGTAAATGCTATTGATTTCAGCCAATTCGTCTCTGGCAACAATTTTAGAAATTCTATGAACATTCGGAATACTATGACCAATAGCACTAGTAATGAACAAGAGGTTTTGCAACTTCATTTTCCAATTATATGACCTTTTTGATGAAGAATTACGATAGTTTAAATACTTTTACGGAACTAGAATCAGTTCCGTATAATCAAAGAGATAATTCCCAGTTATTTGTTGTTTTTCATTGTTACGTGCATTAAGAATACCAGATTTTGGTTCCAATATTCCTTATTGGTATACTTATGTACCTCGACTAAAATGCCGCCTAACCCACGTGTATCTATGAACAGGAGCTACGTTCCGCCTAACATAACCGATAATCGTGTTTCTACCCCTTGTAGTCTGACTGAAATTGACTGTACGTCATAGGAATCTGAGATTAGAAGATTAAGTGTTGATACATATTTTTCACAATTCCCCGGAAAAAGAAGGGAAAGCGGCAGATCATGAGTGTCATAAAATATGTAGATCTATGCCGTAAAAGGAATGTTCTGTGGGGCTACTACGGAGATGACCAAGAGATTTCTAAATATTGTCAATGATTGGATGTGGGCAAGTAAGTGGTTGGGATGAAATTAAAGTATCTGTTGATTATTGAAGATAGGGATAAACACCCATTAATCTTACAAACTTCAAGTATTTGTGGCATATATCCACAAGTCAATTTTTTACCACACCACATATTCAGAGACACCATTCAGAGGAACGATCAAAACCATTGTACATTAATCTATAACAGTGCCTGCACTATTTAATATCTCCCTTGGAAATACGATACAGGTACATAAATATCTTCTTCCTTCACACCTTTGAATTCCTCCAAGTTCCTAACATGCCATCCTATAGTATCCAAATCATATTTGAGGGCATCGATCTCATTATATTTGGAATCAATTATATATGGTTGTAAAAAGAATTTGGTAGCTAAGGGAGGAACAGCTAATCCTGATAATAATCCTAAAATAATTGGTCTTCTGATGATTGATGACATCTAATTATCAATAGGTTGGTAGTTAAATATTAATAAAAAACTTAAAATAGGGGAATCAATCTCCTTTTATATTTGAATTGTGGGGTCCCCGGATCACGAATGACCCGGCGCGATAAGAGTGGTTGCAAAAAAAAAAAAACTTTAAACTTTAAATTTATATTAGTGGGGGGAGATTTAAACAACTTGTTTACCACCATAGAGAGCTCTCCATTCATCGATTTTCTTTTCATCGATTCTCTTGAATAAGTATTGAGGTTTATCAATACAATGTCCTGGTAATAATAATAATTCGAATTTATCAGGGATTGATAAAGTTGGAGTATTCAAGATTTCATTAATTTGTTTGGTAATATCTGGCATGTAAGGGGAAATAATACTTGAAATCAAATAAACAAGATTCAATCCTACAGCAATAACAGCATCAGATTTATCAGGAGTGTTATCATATAAACTGTTATCCAACTTGTTATCTTGTAAGAATTGATTACCTCTAGCAGAAATAGCCATTGATAATTCTAACCCTTTTCTTAAACTTACACCTTCCATAGCTTCAACATATTGTTTCAATAAATCATTGATTTCAGTTTCAAATTTTTCATAGCCTTCAATATTTTTGACATCATATTTTGGTATTACCCCATTATATTTAGCCACCACGAATTTAACGATTCTATTAACATAATTACCTAAATTAGCTAATAATTCACTATTGTTCTTAGTAACGAAATCTTTCCAACTGAATTGAGAATCACCGGTTTCTGGTCTAATAGAAGCTAAATAGAATCTCCAAACTGATGGAGGAATACCGGTATCTTTGGCATTATTACCGAAAACACCTACCCCTCTACTTTTTGAGAATTTACCTCCTTCGTATTGTAAGTATTCAGTGGTATTTAAATGATGAAGCTTAGTCCAATTATCTCTGGTACCAATTTGAGATGATGGGAAAACAACAGTATGGAAAGGAACATTATCTTTACCCATAAATTGATATAATTGAACTTGTTCAGGATTTTTCCACCATTTGAGCCATTCTTCGGTTTTACCTAAATTCTTGAAATAGTTAGCAGTAATGGAAACATATCCAATAGTAGCATCAAACCAAACATATAAAACTTTTTCTTTGAATTTTTCTAATGGAACTGGAGTACCCCAAACTAAATCTCTGGTAATACATCTTGGTTCTAAACCTTGTTTTAACCAATTATCAGTGATGTTCTTAGAATTCTTAGACCAAACACCTTTAGTTGAAGCATCTTCAACCCAAACTTTCAATTCAGGTTCTAAGTCATTTAATTTAAGATAAATATGAGTTGAATCCCTTGGAACTGGAGTAGCGTTATCTAATTTACAATGAGGATTGATTAATTCAAAAGGATCTAACAAATTACCACATTTATCACATTGATCACCTCTGGCATCATCATATTGACATTTTGGACAAGTACCTTCAACATATCTATCAGCTAAAAATGATTTATGAGTTTCACAGTATAATTGTTTGGTGGTTTTTTCTTCTAAATAACCATTGTCGTATAATTTCATAAAGATATCTTGAGCAATTTCAGTTTGAAGTTCAGTAGTTGTTCTACCAAAATAATCAAATCCTAAACCAAACCATTTATAAATTTCCGCATGTAAAGCATTATATTTATCACATAATTCTCTTGGAGTGACTTTTTCTTCTAAAGCTTTAGTTTCAGTAGCAGTACCGTATTCATCAGTACCACAAATGAATAAAGAATTATAATTTCTGGCTTTAGTATAACGAGCATAAATATCAGCTGATAATACTGAACCAATGATATTACCTAAATGAGGAACATTGTTAACGTAAGGTAAAGCTGAAGTAATTAAGATGTTTCTTTCATTAGGATTGACAGTAATTTGATCCTTTTGTGATTTAACAGTATGACCAGTTGAAACATTTTGAACACCAGTATTGGTAGCCTTTTCTCTTTCAACTTTAGTAACAGATTTGGCTGAAGTGATAGCATCATTAACTTTATCAACTTTAGAGAATTCTTCTGCCCATTTACCAATTTCTGAACCTTCAATATCTTTTAAAAATGGATAAACTGAAGAAAAGAAAATGATTTGTGAAGCAGTTGATTCAACTTTAGTGAATGGTGATTTCTCTCCCTTTAAGAAAGTAATGATATCTTCCTTCTTATTAGCTTTCAAATTAGTATAGATCAAAGTTTCTTCTTGAGATACAATAGAATCATCGTTGAAGTCACCTGAAATATATTTAACAATAGCATTTGCTTCATTTAATTCGAAATTCTTTGATTTATCACTATATTTTAATCCTGAGTCATCCTCATTATCAATGACTAATTTATCGTTGAATAATTTGGTAACGATAGAAATCTTCAAATTATTACTTAAAGCAAGTAAAGTCTTACCTTTATCATTAGTTAATTGTAAAGACATAATAAACGTGTTAGATATGTCAGTGCTTTATCAGTACAAATGATCAGTTGAAAAATTTCTCATCGCACTAATGTTAAAGAGAGTGTTATCACGATCCTACACGACAATTGATCGATGGAATAGTATAATTACCACGATAGAGTCTACAGGTGGGAAATACAAATATGTAGCTAAGGACAATATCTTACACAAGGGTTTAACTACATGTGCATCGGAGATTTTGAGTAATTTCGAAAGTCCTTATGATGCTACAGTAATTGAATTACTTAACAAAGATATGGATTTGATTGGTAAGGCCAACTTAGATCAATTCGGTATGGGTTCAGCTACTGCTAATACTATCTATGGTACAGTTATAAACCCATTATTTGAAGATGATGATTATATTACGGGAGGTTCTTCTGGAGGTTCGGCTGCAGCTGTAGCTGCAAATTTATGTGACTTTTCTTTAGGTACCGATACTGGGGGGTCAGTTAGATCACCTGCTAGTAATTGTGGATTATATGGATATAAACCTAGTTATGGGAGAATTTCTCGTTGGGGAGTAATTCCTTATGCTCAAAGTTTAGATACTGTAGGTATAATTACTCGAGAAATGAATGTTATGAAAGAAGTGTTCACTATTCTTGACCAATATGATGATAAAGATCCTACATCCATGCCTCAAGATATTAGAGACAAAGTTGCAAAAGCTGTTGAGGTCAGAAATCGGGAAAGAAATGGGAAATATGTTTTTGGAATCCCTGAAGAAATTATTGTTGAAGAATTAACTGATGAGGTTAAATACAAGTTATCTTTGGTTATAGAGAAGTTACTTGATTTAGGTCATACCGTGGTTCCAGTTTCAGTACCATCAATCAAAAAACTGATTTCTACATATTATGCTATAGCTACGTCTGAAGCTTCATCGAATTTTTCAAGATTAGATGGTATTAGATATGGTAAAGATCATAATTTTGAAGGAGGTGATGAAACTATTAGAGGTAACAGAAGTAAAGGATTTGGAGAAGTTGTAAGAAAGAGGATCGTACTTGGTAATTATTCAATTTCTGCAGATTCAGGGGATTTTTATTCTCGAGCAGTTGAAGTTCGTCAACAAATTCTGAAAGAATTTAATGAAATCTTTTACTTACCTCATCAAATGACCAATCCTGATGGTTTGTTTGAAGACCCTAGTAAAGTTGATTTCTTGGTAACTCCAGCAACTATTAATAAACCACTTAAAATAAGTGATTATATAAAAATGGAAGAAAATTCCATGGATGAATTAACAAATGATATTTTATCATTACCAATGTCATTGGGAGGACTTCCAGCGGTTTCTGTACCCATCAAAGATAAAGGTTTGGATATTTCTACCCAAGGTATTCAAATCAGTGGTCAATATGGAGATGATTATAGTGTGTTAGATATGGGAGATAAAATCATAAAAGAGATGAATATGTAAATAGATAACTCGATGGCCATATAGATATATATATCGACTATAAATTGTATGAAGTTGAATGTCATAACGTCGTAAAGTTTTAAACAAGGATAAGGAAATTAATGTTGAAAGTTTCCTTTTTAAATTTTTCTTCTATCTTCTTCCTAATAAGGTTAAGAATTCTTCTCTAGTCTTTTGTTGTTCTCTAAAACATCCCAACATACAACTAGTGGTGGTTGAAGATCCAGTCTTTTGGACTCCACGACTAACCATACACATATGAGTTGCTTCAATAACAACAGCAACACCTCTTGGTCTTAACATTTCACTTAATGCCATTGCTATTTGTTTAGTTAATCTTTCTTGAACTTGGAATCTTCTAGCATACATTTCAGCTAAACGAGCTAATTTTGATAATCCCAAAACTCTCTTATTTGGAATATAACCAATATGGGCTTTACCAAAGAATGGAACAAGATGATGTTCACATAATGAATAAATTTCTATATCTCTAACAATTACCATTTCATCATGATCTTCTTCAAACACTGCTCTTTTAATAACATCTCTGATATTATCTTCATAACCTTTTGTGAAGTATAACATAGCTCTAGCATATCTTTCAGGAGTTTCAAGTAATCCTTCTCTACTAGTATCTTCACCCAATTCAGTTAAAATGGTTTTAACTGCTTCAGCGATTCTTCCTTCCCTTGCTTTAGATTCTTCTTCTGTCTGTTCTATACGTTTTCTTGCACCAACTGAAGGCCATGATAATCCATCAGAATCGATAGGAGGATTTAAAGTACATGGAGATGCAACTCTGGTTTGTAATGGGGAATTATATTTAGTCATCTTATTTGAAGATTCTGATCCGTTCATAGCTCTTTTTAATGGCATAACAGATTTTGGTAATTTATCATGATTCTTTTGTGAGTTTCCTTCACTACTACTTGAACTTGTCTCTGAATTAATTGAATCCATATTCATATAATTGAAATCTGAAAATTTTTCGAATGTTTTCGCATTTGACTCAGACCAAGTGGTACTAAATTACGAGGTGCCATTAGTGCGAAATCACGGTACTAACCGGGGATTACAAAGATAAAGGGAAGAGAACTTTTCTTTATTAATATATTATTAATGATATAAAAAACCAAACTAAGATGCAACGATATTTTTATTGGGATTACTGAAATTATGAAGATTCAGCGAATGGATTTAATACTCTGACTGTTAAACATGGTAATGCCATACCAATTTCAGCTCTTAACAAAACTGGTACTTGAGATAATTCTTTTATTTCTTGAATATTATAATCTCCCTCTTTTCTGGTAGTTAAATATTGTAAGTAAGGAGCTAAAGTTGAATTAGAACTTTCAGTAATTAATGAAGATGAAATTGTTCTTGGATTTTTTGGGAATGATGATGCTTGATTTGGTGAAGTTGGCATTGATTTGGTATTAGTATTTTCTAATGAAGGAATAACAACTTTTGGTGGTTGTAAATTTAATTGAGATAATTTTTCAATAATTGATTCTGTCTTATCTTTATTCTTATTTTGAATTTTAGCAGCTTCAGAAGCTGATGTTCTGTATTTATTCTTGATTGAAGATCTGTAGGATAAAGTGGATTTTTCATCAGGAGGAATATAAGTAGCTGAATCAATACCTTCTTCCCAATATAATTCTAAAATTCTATTGGATTTATCAAATTCGGCTTTAACTAAAGGTAATTGATCACCATGAACTCTTTTTTCAACTCCAAATTCTGGTAAGAAAACATCAAATGATGATTCATAAACTTGAATAACTGTACCCATACATAAGATTTGGCCAGCATCACCACTAATATCATTTATAGTTTGTGATAATAATAAATGGATAGCTTGTTCTTGAGCGTTAGCTGCACAATCTTTTTTGAAATTACAATAATCAGTAATAGCTTTCAATGAATCAATATCTGGTAATTTATTAACTTCAACCTCTTCATTATTTTCATTAATGATAGATTTTAATTGTCTATGAACAACAATATCGGCATATCTTCTCATTGGGGCATTGAAATGTGTGTATAATGGTAAATTGAAATAATAATGACCATAACTATCAGGATCTTGCTTTCCTGCAACATAATATTTACCTCTATTCATGCACTTATATAATAAAATTTCCACACATTGTCTTTTAATTGGATCTTCAATGGCTAAAATTGATCTCTGTAAAGTTGAAGAATCAGTCGTATCGATTTTAAAACCCAAATTTTCTGATTTTCTAACAAATGTTTCCATCTTCAGTAAAGTTGGTAAAGGATGACGACGTAATAATGCCTTATCACCTAATCCAGCATGGATTTTGGCTGCGATAGCACTATTAACTTTATGTCCGATTTCAGTGATTATATCATAGGTTCTACTATTCTTGAAAATGTTCAAGTCTAATCTAACTTTTTCATCATCCAATTGATCTAATAATGTTAAATTTGGTACAATACCCAATTCTCTATCATTTAATCTTTGGCGACAAAATTCTTTGGCAATTAAATTGAAAGTTTTAATGTAATCAGAAGTAGCTGATGAGACATTTTCAACAGGTTTACCATCTAAAATAGCATCAACAGAATCATAAGTAACAACTTGATTAGGAACAATTACTGATTCATGAATATATAAATCTTCAACTTCAAAATTGGTAGTATCAATTTCAAAAACTACAGAAATAGCCAAATTCTTTTCATTTTCTTTGAAAGAAATGATCTTATTGACTTCTGGAGGTAATAAATGAGCTACTTTTTGAGGTAAAAACACTGAGGATGATCTCTTTTTAGCTTTTCTATCTAAAACTGAACCTGCTTCAATATAGTAAGTTACATCAGCAATATGAACACCTAATTCAATCTTGGTATTAGATAATCTTTTAACGTGTAAAGCATGATCAACAAATTCATTATTTTGACTGAATGCTATGATATAATCATACAAATATTCAGTTCTGTTTGAGTTTTCCAATTCAGCTGAAATTGAAGGTAAATCATTGAGATAAGAATTTAATATAGCACCACTTTCTTCATCATTATTACTTGGATATTCATCACATAAGAAGTTATTATCTCTTAAAATAGCATCAATTTCAGTTTCAGAATCATCAATTTTACCTAATTTATTGATTAAAGTACCAAAAGGATGTAAAGAAGTAATGGGCCATCTTTTAATAGTAGCAATAAACAAGTCATTGGCATATTTTTCATGATTTTCAACAAAATCTTTAGGAGCTTGTTCTGTTGGAATGGCAATTAAAGGAACTTTTTTATCGGTTGGTTTAAACCAAACGATTTTTGGAGCTCTTGGGGTTTGAACCGATGATTCTTTACCATCTTTTTTATCTCTTGCGGCTTGAGCAGCTTGGGCTGGTCTAAGTAAACCTAAAGTTCCAGCAAATAATTGATTACCAATACGATCCACAACTGCAACCACATGACCAGCATATAATGGTTTAACTTCATCATTAATTTCTTCTTCTTCAACCAATAATAATGATTGACCTTCAACCTCAACATCATCATTTTTCTTCATTGTTGGTCTTTGTTTCAATGAACCTCTTCTATTCAATCCTTTATCGTCATTATTATTGTTCTGATCATGACTAGAAGGTAATGAGGTAGCATCATTATGAATATCATCATTCATTGAGGAAGTATTTTTAGAATAATTAGTATCCTTTCTTCTCTTTTTTTCTTCCTTTTCCTTCTTACCATCCCAAACTTCATCAACTACTAATAATTCAACTGCTACAAAATCAGATTCTAAAGCTCTATTACGATCTTTTGAACCACAAATAAAAATATCAGCATCTAATAAACCATCAGTTGAAACATAAGCATCGGATCTATTCTTTTTATTAACTCTCAAAGTTCCTGTAACTAATCTACCATCGTTAATTAATTCAGGTAATGAAGATTGTGGTAAATATGGAGCAAATAATGATTTACGACCATTGGTATTAGGTTGTTGATTATTATTATTAGGTAAAAATTGAGATAATGAAGAAACTGATGATCCACCACCATATGAACTATTACGAGGTCTATGACCAGGAACAAAAGGTTGAGGAGGTTCTAATTGACTTGATTGTCTTTGATGATTGTTTGGTAATTGAAGATTCGATTGTTGAGATCTCCAATTATTATTCATATTGACATTACCATTAGGATCGAAATTTCTTGAATTTGATCTATAATGACTTGAACGTCTTTGATGGCCATTATTGGATCTTTCAGGACTATGACTTATAGTGAAATTTGGAGTTGGAGGTAATAAATTAGGTTTATCAGGAGGGAATTTGAAAGATTGTTGACCGTAAGCTAAAGATCTTGATCTAGAATGACCTGAAGGTGAAGAACTTAATTTTGGTGATGAGCTGTCGCTATCAACATCTGATCCATTAGCAGGAAATTTAAACGATCCAATACTTTCATTATCTTGATTTGAAGATCCATGATTTGGTGAACCATAAATACTTGAAGAAGGACTTAAAGTATTTTTATTGGTTTGTTTTTGATTGGCAGCAGCTTTAATGGCTTCGTTTAAACCAAGTGAATGCCTTCTATTATGACCTAAAGTATTCGATGAACCTGAACCTGTTCTTCTGTGACCATTATTATTGTTATTATTATTGTTTTGAGGTTGAGAAGTATTAATGGAGCTTGATCTTGAATGGCCTCTATAAGAAGTTGGAGGTGGCATTAAATCATTTCTTTGATATTGATTAGTTTGCATTTGTTGTTGTTGTTGCATCAATTGTTTTTGTTGGGCTTGAACTGCTTCAAGTTGACGCTGTAAATTATACTGTTCAACCATTAAATTAGTTAATTCACTTGGTGATCTTCTATGAGCAATATGTAAGTTTTTAGGTTTCTTTGATGACCCTTTTTCACTGGGAAGATTCAAATTATTACTTTCCATGATTGAATGATAGCAAATTAATAACTAAATGATTGAATTAAATGATTGAAAACTTACCTTAATTGAAAAAATTTACCTTTATTGAAAATTCACCTTAATTGAAAAATTTACCTCGATAACTTAATTGTGTAACTGACTGTGGTTCACTTTTGGTCGATTTTGTTGACAATTCCTTCGTTCAAACTTTATAGTTAAAACTATCCAGTAATACAAATGATTAAGGTTAAATAAAAAAGTTGTTTCTCCAGGTAATTGACAAGTTCCAACCTAACCGAAATGTTTATGGAAAAAGTTTCAAATTAATAAATTACAAAGAATGAAACAAAATCTTTTCAATATTATGATCAGATTAATCAATTGATGGATTTTAAATGATTTTAAAAGGATTGAAATTCCTAAATGAATGAATTTTAATCTTTATCCTTAATGAGATTGTGGGAAATTTCAAATGACTGAGACCTCAAAAAAACTTCCAATTTTGAAAAATCCCACGACTAAGGGGTTTGAGGTTCTATTTATATCCTATTTTCGAGAGAAGATTATAGAGAGATTTATACAAACTCATGAGGAAATGAATTTAATGAAATAAAGAATGGTTTTAAACCATTAATTGATAGAAAGCTGATTATGTGGAATGGATTGAATCAATCGTAAAAAAATTTATCCATTATTGACAATACAATATGGTTGATAATTAATGTACATTAAGTCAATCCTAAATAAGGATTGCTGCATTTATTTTATATAAAAAGTGCATTATTTCACTTATTTAGAGGTTAATAATGGCAATTCTTTAAGGGGCTAAGGTTAAGCCTGAATTGATCTACAAACCTTAATCAATTTGATCTCTGTAAGGAGATGTATGTTTATGTAATTCAAGTTTCAAATTTAATAATTTCAACTGATAAATCAACAGTATCAAGTAAAACTAATTGACCACATTGATTAAATTTTGGTATAGTTAATAATAACATATTTTCATTATTAACATTGACTAATTCGGATTTAAACTCATTTTGATTTCCAATAAAATAAACTTTAGGTGTTTCATTTGTTAATGTGAATGGATCATTATTTTCAAATGGGTAACAATATAAAGTATCAGGAGCTGTTGGAGCAATATTTTGCCAATTTATGGTAGATTTCATTATTTTAAGTAAAATATCTTTATTTTGTAAATCTTCTGGTGATAAATATTTTACAATATCATCGATATTTTGTCCTGATGTACCTAACATTCTAATACTATCAATCTCTAACCATGAAGGATTTGTTAATGATCTAATGTTATTACCAACATAATTTTTATTGTTAACAAAGAATGATCTATGTAATGGTTGTTGAGGCAAACAAATATCTGTTGGATCTGAAGGTCCAGGCATAATTGAAATATTACAATTTGATATTATTTCATTTATAAATACTTCAAATAATTTCAATGATTTATCATTAAATTTAGATATGTTCTTTGATCCATAATTATTATTTGACACGTATTCTTCACCTATATCTTGATCAGTTTCTTTTATTGAATTTCCTGCAATGACAAGATGAGAAATATCTTTGGATTTCGGATTATTTTGAAAGAATTCTTTTAAAAGATCAATTTTAAAATCATAGTTAACAGAATCAGATATCTCTAATCCTGAAACAAATGCTATTTTAGAATTGGATTTGGGATTCATTGGTCTTATGGGAGCTATTTCAGGATGAATTATTTCAATCATTTCAAATATACCTGCTTGTAACTCAATCCCTAATACTGCAACAATAGCTCCAGTAACAAATAGTTGATCTTTAAGTTTATCATCTCCATGTAATATAGCTCTACCACTTTCATCTTCTAGCATGATAACCTTATCATCCGTACCTTCAGAACTTATATAACTCTTGGGTATTTGGGGTAATACATCATCAATACCTTTTTCAACATCATTAAAGATATTCAATTTATTCTTGAGATCAACAAAAATTGTTCCACTGACCCAACATAACTGATTACTAGTGATATTCAATATCTTATCGACTTTACTAATAACTTTATTGTCTCTTTTGATAGTCCCATTCCCCCACTGTTTCATAGCTCTGCTATCAACTCTGGTCTTAAGTTCATTCAATCTTGCTTGATACATTGTGAAAAATTGACGATCATATCTTCTTCCTGAACTTTCCAAACTAAAATCATTCTGTTTATCATATTCACTAACTACAGATACTTCCTTCCTTTCAATAAGTTCATCTTCCACAGATAAATTTATATAGTCTTGATAACCCATGAGAACGCGTCTACTATCTAGAATGAGAAATTTTGAGATGAGGGTGTTTTAAAGTTATTTCATGTTCATTATATACATAATTATTGACGTCTTTGCTTTTTATGTTTCTTTTCAATAGATTTCCCACTAGCTCCAATGGTTATATTAACTTTTGGAGGTACTTCGAAACCAAAAGATTTCCCAACTTTAACTAAATCCAATTTATCAATTTGATAAACAGTTTTTAAATGATGTGATGCATAAGCTTGTAAATAAGATCTATAACCATCTTTAGCTGATTGATGTAACCAATAATTACTTTTAATTAATTTGGTTAATTGTGATTGAACATTGGCTATTTTATTTTGAGGGAATTCATATTCATTTAATGGTACGTTAGCAGCTTTCAAATATCTTAAGAAACCTAATTCACTTGGGGTTAAAAACATTAATGATTTACCTTTACCATTTGAACCTCTGGCAGTTCTACCAACTCTATGAATATAATCTCTTGGATCATCAGGTGGATCAAATTGAATAATCCAATCAACTGATGGAATATCTAATCCTCTGGCTGCAACATCAGTACATAATAAGATCCCTTGTTTAGCATTACAGAATTCAAAAAATGTATTGGTTCTCTTTTGTTGTTTTTGTTTACCATGTAAATCTAATACAGGTAAATCAATGTAATTCAATAATTCACCGAAATATTTAACACAATTACATGATGATAAGAAAACAATTATTTTCTTCTTGACATTTCTCTTCAAGAATGAAAATAATAATAAAAATCTTTTATCGGATTCACAAACAACATATCCTTGTTCTAAACCATCAGCTGTGGATGCCGCGGTTTCTGGTACAACATTAATATATAAAGGACCTGGTCTTAAAGAAATTCTAGCTAAATCTTCAACTTTAGTAGTTTGAGTAGCTGAAAATAACATAGTTTGTCTTTCTTCACTTGGTAAAATTTTAATGATTTGTTTCATTTCATCTTCGAACCCAATTTCTAAAATTCTATCAGCTTCATCAATAACTAATGCTCTTAAATTTCTGAATATAAAACCTGGGGTATTTTGTAAATGATCTAATAATCTACCTGGTGTAGCAATTAAAAGATTAACACCTTTAACTAATTTTTCGGCTTCTTGTCTTCTATTAGCACCTCCAATTACTATACCGAAAGTTTGACTATGATGAGCCATTAATTCTCTGGCAACACCAAATATTTGTAATGCTAATTCTCTAGTAGGAGAAATCACTATAACCCCTGTACCATTTCTTGGTTTGAATTTTAATGAATATAACATTTCAATGGCGGGTATTAAAAATGCTAATGTTTTACCTGAACCAGTTTTTGCTGCTCCTAAAACATCACGACCAGCTAATAATGGTGGAATAGTCTTAGCTTGAACTTTAGTCATAGTAGTGAAACCCATATCTTGGATAGCTTTTAATGTAGGTTCCGAAAATCCTGCTTCTTCAAATTTATCATTAACTTCATCTTCATGTTCTTCTTCAGCTTTTGGTTTAATTTGATTATTGATTTTATGTTCGAGGTCTTCGGATTTACTTTTCTTAGATTTCTTTTCTGGGTCTTTAATATCATCCCCTAATAATCCGGCTATTTCATTAAAATCATCATCTAATTCATTTACTAATTGTTCGTTGTCAGATTCAACATCAGACTCTGGTTGTCTCTTCTTTCCCTTCTTATCGTTTTTAACCATTGATATTTTTTTTAAATCATCTCATCGCATTTTTTTTTAGGGAAAAATGACAAATTCGGAACAACTTCAGTACACCGAGATCTACTCATATTTATATCGCACAGTAATTTGACTTGAATTAAATCATAAAAATGGCCAATTATGATGTTAATTCTACAAAGTCATACATGCAAGCAATGCATCCGTTGATGATGGCAGTAGAAGAATTGAATTCGGATTTCAAACTACCAAAAATGAACAATGAAAATGAAAAGATAACACCCATTAATAAAATCTTATCGAAATTTCAACACATTAACCTTGATATTGTCAATAATTTGAAAGATGAAAAACATTTGGATGAGACCATACTAAGAGACATTGAAAGTGAATGTAAGAGAATCTCTGATGCTAATAATACTGATAATTTGTATGTGAACGTGAAAAATATCTTAGTGTCTGATCCTAGTGATGAACAATTACAGTCTTCTTTGTTTGATATTTTAGGATTTGATGAATTTGAATTGATTTCAAAGATTATTCAGAATAAACATTTGATTATGCTGTCGGAGGAAGTCGAAGAACCCAACGATGATAAGGCTAAGTTCATGACTGCTGAGGAAAGAGTTCAATTCTTGATTGATAACCAACATAAAGCAAAGAATGAAAAATTGACTATGAGACAATCAGGTAATCAATACCCTCATGTTTATAAGAAAGAAGATGTCAGTCAATTTCTTGCAGCTATAGGTAAAAGCTTTTCATTGCCATCAGGTTCGGTTCGTACCTCATTCCCAACTTATGAAGAATTGATTATACCTTATCCTCAAACGCAAGATAACAAATGGATTAAAGATCATCAATTGGTTCAAATCAAAGATTTAGATTTCCTTTGTAAAGGTACTTTCAGTAATTATCAAACTTTGAACAAGATGCAAAGTCTCGTTTATCCCATTGCTTATAATACCAATGAAAATATGTTGGTTTGTGCTCCTACAGGGGCCGGTAAAACTGATGTAGCGTTATTGACCATTTTACATGCCATTGATCAATATACCACTGAAACAGTTGATGAAGATGGTGATTTATCAATCGACATTGATTATGAGGAATTTAAAATCGTTTATGTAGCACCCTTGAAATCTTTAGCAGCAGAAATTGTTGAAAAGTATTCCCAGAAATTGAAATGGTTGGGAATAAAAGTAAGAGAGCTAACCGGAGATATGCAATTATCCAAACAAGAAATAATGAATACTCAAATTATCGTCACTACTCCAGAAAAATGGGATATTGTTACTAGAAAACTGAATGGTGATACTGAATTGGTTTCAAAAGTTAGATTACTTATTATTGATGAAGTCCATTTATTACATGAAGATAGAGGTTCGGTTATTGAGACATTGGTAGCTAGAACATTGAGACAAGTTGAAAGCTCTCAACTGATGATCAGAGTTGTGGGTCTTTCTGCTACGTTACCTAATTATATCGATGTGGCTGATTTCCTTGGTGTTAATAGACAAATGGGGATGTTTTATTTTGACCAAACTTTCAGACCAGTACCTTTAAGACAAGATTTGATTGGTGTTAGAGGTAAAGCTGGTTCTAAAACTGCTAAAGAAAATTTAGATAATGTTTCTTATGAGAAGTTAGCTGAGTATATCAATCAAGGTTTACAAGTGATGGTTTTTGTACATCAAAGAAGGGAAACCATCAAATCAGCAAGGGATTTCATTTCTAAAGCTGCAGAAAATCATGAATTGGATTTGTTTGATTGTTCAGAATCAGATCATTTCGATAAATATAAAAGAGAAATGGCTAATAAGAATAGAAATAAAGATATGAAAGAATTATTTCAAATGGGATTCGGAGTCCACCATGCTGGTATGTTAAGATCTGATCGTAATTTGACGGAGAAAATGTTCATTGATGGAGCCATTAAAGTGTTATGTTGTACTGCAACTTTGGCTTGGGGTGTTAATTTACCTGCCGCTGTTGTTATCATCAAAGGTACTCAAGTCTATGATGCCAAACAAGGGGGGTATACTGATTTGGGAATTTCCGATATTATTCAAATCTTTGGTCGTGCTGGTAGACCACAGTACGAAAAGTTCGGTACGGGTATTTTATGTACTACCAGTGATAAATTAGACCATTATATTTCTTTAATTACTCAACAACATCCAATTGAATCTAAATTAGCTGAAAAGTTGGTAGATAATTTGAATGCTGAGATCTCTTTAGGAAGTGTTACCAATGTTGATGAAGGTATTCAATGGTTGGGTTATACTTATATGATGGTGAGAATGAGGAAAAACCCATTTGCCTATGGTATTGATTGGAAAGAACTTCAAGAAGATCCATTACTTTATAATAGAAGAAGAAATATGATAATCACTGCAGCTCGAAGATTACATGGGTTACAAATGATAATATTCGGTGAAAGCTCTGGATCTTTCATCCCCAAAGATTTAGGAAGAATTGCCTCAGACTTTTATTTACTTAATAACTCCATTGAAGTGTTCAACCAGATGTTAAATCCAAGAGCTACTGAAGCTGATGTGTTATCTATTATTAGTATGAGTAGTGAGTTTGACAGTGTGAAATTCAGGGAAGAAGAAAAGAAAGAGTTAACAAGGTTATTAGAGGATTCAGTACAATGTCAAGTTCCAGGAGAAATTGAAGCTGCCCAATCGAAAACAAATATCTTATTGCAAGCATTCATATCTCAAGCTTCAATCAAAGAATCCGCATTGGTAGCTGATTCTAATTATGTTGCTCAAAACTCTGCAAGAATTTGTCGTGCCTTATTCTTGATTGGTATCAATAGACATTGGAGTGTTTTCCTGAAAGTCTTATTGTCATTATGTAAATCTATTGACAAAAGGGTGTGGGAATTTGATCACCCTTTAGCTCAATTTGATTTACCTGAACCTGTTATGAGAAATATCAGAAGCAAGAATCCTTCCATAGAGTCATTAAGAGATATGGAACCAGGTGAATTGGGTGACCTAGTTCATAACAGTAGTATGGGAAGCAAATTATATCAGTTAGTTAATAAATTTCCCTATGTGGAGATTGAAAGTGAGATCTTCCCTATTTCCTCCAATGTCATGAGGGTTCATATTTTCCTTGACGGAGACTTTAAATGGGATGATCAATATCATGGGAAGAGTCAATTTTTCTGGATATTTGTTGAAGAATCAGAGAATTCCGAATTGTTGCACGTTGAAAAATTGATCATCAGTAAAAGGCAATTATCTAATCATGAAATGGATTTCATGATTCCTTTAAGTGATCCCTTACCAGCTCAGGTGATTGTTAGGGTCATTTCAGACTTTTGGTTGGGTTCAGAAACTGTTCATCCTATTTCATTCCAGCATTTGATTAGACCTACCAACGAAACTATCAGAACTAATTTGTTAAGATTACAACCTTTACCTGTAACTGTTTTACACGATAAAGAAATTGAAGCCATCTATAGTTCTAGATTCAGATATTTCAATCCTATGCAGACCATGACTTTCTTCAATTTGTATAACACCAATAATAATGTGTTTGTTGGTTCTCCAACAGGTTCAGGTAAAACTGTGGTTGCAGAATTAGCTATTTGGCATGCATTCAAACAATTCCCTGGGTCAAAAATTGTTTATATTGCTCCAATGAAAGCCTTGGTTAGAGAAAGAGTTGATGACTGGAGAGCCCGTATTTCAAAGACAACCAGTCATAAAGTTGTAGAACTTACAGGGGATTCCCTTCCAGAAGCTAGGGAAGTTAGAGAATCGGATATAATCATTACTACACCAGAAAAGTTCGATGGTATTTCCCGTAATTGGCAAACAAGAACTTTCGTTCAACAAGTTTCGTTGGTTATAATGGATGAAATCCATTTATTGGCTAGTGATAGAGGTCCAATTTTGGAAATGATTGTTAGTCGTATGAACTACATTGCTTCTCAAACTAAGAAACCAATTAGACTTTTGGGTATGTCAACTGCTGTCTCAAATGCTATTGATATGGCTGGTTGGTTAGGAGTCAAAGAAGGTTTGTTCAATTTCCCCCTGTCTGTTCGTCCTGTTCCTTTGCAAATGTTTATTGATGGGTTTCCAGACAATTTAGCTTTCTCACCATTGATGAAAACTATGAACAAACCAGCATTCATGGCCATCAAACAACATTCTCCGACTAAACCTGTTTTGATTTTCGTTGCTTCACGTCGTCAAACTCGTCTTACAGCATTGGATTTAATTCATTTGTGTGGTATGGAAGACAATCCTCGTAGATTCTTAAAAATGGATGATTTTGAATTGCAAAAAATTCTAGCTGACGTAAAAGATGATACCTTGAAGTTATCATTACAATTTGGTATGGGATTGCATCATGCTGGGTTAGTTGAAAGTGATCGTCAAATATCTCATAAATTATTTGAAGCCGGTAAGCTTCAGATTTTAATTGCAACTTCGACTTTAGCTTGGGGTGTTAATTTACCTGCTCATTTAGTCATCATCAAAGGGACACAATTCTTTGATGCCAAGATTGAAGGTTATAGGGACATGGACTTAACAGATATTTTACAAATGATGGGACGTGCTGGTCGTCCTGCTTTCGATACTAGTGGTATAGCTATTGTTTACACTAAAGAGTCAAAGAAAATGTTTTATAAGCATTTCTTGAATATTGGTTTCCCCGTTGAATCTTCCCTCCATAAAGTATTGGATAACCATATAGGGGCAGAGATCTCATCAGGAACTATTAGATCCAGACAAGAAGCTATGAATTTCTTAACTTGGACGTTCTTGTACAGAAGGGCTCATAACAATCCTACCTATTATGGAATAGAGGATACTTCAACAGCAGGGATTTCATCATATTTGGGATGGTTAATTGATCAAACCATTGAGAATTTGATTGAATCTAGATGTGTGGTTACTACAGGTAAAGACGAATTGAAACCAACGCCATTTTTGGATATTTCATCATATTACTATCTTTCTCATAAAACAATCAGAAGAATCGTCAAAAGCATTACCAATGATTTTGATTTCAGAAATTGTTTGATTATGTTAGCAGGGGCTACGGAATATGATGAACTCGCTACCCGTCATGGGGAAGAATTGATGAATATGGAAATGTCCCAAAATATGAGATATCAAGCTGAAGACATGGAATGTGAATTCATTTGGGACCCTCATGTCAAGGCATATTTATTGATCCAAGCTTTTATGAGTAGAATTGAATTGCCTATTGCTGATTATTCTCAAGATACAATTGCCGTATTGGATCAATCATTACGTATTTTACAAGCTTTTGTTGATGTGGCATCTGAATTTGGGTATTATGCAACCGTTTGTAAGTTCATTCGCTTGATGCACTGCATCAAACAAAGATCATGGTATGATGACCATCCTATTTCCACATTGCCGGGATTATCGATTATTCCTAGAGAAGCTAATTCGAAATTACCCTCATTGGAACAACTAGGTAATATGGGTAAGAATAAACTTATAAACATCGGTGAGAAAATGTTGGGGATTCAAAATGAACCAATTGTGGATATCAGAAAATATGGTGCTTCAAATAAAGCATTGGATCAATTTGTCCATGTTGCTTCACATTTACCTATTTGTGACTTAAAGATTAAACAGGTCAACGATACAGAAATTGAAATCATTCTTGATCATAAAAACTATCCTTTGGATTCTAACTTTGTTACTTACTGTCCTCATTTCCCTAAATCTCAAAGAGAATCATGGTTTGTCATTTTATGTGATGAATCCAAGACTGAATTATTTGTTATCAAAAGAGCAAGCCCTAAGATGGTGGGTAAGAAAGGTAAAATTGTTTGCCAAATTGATATTCCTGAAAATCTCAAGGGTAAAGAAATCAACGTTGTTTGTATTAACGACGGTATTGAACTTCAATATGAAAGTAAAGTTACCTTATTGTAGAATGGATAGAGTTCATTCAGATGCAAATTTTAAAATTAATATACACGCTATGAAATGCTCCTAAAGTTCTTCCTCGAAGAAATCGTCTTCTTCAACACCATCTTCTGCTTCAACAGGTGCATCAATATCTTCTGTTTCTTCATTTTGGTCCTTTTGATCATATGCTATAGACTTACCTTTAAGTATATCATCTAAATTGAAAGGTAATTTGTCTTCTTCTATCATGGTCTTAACCTGTTTCTTGAATTCTTTTCTGGCTTCTTCGGTAGCATGTAATCCCTTCTTAGCCTTTTCGGTTAATTCTTGTTTGCTGTCATCAACATTTGGATATAAAGAAACATATTTCGAGCTTTTGGGGAATAAAATTGTATATGCGAGTTCAACTTCCTTATGTTTATAAACTGTTCTAGCTTTCTTGATAGCTTTCTTATCATCACTCGATTCAGCTTCTTCTAATGCCTTTTTAGCTTGTTTCAATTGTCTGGTAGCTTTCTTCCTTTCGAAAAATCTAACCATATGATATTTCTTTGCTATTTTCTTTGTCTTCTGTTGAGTTTCAACATTTTTCAATTGAACTTTCAAAGCTTTAAGAGTTCTTTCATTATCAACTCTAACATTAGCAGGTAATTTATCTCTTTTTAATAATCTTTCAGTATCTCTTATCTTCTTTTTTATTTTCCCACTACCTGATTCAAACACTTTGGTTAAGTCCTGAGTGGCAGATTTGGGGTTCTTCTTATTATGTTGTTGAGGAGCCATTCGTAAATACTCTGTTAGATCTGCGATGAGGTTCAGAAAGAGTGCGATTTGAGAATTGGTGATAATTGAGAACTTCGTTAAACATTGAATCATGGGTGTTTTAGAAAAAATTGCAGCCATCCAGGAGGAAATGGCCAGAACCCAAAAGAATAAAGCCACAGAATATCATCTTGGTTTATTGAAAGGGAAGTTAGCCAAGCTCCGTCGAGAACTTTTAGAACCTCAACCAGGTCAAGGTGGTGGTGGAGGAGGTCAAGGATTTGAAATTGCTAAAGCAGGAGATGCCAGAGTTTCATTGATTGGGTTTCCTTCCGTTGGTAAATCATCTTTCTTATCCAATGTCACCAATACGAAATCTGAAGCTGCAAGTTATGAATTCACAACTTTAACCTCAGTTGGAGGATTACTTCAATATAATGGAGCAGAAATTCAAATTGTTGATTTACCCGGGATTATAAAAGCTGCTTCTCAAGGTAAAGGTAGAGGTAGACAAGTTATAGCTGTTGCAAGAACCTCGGATTTAATTATGATGGTTTTGGATGCTACTAAAGGAGATGATCAAAAAGAAATCTTGGAAAATGAATTAGAATCTATGGGTATAAGACTTAATAAAGAAAAACCTGATATTTCATTGAAACTTAAAAAAACCGGAGGTGTTAAGTTGAATTCCATTAATCCACCAGTTCATTTAAATGAAAAGATCGTGGCAGCTTTATTAAAAGAATATAAGATTCACAGTGCTGATGTTTTGATTAGAGATGAAAATGTTACTATTGACGATTTTATTGATATAATAAATGAACAACATGTTACATATATTAAATGTTTGTATGTTTATAATAAAGTTGATGTTGTTTCATTAGAAGAGTGTGATAGATTAGCTAGATTACCAAACACAGTAGTAATGTCATGTGAGTTAACCCTCGGAATCGAAGATTTGAAAGAAGAAATTTGGAGACAATTAGGTCTTATAAGGCTTTATACTAAAAGAAGAGGTATTGAACCTGATTTCAGTGATCCCATGGTTGTCAGAAATAATTCTACCATTCAAAGTGTTTGTGATGCTATTCATAGGGACATGAAAAACCAATTCAAATTTGCATTAGTTTGGGGATCTTCATCGAAGCATTCACCACAAAGATGTGGTTTAAATCATATCATTCATGATGAAGATGTTGTACAAATTGTAACTAAATAGAAAATATATTATATTAGGGTAAACCATATTATCTCACGTGCGCGCTTTTAGGGCTTCAAGGTGCGACTGCTTTTAAGTTAGTCGTGGTGTTACCAACATTTGATGTTCCCAGTCTCACTATAGTAAAAGTGAAAATTTTTGAAAAATCTCATCAAATTACTTTGGGTCCATTAAATATTCCTAGCGTCAATTTATAATTAAAGTCGAAATGGGTGGTACTCGTGATAAAAAAGTTGAATACTTTGCTAAATTAAGAGAATTATTAGAAGAATACAAATCTATCTTCATCGTTGGTGTTGATAATGTTTCTTCCCAACAAATGCATGAAATCAGAAAATCCTTAAGAGGTGAAGCTACCGTCTTAATGGGTAAAAACACCATGGTTAGAAGAGCTGTTAGAGGTTTATTAGCTGAATTACCTCAATTTGAAAAATTATTACCTTTCGTTAAAGGTAATGTTGGTTTCATTTTCACTAACAGTGATTTAAAATCAATCAGAGAAGTTATTACTTCTAATGTTGTTGCTGCTCCAGCTAAAGCCGGTGCCGTTGCTCCAAAAGATGTTTGGGTCCCAGCTGGTAACACTGGTATGGAACCAGGTAAGACTTCTTTCTTCCAAGCTTTAGGTGTTCCAACCAAAATTGCTAGAGGTTTTATTGAAATTGTTAACGATGTTAAAGTTGTTGAAGCCAACAACAAAGTTGGTCCATCAGAAGCTTCTTTATTAAACATGTTAAACATTTCTCCATTCACCTATGGTATGACTGTTGTTCAAGTTTACGATAACGGTCAAATCTTCCCAGCTTCTATCTTAGATATTACTGATGATGAATTAGTTGGTCACTTTGTTAGTGCCATTAACACCATCGCTTCTATCTCATTAGCTATTGGTTACCCAACCTTACCATCAGTTGGTCACTCCGTTGTTAACAACTATAAGAACGTTTTAGCTTTATCTATTGCTACTGATTACACCTTCGAAGGTTCAGAAGCTATTAAAGATAGATTAGCTAACCCAGAAGCTTATGCTGCTGCTGCTCCAGCCGCTGCTGCTGCTTCTACTGATGCTGCTGCTGAAGAAGCTGCCCCAGCTGAAGAAGAAGAAGAATCTGATGATGATATGGGTTTCGGTTTATTCGATTAAACAGTTAAACATACACTTGTATTCTAATATAAAAAATTCATCTTTACTTTCATATTCTCTCACTCTCGTATATTTTCTGTGAGAAAAATAGCTGCAAAAAAAAAAGACGTCTCCACAAATGAGCTCGATTAGATTAGGTGATACCAGTTCAGAAGATTCCAATATCGTGACATATTTCCAAACATTTGAACATTACAACTCAATTGTAAATTCCAAAAAACATTTGTTCCAAACATTGTCCAAAATTGATATGATTATAAAAGATGGTATAGACCTTAAGAGTACGCAAATAGTGAAGAACTTAAACGATATATATAATTTGATTGGGATATCGGTAAGTATAGTGGAGACTAATGAACTGTTGTTTGAAGATTTCAAAGATTATTTCATGGTTTTGTGCAACAGATTATTGATTAAATTGTTTGTAGGACACACCTTTAATATGTTCTACAACTTAACTAATGAATATATTGATTTCATATGGCAGGTCCAAAGGCTTTTGAAGACAATTTTCACTTTCAGTTTTACTAATACAGATGACCCAAAACTCATGGATTATAAGTTCCCTGTAGGTGCTGAGGTGGTAATCAATATCTTAAAATTTCTTCAATTACCCTTATTCAAATATATGAGATCAGAAATGGATCATTTCATTTATGAGACCATTGACTCCCATATAGCCAGGCCAAATGAATTCTTTCGAGGTAAAATCAAACGAGGTTATTTAATTAACCAAGAAATCGAACTTCTTGACCAATCACTACTACTAATATTGGAAAACTGTGACTTAAACACCAAGTTATTACAATATTTTCACAATACCTTGACCAACAAACCAACCCATTTCTCCTATGAAGTTTATGAACGGAACTTCAACGTCATTGATCGAAGATTGGAGAATTTAGAACGTTCTAAACAGAACGAACTGTTGTTCACTATTGCCAATACCATAAAAACCCTCATATCCAACGCTATAGTTAAAACAATGTCAACTATATCTTCCAATCGTGGTTTCCTTCATCATTCAAAGACAACTGATACGGTTCAGATACGTCCAAATGGTGACGGAAACCAAGAGATAGTATCTTTCAAAGCACCGAATTGGGTTAATTATATTCAATTTCAAGATATTGGAACCCAGCAGAACTCAGATTATAAACACCCTTCACCACAATCCACATCAAGTGAAACTTACCTTATGGATCTCGAAGCTCATAGAGGTTTCCGTCAAAAACTAAAACATCTTTTCTGGAATAATCACATCAAATAATACCTTTCTTATTTATTGTTATATATACATGTATGAAGTTAGGATATGCTCAAAATAAATTTCTGATTTAACTTAATCTCTCTTTCTAAATTGTTGTTGTTGTTCTTCAAGAACTTCTTCTTGATCTTTGATGATTTGTTTTTGGATATGTTGAGTTAATTTACTTGGTTTTGGCCATTGTTCTGGTAATAATCCGGCTCTTTTGAATAAAAATCCAACTCTGTCACTTACATCTGCACCCACACCCAACCAATATTTGACTCTATCGAAATCTAACTCAATATGCTTGTAAGGTTTGATATTATTGGCTTTTTCATCTGGTGTCAAAGGAATTGGAACAGGGTTATAAGTACCTACTACTTCTATGGGCACTTTATCACGGGCTTGTCTGACATTAGCAACCACTATATTATAAACAGGTTGATGTTTCCTACCAAATCTGGCTAACCTTATCTTTATTGGAGATTTCACAGACATTGAGGTTTTGATGAGATTGAAATTTTTCAAAAACCTTTCAGTCTCACCATTTGGTTACCGCACGCGACTGTTTAGTTGCAACTTTTTCAATTTTAGCTGCAAAAACTTGTAGAGACCAAAAGTACTAAAATACCATGTAATTATAATCTATTTACTTATTTAAAGCTTTCTTTTAGCTTTAAACTTTTGTTTTGGTTTTGGTTTTGAAATTCTGGATTTGTTCTTGAATCTATCAACTTTAGCTGGTTTTTCATCTTCTGAATCAGACCAGTCATCTTCAGCCTTATTCTGTTTGTTTTGTTTGAATTTCAATTTACCCTTTTGACCTCTCATAGGACCTTGTTTAACGGCATCCAAATAAGCATCAATACCTGAACCTTTATTAGCTAAAGGATCGGATTTTTCTTCACTGAATACAAATTTACCATTCTTCTTCTCTAATTTATCAGATAAATCTCTCTTATTAGATTTTTTTGGTCTTGAAGAAGAAATCTTAGCAAAAGCTTCACGATCTAATAAATCCAATGGATTGTCACCTGATTCCATAATGAATTGATCGGATCTTTTGTTGTTGGTGGTTTCTTCTCTTTCATCTTCATCATCTGAAACATCTGAGTCATATAAAGCTTCTTCATAAGCAGAAACAAATTTTTTGGTTTGTTTATCGGCTTCTTCAGTTGCTTCTTTTTCTTTTCTTTTAGCTCTATTTCTGGTCTTTTTGATGTTGGCAACTAATTTTCTATCTTCTTCAGGAATGGCTCTTTCAACTTCTTCAACACCATATTTTCTTATTAATCTTTCAACAATATGTTTAACTTTGGATTTGAAATGACCTTTATGTTCATGAGACCATCTCATCAATTTGGTTAATAAATCTTGTAAATTAGCTTTGATCATATCCTCTGGTAATGATAAAACTTCAACCTTTACAAATCCAATAGCAGCTTTGGCAATTTCTCTTGAATTATGAGTCAAGAATAATTCCACAGTTTGACATAATTCAACTAAAGTATCAACAGGTAAGATATCTTTAAATTCATATATCAAGCAAGAAACAGCTGTTATAGCAGCAGAAATCATATGAGGAGATTGAGCTGCTAAACCACCACTTACCATAGTGAAATATTCAACAATATTGGCTTCGGAATCAGGGGTACTTTCATCAAAACCTGGGACTTTAGAATTAGTGATAATTCCTCCAGCGTTCATCTTATGACCCATTTTAATCAAGATTTGATATGATAATGAACGAGTTCTTTCATTAGTGTCTTTAGTAGACATGATGATTTCTTGTAAAACGGCAGGAATGAAATATAATTGATTGGCAGGTAATAAATCAATCATATTGTTAATTGAAGATAATCTTGTAGCTTTAGCTGAAACTTGTGTTGAATCAATTGAAGAAATTAAAAGACCAACGATTTCATTTGAGAATTGATCAATAGATTGTTGACCAACTTCAACTTCACCTAATTTGGTTAAGATTCTGTAACTTCTCTTTTGCATTAATCCATTAGGATTAGAAATAGTGGTTGAAAAGATTGAAAAAAGGGCATTATGAGATGATTGTGGAACGTATTTAGCCATGGCAACAATTAAATCCATCATAGTCACACTCAATTTGGATGATTCATCTTTTTTACCTTTAGTTGGTTTTTCATTTTCTTCTTCTTCCATAGCATTTTTCAATAATCCACAGACTTTATTGAAAGTATTTTCCAATTCATCTTTTGGAATGATTTGTAAGTAGATATCAATAGTTTCTAAAACAAATCCTCTACTATCAGGGGAGGTTGAACTGAAAACGTTGAAAAGTACTGATAAAATATTAGCAGCTTTCAATGATAAATATTTCAAATTATCTTTGGCAACTTCGATGGATAATTCTTCTTGCATTAATAAATCATCAGCTAAGACACCATCACTATAAGCAATATAAGATTCAGCAATAGATCTCAAAGCATGACAAATGACAACTCTTGAATCAACGTTACTATACATTAAATCAGTTAATTGAGCAGCAAAGTTGTCATCGAATGATTGTTTCAAATCTTTAGGTAAATCACAAAAGTGTGGTAAAAGTGACCAAATTTGATCAATGATTGTTTGGAAAACCTTACCATGGATGGAACCTTTTGACAAATTTGAAATTTTGGTTTGGAAAAATTCAATCAAAGGTAAAATTTCTGATTTATAAAAGTTTAAGTTAGCAAATCTAACATTATCTCTTAATAATGGTAACATCCAAGCTCTACCAGGTTTGGTAGTACTTGATAAATTTAAAGGTAAAACTCCCAATACAACTTCAGGACCCATTACTGAAATAGCTGATGATAAGATATCTTCAGCTTCTTTGTTATGAGAGAAATCTTCAGATTCATTAGTTCTCCATTGACCAATGGTTTCAACAACATTCAAAAAATCTGGATTTGATCTACTTCTTAATTTCAAGATAGCTTCATTGACGAATACCAAAATTTCTTTTAAAGCATGTTGATATTTGATAGTTAATAATTCGTTTTCAATCAATTCAGATAATGAAGTGATTACATCATCCATTTTTTCATAGATTTCATTAGTAATTTTATTGTCATTAGTTGGTTGTAATAAATAATCATCAGGAATAGCTGATATAATAGCTATTAAACAATTTGAAGCTGATGAATAAATGTCTTTGGAATCTGATGATAAGTAAGTTTTAATAATACTGATCACTGAGTCAAATTTCGAAATATATAATAATCCATCCAATCCAGCGAATCCCTCGCAAGCTTTTGCTACTACTGCTAACCATGAAGCAGCTAAATGGGTGTCATTGATTGAGGGTTTTAAATCAAAGATAATATCCAAAACTTGAACATATCTATCAACGTTAATGACATTACTCATAGATTGGAATAATCCTTCAAAAGCTTTGAAAGCAGAAGAAACTAAGAATTGATCATTGGTTTTGGAAATTTCTAACAATGCATCACACAATGGTTCAATTTGATTTAATGGCCATGATCCTGATGAAGTAATGGAACCAATTAATTGTAAACAATGAATTATTTGTGAATTGATTTCTTTATTATTCTTTGATGATTTATTTAATTTCATGATATTAACTAATTTCTCTAATGATAAACTACCACTCAATGAAGATGCTGGATGTATTGGATTAGGTGAAGTTGGAGGGTTCATCAAAATATTTAAAACAGCTTCTTGGGCTCCTTTTCTAACTTTTGGTCTTGGATCTAAAGCTAATTCTAATAAACCTGCCATAGCTCTTTTAGGTGAAATACTATCATTTGAATTCCATGTTTGATAATCTTGTGCTAATAATAAATTTTCTAAACTACCAATAGTAGACCTAACGAGAGGTGCTTCAGCAGTTTCACTAGTTAAAGGAATGGCTAATTTAGCTAAAATTTCACCGAATTTTGAAACTAAAAGTGGTTTAGGACAATATGGTATAACGATATCTAAAAAGTAAACCGCTGCTGTGACTAATCCTTGATCAAGAATATCATCATCTTTGATATTTTGATCTAATAATGATAAAAATGAAACGAAATATGCAACAGGACTTTTATCTCTTTTCTGTTCTTCCAAATTTTCTTCAACTGCACTCAATATAAGGGCTAACTGTCTTTGGTTTTCTAACTTGGAAGTGGTTTGAGTTTTAATTCTAGCCAATTTATCTTCCATGTCGAGGATATCTAATGAAACACCACCATCTGGGTTAGAATCCATTTTGATCTTTAAGTATTTTTTGAGATGAGATGAATTTTTTTTTGAGATTTTCTTATTTTAGCGGCTCATAAATGATGAGATAAGTGGACTAGTGATTCTCCTTTGGTACACTAATTCCAGCAGGGGTTTGATATTGATCAGACTCTCAGCTTTCCTTGAATGTCATAAGATCTTTCAATGTTTTTTTCTGACAAATTTTTTTTCCATTTTTTTTTGCAACTTATTACATTATTTGTGGAAATCGCAAGTTGCAAATGAAAAAGTAAGTGAATGTCAGTACAAAAAGTATTTGGAAGATTCAAAAGAGATCCCAGTAAGAAAACTCATAGCTTGAAATCAATTGTTCGCCATTATAAAGATAGTTGGAGATCCAGTACTATTCTGCTAGATCCAAGCACTTTGAATGATGAATTTGAAGATTTAGAGTCAAAATTTATTCCTGAACTCTCGCCTCCACTTTTCAATAGAACGTTTCATTTTGGGATTCGACGAACATTAAGTCTTGGGAGGAAGAACAAGAGTTTGAAAGAGAACATATTCCAGCACGCACCGGAAGTTCATGAAAACACTGGTGAATATAGAAGTAAACAAAAACCATTTGAACAGGTAGGTACGCATTTCAAACGTTCAAAACCTCGAACCGGTTCAATCCTTACCATAAGTCCAGATTTCCAACCACGAATCGATTATGTCCCGTTGGGGGATATTGATGCTTTCGACAAAGGATATTTGAATGAGGTGAGACAATCTCTAATCAACCTTAGAAGAACTCATCAGTTATCTTGAAAACGTTTCTAATATACATTTAATTTACTAAATTACAAATATTTATCGAGAATTACTTCTGGTTTTGTTCATAGGAATTGACGAATAACTTGAGAATCTTCTTACCAAAACTCTTTTTAGCTTTTTTAGGCTTATTAGTGAACACTCCATGTTTGTCAACAACAACTCCTGGAATATCATTGTTTACGCCTTTATCGTTAGTTGCCAAAGTAGAACGTGAAGGTTGAGGGGATCTGTCATCAGAAGACTCAGTGAGTGGAGCTGAATCATTCTTTTTTGGGAAAGTTCCCTCGGTTGGACTAGCAAATGCACTCGAGGCTTCAACGTCTTGGTTAGTAGTTTGACCAACAGGTTCATAAATCTTAACATTTTTATCACTCACAGTCAAAGGTTCATCAATAACAAACGCTTCACGGTTCTCATTATGAATATTCTCATTATCCCAATCATCTTCAACTCCATGTTCACCATCTTCATTTGGATAATCAGAAATCCTCCTGATAGCGGCACTCAAATCAGCTGAAAATTTGGAGCTTACATCAGAGTCAGAATCATAAGCATTTGGAGGTTGGAAGCTATCATCAGTATCTTCCGTTCTACCAAGTTTGATTAAATCCGATAATGTTTGAGGTTCTTTGGTTCCAATGATATCATTATTAAAATTGGCGAAAGTGTGGACGTTTTTATCCTCTTTGTTCAAAATTGTGTCATCATCACCATCACCATCATCTCCATTAGATTCTTCCACAATTGGTTGTTCCACAGGCACACGAGATTCCTCTTCAACAACAATTTCCTTTGGTGACTTCACACTATTGGATCTAGATACCTTTCTTGAGACAGAGCCTGGACTTCCCAAAACATCTTCATATTCATCAAGGTCAGTATCCACATCGGTTGAGATATCATTCAAAAGAGGTCTTGGAATTTCTGTATTCTTTTCGAATGATTCAAACTGTGGACTGTTACCAATGATAATTGGTGAAACTTCGGGTTTACTTATGTTTGACTTACTTGTTTGACCAGTCAAAATATCAGGTTGCTTAAACTCTGAACTTGACTTCTTTATCACAGTGGAGTCTTTGACACCGTCATCCTTAGCATCGAGTGGTTGGGATTCGAAATTTGTCATCAAATTAGGGCTAGGTAAGGATTCCAAATCACCTCTTGGTAATGGCCTTGGTCTTATGAAAGCCTGGGGAGAGTCAAAAGTCTGTTCCTGCCTAATCTGAGGAGTTGGCATGGAAGGTACCTCAGAGTACCTTTTATTGAGAACTTCGTCAGAATCTTGAGGTTGATCCGTAGTTACAGCAGTAGCAGCTTCCAAAGCCACCTCGCCAACTGCTTCATCCAATGGATCGACCTTTTCATAGATTACTTCTTCACTTTCAACCACCTTCGAATTTCCATTTTTATGGACGACTGGTACCTCATCAAGTTCCCCTACAATGCTATCATTGGCATTATCACTCACTTGTCTTCTTGGTGACCCATCAAGTACACCATCAGATAATGAATGATTAATGGAAACTGTTTCGTCATCCTTCTTTCTACGAGAGAAAAGACCTCTGATAGGGCTCTTCTTTTTATTCTTGGTTTCATTGAGCTTACGTTTTTCTTCTTCTTTTCTACGCTTTTCATCTTCCTTCAATTGTTTTTCATAATCCTTTCTTTGTTTCTTCTCCAACTTAGCTCTTTCTTTCCTTGAGGAAGCTTTCGAATCTTTGTCATCTCTCATAGAGTGAATTTTGAAATCTTTGTGATGATTTTCATAAATATAATTGTCATTAACACCTGAATGTCCCAAGACTTGTAATTTCTTGTCTTGTTTATCTTTCTTGTCAACCACTTTTCGTGGTACCGACTCAATCTCCGGGGAAGGAGCTAATGTCGTTTCGTCCTTTTTAGCTCCATAAACTTTCTGCATAGCGACTTTCATAGCTTTATCATATAATTCTTGATTTGACACTTGAGGTTTCTCATAATGATAAATCGGAATGGTTTCAACATTATCACTGAATTTGATCGAGCTTGCTGAAGTAGCTGAAGCATTGGACGTGATATCTCTTTCTCTAACTGGCGAAGTTTTCTTGGGGATTTGGGGAACTTTGAATTTAGGAGGATCTGATAAAGGATTACCAATAGTCTTGTAAGGATGATTAGGCGAAGAATGTATGGAACCAATTTCAATATCGTCTCCGCCTTCTACTGGTTTCGGACTTTTCAAGATAGACTTTAAAGGTTTATCTTTCTTGTCAGGTGAAATTTGAGTGTTACTATTTAATTTTGGAGATGCATTCAAACTGGAACTGCCCAAATTTGGAGATGTTTGAAGATTTGCAGTACTTATCTTAGGAGAATTCAATGGGGAATGTAATTGTGGGGTGGCATTTGACGAAATATTGGAATTGTTATTAGAATCAACACTTAAATTAACATCATCCCGATTCAATTCCAAATGATCAGGATGATTTAAAGGTAATTCATTATCTAATTCATAATTGTATTCGAAATCTTGCAAGTCTTCGTCAATTTTATGGAGATTATAATCTTGAGGAGAACTAGTTAAAGAATTATTCCTGAAACTATTAGTCCTTAAACTATTATTTCTCAAACTATTTGAACGTGATATGTTTTTGGTGGTAGTTTCAATAATATTGGAACCATCAGGCAAAGTTTTGATTGTTTTAGTTGTTATTGATTGAACCCTACCTTGACTATCAACGACTTTAGTGGTTTGAGTTGTTATTATGGTTTCACCGTCATCTTCATCTTCAAAATGATCTTGTTCCTGATATAAGTTTGAATTCCTTGAATTGTTACTATTCAAGGATGAATGTCTGTTGGAGGAGATTTTCTTTGGTGGTCTTAAATAATTATTTTGAATATCCTGTAAATGATTATTACTATTAGAATTTAATGAACTGAATCGTCTAGCGTTGGGTATGGCAGCCTGACCAGGTGTATATGATCCCTTAGGATGATAAGTATAAGTCTTTAAAGAATTAGATCTTTGACTTAGAGAATTATTCCTACCAATCTTAGGAGGTTGTGGAGGCTTCGTTTGTTGAGGCGTTGAATTTTGATGTAATCTTAAGGCAGCTAAAGCAGCTGATCCAGCACTATTACTTAAGGATTCAGTTCTATTGATCCCATTATTTGGCAAACCGGCAACGTTATTTTCATATTGTTGAACTTCATTTGAATATTTACTAAATCCTTGATAAGTGGATTTCTAAACATACGTTAGTACTCTTTGATTTCGCTTAACTCAGGGTAAACAAATTTCAAGTTGAAATCTGATACTGGAAAAACAATTGATCGACTGAAGCCGATGATTTGAATCGGTAAATACATACTCTACGTGAACCGAATATTGCCATTTTCTAAAGTAATGTCCTACGGTAAGATCAATTTCAAATTAGCAAATATGACCTCTGAAATTAACTTAAGGTTTGTGAAATTTTGAGAATTATCTGTTAACTTCACGAGAAAAGTCATGTGACTCTATTGTATGCGGAAATGTCATGGGTCATCAGGGTGACCATAAGCAAGGGTTTTTGAATAAGGAAATATGAAATACTCATCACCTGAATTATTGAAATCAAATCGGCTTAGTATGATGATAATATCGCTAATTTAACCATCTCACGATATTCCGAGTTTACTTTATCCAGTATTTACGTGTTTCCTTATCGTCAGACACATCCAAAGCATTCCGTGGATATCTGGACGAAAGAACTGTGCACTATACTGAATCCCCTAATAATCTAGTTAAAAAAAATATGGGTCCATAATTTGGCTGCAAATTGGGAAAAGAAATTTAGTAATGGGCTGCGAACTCTTAGTAATAAATTCTGAATACATTTTAACTGGTCACGACACCTTGTTTACGAGCCACCGAAGATCGAATCTGTTGCTTAGAGCAGTGAATCACGGTAATAAAATTTCTGTTTCTAACTACTGTGAATCTCCGTTTAAGACCTAAACTTAGAAAAAATATCTTTTAAATCCAAATACTTGTAAATAACCAACTCCTGACTACTATCATGTACCGACGTCAGTAAACATTTACAAACCTATCAAAAACTAATACCACTATTCGGAAAATTTGTAAACTTTCCAGAAAGTTAAGTCCGGCTTGATTACTAAACTTATCTTTTCGCATAAAGTGTATTATAAATCTGTACTAAAAAAATATTGTCATATAATTCGTTAACTATATAAGTTTTGGAAATCCCAATTCTGTCAGATTATTAGTGACAAGATTATTTTTACCTATCTTTTAATTATTTTGACGTTCTTCGGTTTGTTACTGAAGGTTAAAATCCCCCAACGGTATAGTAATATGGATTCAAACTTAGTTCCTAGAATTAGATGCAAAATTCCATACCCAACATACTTTATCAGTCATGGTGCTCCAACTATAATTCAAGAAACTAACGATAATTTGGCAACTCTTGAAGCTATTAAATCACTTAAAACTATTGGTTCCACAATTACTAATGATTTGAAACCTGATTATATCATTGTGGTTTCTGCTCATTATCAATCATCTTCAAGAAATTTGATTGAAATTTCCATTAACAAAGATACAGATCATGAAAATAAGCTAGTCTACGACTTTTACGGGTTTGATAGGAGTTTTTATACTCAAAAATTCGAATCTCGTAGTAATGTTATGGTTGGATGTATGTTATATGATCAATTGAAGAAGAATGGATTTGAGGCTAAGATCTTTGATAGAGGTATTGATCATGGAGTTTGGTGTCCCCTCAAAGTTATGTTTGGTGAAAAATTGGATATTCCTTTAATTCAAGTTTCCTTACCTTATAGTGAAGATTTTGATGAGAGTTACAAATTGGGAAAGACTTTGAAATTCTTCAGAGACAATTTGATCTGGGATGAAACTTCTAAGTCTGATTTAAAGGGTTTAGTCATTGCTTCAGGATCTTCTGTTCATAATTTAAGAGACTTTAGATTATATTCATCAAATAATAGATTACCTTATGTTGACAAATTTCATAAGCTTATCGACGAAACATTCCAAAAGTCTTCACCATTAACTATCTTAGAGAACTTAAAGAATTTCAAGAAAGATAGTAATTATAAACAATTATTATATCAAGCTCACCCTACTTTAGAACATTTCTTACCTTTAGTTGTTGCTGCTGGTACTGACGATGGTAAGAATGAATTCAACAAAATATCTTCATCAGGTGTTTTAGCATTAGGGTATGGTTATTATCAATTTGGTACATGGGATGAACCAAAGAAGCAAGAAGTTTAGTGATATAGAAAGTAACTGTAAAGTAGCCGGATCTTTTTATTGTAGCATTAAATATATATTTATGGGTCTTTAAAGCAATTTACAACTCTTTAATATGATGGAATATGATTTTCTATAGTTTTACTGATTAATCAGCCGAAATTTTCAATATAATTCTAATTTTTTAATAATTGATTCAAAGCAGTTGAAATTCCTTGTTCATCTAATCCTTCTAAATTAGTTTTGAATTCTTTACCTTTTTCAAATCTAGCAGTAATACTTGGTGGTATACCATAACTTTCTCTGATTAATATAGGTAAACTATTTTTGGTTTGAGTTTTCAAACTTGGGTAGTTGGTGGTTAAGAACTTTCTTAATGGAACAGAGGCTTCTCCTGTTTGTGATAAATGGAATCTTAATTCCCTTAAAGTGGTTGGTATAATGAATTTTGACATCTTTTGATTATATTTGAATTTGATGAATTTTCACTGGGTGAGAATTTTCGTGCGAAATTCCCATACAAAGAAGGAGGAGGGTGGAAGGGGACTGAGGAAGGGGAGTTAAGAAAGAGAGAAGAGTTCGATAACCGAACTGGAGTAACAATCAATGATATAAACACCATCAAAGATTGACCAATTATTACATCCATGAGGTATCATTACTTAATTACTTAAGGTTTAAATACTAAATCCGAGATCATTTATTTAATGAAGAGGATCGACCCGATCTCATGTTATTGTCCATCTCTGAACTACCGTTGGTCTTTTCCATCTTTCCAACCATCTTTCAGTTAGAACTTCCCTCATCTATGTTCTCTCATCTCTGGGGTTATCACAAGCAGCAATTATTTCGCATCAAAATCTCACTTAAACATGAACCTCTCCAGGAGATTACTAACCAGATATAAGTTCTACGATTTGGTGCTACAAACGCCCACACACCCACAACAACCTATTGAATCATCATTGATGACAGATGTAGAGTTGAAAACTTTGAAATCCACGACTAAAACGACGTTTGAAGGGAACTATTCTATTGATGTAGACCCCAAGGAAAGACTATCGAAGCTTTTTGGCACTAGACTAAGCGGAGAAACCAGGACTTCGTCATCAAGACTCACAAGGGGACAACCAAGAACCATAATGGGTGTCAAAGTTCCCGACAAACCTCCAGAACCAGATAACTGTTGTATGTCTGGGTGCATTAATTGTGTATGGGAATTGTATAAAGATGATATTAAAGAGTGGAATGACATAAGGAAAGAAGCTGCAGAAAAACTTAATAAATCGAAGAGTGATTTCATATGGCCAGCTGATTTTGATCCACCGATAAAATTCTTAGATCAACATCATATCCCACTTGAGTTAAGAAAGGAGAAGGACATCAAGAAGATAAAAGAAACCGAACCAGCAGACCCTTGGGACAATGTTCCTGTGGCTATTAAAGTATTTGCTGATGCCGAGAAGAGAATAAAAGCTAGAAAATTAGAAAAAGAGAAGAAATTGAAACAATCACTGATGGCATCTTCTGAAGCTTCATGAATTCTTGAAATACAGAGCAGTAGTGGAAAGGGTTGTAACGACCATTATAGCATTAAAATACACAGCATAACTATTCATCTAAATCAATTCCTTTAGATTTATAAAAAGCTTTAGCTTCATCAATTTGACCTAATAATTCCTTATATTTTTCTGGTTTATCTTTGAATGTTAAAACTCTGTAACCTAAAACAGCTAATGAATAAGCTCCTAATGAAACAATTGCCCACAATGGTAAAAATGGTAAGATTTCATTATAAAAAATTTCTGGAGTTGGAATGACTTTAGCGTAAATACCAAAATAAATTGATGATATAGCAAACACAGTTAACAATGCTTCGGTAGCTTTGGTCATGTTTTATGTAAAATTTAGTTGCAGTAATGTAAAGCAAAGTACCTCAACCGAATGTTTGAAATCTTTGAGAGAGTGAGAATCCTACGTGTTTTTTCCTATTCTATTACATAATCATTACATAATCAGTTCTTGTTTGATAAATTCTGTTAATTTAGATAGTCTATCCCCCATAGACGAATCCATACGTTTGATTTTCAGGATGATTTCATCAGCACTTTCAGGTATAGGTGATTCGGTTTCTGATGATTCTTCATCAATTTCTTCGTCAACTTCAATGTCAACTTCAGGATCTTGTTCATTATCTTCATTATCGTCTTCTTCATCAAGTTCATCTTCTACATCCTTATAATTAGTATTTATGAGTTTCGTTATTTTCGTTCTATCAACTGGCTCTTCTTTGATTAGTTGTTGTAATTTGTACTTAATAACTCTTCTTATCGTTTCAATAGTCTGTCTATTAATCCATCCATCATTTTTCAAGTCCAAATCTCGGAAAAACTCACCTTTTTTCCTAGATGTTTCGATGATTGATTCAACATCTTCATCTATAACATCACCAATCTGATACGTGATTGTCGATGGTAAAACATCACCTTTAAAGATCAATCTACCATCAATTTTAACCTTATTGATCGATGCATTGGATAGTTTAGAAAATTCATTGAAAGATTTGACCGATTGTGGCAACACCCTTTCCGACAGATCTGATGATTTGTGACGGAAATTATATGAGGAAACTCTAAAATATTCACTTTGGAAAATCCAATACTGTTGTGAAGTCTTGGGATCAACTCCTAATTTAATATTACAAAATCTCCATGGCCCGTTTTTGTAGATATAAGTCACGTAAGGTAATGCCTGTTTCAAAACTCTTTTGTGTTCATTGGAAACAATGTCTTCTAAATGCTTCCTCAACCAAATAGGTTTAATTTCGAAAATCTCCTTTAACCATTTAATACAACCTAATAAATCATAGTTGAACGAATTTGGAACCAATTGCGAATTCATCAACTCATTGAATGACTTGACAAGTTCAGGGTGTGGCTCCATGGGTGTGGCAGAATTGTTGACATCTAAAACTTTACTATACAATTTAGGTAATGCCTTTTTGGAAATAACTTTCAATTCACCAGTCTCTGTCTTGATGGTTTCAGTGGATTGATTCTTTGCATATTGATAATCCTGAACTTGTTTTATACTTGTAAACACGGCAGGTGGTGGTAATTGATGATCGCCATTGAAATAGTTTTCAGGATTCTTGTAATCTTGGTTATTCAAAAACTTATCTTCACCAAACAATTCTTTGAATGTCTTAAAACTATAATTATTTATTAACTTATCATTGATTTCATTGACCATTTGATTGTTTTTGGTATTGATTTGGAAATCATTAATTGATTTGAAAGAAAATGTTTTGTTTATAATACTTATAGGTTGAATGTTTGTACTTCCGTTGTTATTTTCATTGATCTCGATGATCTCTCTCAAACTCAAGGATTTGTAGTTGGGTGGCAAATTCTTCTTGGGAACAGTAACTTTGATGAGTAACTTCTCTCTTTCATTGCTTATAGATTGAATAGGATGATGGAACCTGTCATTTCTTAATCTCAATTCAAGCTGAGGTTTCTTATTTTCAACAAAGGAAGTAGGGCCTGCTGCTTTCTTCAATTTTTCTTGGCCACCCAACATATTGACCGCTTTTCCAACATCATTTACTATTAAAGGTAATTCAATCGCTGTCACATGGGGAATATCCATAGAAAACTCTTCAGCTAACTTCTTACTCATATTGGTGATTTCGCGTTTTCAGGATTCGAACTGTGAGAATATGAGAATTCAAAACAGGAAGTAAGGAACAGAAAGTAATTTGATTGCCATTTATTAAGTAAAAGAGTAACCTCTGGTAAAAACTGATTTACTTCAAAGAAACCTAAGAAACTAGGTATTTGAAATGCAAAAAAATTATCAAAAAAAGAATGCCTTCACTCGGATTCGAACCGAGGATCTCCTCATTACTAGTGAGGTGCCTTACCAACTTGGCCATAAAGGCTTGTATACACAAAAAGCTTGATCGACAGTCTAGATTCGCAAGATAAAACTATTCCGACATTGTCGTCATAGTCTCTACAATGTCTCGGGTATTAGTAGATACAGATATATGTAGTGAATACTAGAATAAAAATTCGTTGCACGATCGCCACTGCTTGTTCATTGTTTTATGAGTAGCAGGAATTTCAAGTGGTGTATTTTAATAAGAAAATATTCACAAATTTTAAAATAGATGAAGAATATTCTTGAAAACTGCAAAACTTACCAAATATTCGAATATTTAAGAATTTTTATGATTAATAATTTCGCCTTTTACAAAACATTTAAAGAGAATTCACGAAATAGAGTCAAAAACCATGCTGTATCATTAACCTATTCATCTATCATTGCATCAACATTTTCACCATTATCATTAGTTTCATTATCATCTTTAATACCTAAAATTACATCTAATTCAGGTTTCTTTTGACTGATTAATTCATTAAATTCTTCATGATGTTCTTTCTTATATTGTTCCAATTGTTTAAACTTTTCAACACTTTCCATAAATTTAAGCATGTTAACACCAGAAGCTGCTTCAGCTTCTAAATTAGTATAAGGTTTGACTTTTAATTGTTTAGCTCTTCTTTTATGAACTTTAGATTTTGTATGTCTATCCAAAGATAATTGATTTTCATAATATTTAGCACATTCAATACAATAATATTGTCCTAAACCTGGTAAAGTTTCATCAATTGGTTGGTTCTTTAACTTTTGAATTTTTTCTTGAGATGATAAATCATCGAAAATTAAATCAAGATCCTTCGTTCTTCTTTTAGTTTTATATCTTTTGATACTATATCTACCCATTATCAGCTATTATCAGTTATTAAATTGATAAGATCAAAAACTCAATTATGAGATGAGATGCGAATAACTTTTCTATCGTGAGGGTATAGCCCTAAAACATCACGTGTCATACACTACGCATCTCACCGTCACACGAAAGTAGTGGCGGTACCATTACAAGGAAAATGATTGAAAATTAATCTCAATTTGAAAATTTCTCACAACTTACTAAGTTAATAATCAGTATGTATAACTCAATGTAGGTTTAGTGTTTAAAGGGAGTTAAAATTCAACAAAATTATTAGTCATGATGACGAATACTATCCCAAAGTAGTCAAATAAGTTTTTTCCCGGCGTTTGAAGAGGTTCTATCGAAGATTTAGTGAAGAGTCAAAAAAGTTGAGAATGATTAATAAGCATCGATTGATCATATAAATAATTTCCCCATTCCACAAATTTTTTTTGCCACAAGAATTATTTACTAACTATTTAGAAAATGGCTAGAAGACCAGCTAGATGTTACAGATACTGTAAAAACAAACCATACCCAAAATCAAGATATAACAGAGCTGTCCCAGACGCTAAAATTAGAATCTATGATTTAGGTAGAAAGAAGGCTTCCGTTGATGAATTCCCATTATGTATTCATTTAGTTTCTAACGAATTAGAACAATTATCATCAGAAGCTTTAGAAGCTGCCCGTATTTGTGCTAACAAATATATTACCAAAATTTCAGGTAGAGATTCATTCCATTTAAGAGTTAGAGTCCATCCTTTCCACGTCTTAAGAATCAACAAGATGTTGTCATGTGCCGGTGCTGATAGATTGCAACAAGGTATGAGAGGTGCTTGGGGTAAACCTCACGGTTTAGCTGCCAGAGTTGATATTGGTCAAATTTTAATGTCAGTTAGAACTAGAGATAACAACAAAGATGTTGCTATTGAAGGTTTAAGAAGAGCTAGATATAAATTCCCAGGTCAACAAAGAATTATTATCTCCAAGAAATGGGGTTTCACTCCATTAAACAGAGATGAATACGTTGCTAAAAAACAAAATGGTGAAGTTAAAGATGATGGTGCTTACGTTAAATTCTTATCAAGAAAAGGTAACTTAGAAGCTAACTTAAGACAATTCCCAGACTTCCAATACCAAGCTTAAATTTAGTATGTATTGAATAAATCTTAACCTTTATCTATTTTCTCTATGAATGTTCTTCGTACGGTTTGTGAATTTCTCATAATGATCACTCTAAGCAACTTTTCATCAGTTCTCTACAGGCTCAACCTTCGGACTTCATCCATTATCAAATTCCAGCTAGTCGTCTAAGGATCTTAAGACATAGGCTATAGTTAGTACGACACAGAACGTGTCGTAACAGAAGTGGAACGCGCCAAAGTCGACAAAATTTTCAAAATATTTAAGTACGCCATTTTGTCTTGAAATCGTTGAGCAAAAATAGCTGAAAAAAAATTATAATGTCATTCCAAGATAAAGAAGATCCAAAGACTTTAGTCTTATTCGATGTTGATGGTACTTTAACCCCAGCCAGATTAGAAGTTTCAGATGAAATGAGAGAAACTTTAGTCAAATTAAGAAAGAAGGTTGTTATTGGATTTGTTGGTGGTTCAGATTTAAGTAAACAAGTTGAACAATTAGGAGCAACTGTTTTAGATGACTTTGATTACTGTTTCTCAGAAAATGGTTTAACTGCTTACAGATTAGGTAAAGAATTAGCTTCAGCTTCTTTCATTGGTTGGTTAGGTGATGAAAAATATAACAAATTAGTTAAATTCATCTTAAGATATTTATCTGATATTGATATCCCAGTCAGAAGAGGTACTTTCATTGAATTCAGAAATGGTATGATCAATGTTTCACCAGTCGGTAGAAATGCTTCAACTAAAGAAAGAAATGAATTCGAAATCTATGATAAACAACATAACATTAGATCAAAATTAGTTGATGCTTTAAAAGAAAACTTTGCTGATTACGGTTTAACTTACTCTATCGGTGGTCAAATTTCTTTTGATGTTTTCCCAACCGGTTGGGATAAAACTTATTGTTTACAACATGTTGAAGCTGAAAACTTCAAAGAAATTCATTTCTTCGGTGATAAATCTTACAAAGGTGGTAATGATTATGAAATCTATAACGATGAAAGAACTATCGGTCATGCTGTTGAATCTCCAGCTGATACCATGAGAATCTTAAATGAAATCTTCAAGTTATAAGTTTAATAAATAATATTTCGCAACTATTCCCCCCTCTTTTTGCAGCCATTTTCTATAGATCTCTATAAAACGTTTTATCATATTAAGACTATTTACAGAATTTAAGTACGTTTATAATAAATAACGGAACTGTCACCACATGCTTTGATTGTTTGTGTGACTTGAGTTTTTTTGATTTTCAAAGATTTCAATTGTAATCTATTATTAGGGTCATTGATTTTTCTGGTTAAATTACTGATATCTTTTGATCCCAAATCTTCAGGTTCGATTAATTTTGGAATTGATGAAGGTTTTGAAGTTTTAATGAGTTTCCCATTACCTAATTGACCAAATTCATTATCTCCGAAAACTACCACATCCTTTTGATCAGTAACATTATTGAGTTTCATGATAGTATGGTTTTTACCACAGGTAATTGAATCAACTGAGATTCTTTGAAGTTCTTCCTTTTCCTCATTGAATTCACTGTTGATGATAGATTTAATGATTTTGGGGGTATTGCTAACATGTAAAAATCTATTGATACCCAATTGACCTTTGACCCCATTACCCATGGATAAAACTAAATCGTCAATGTTGTTACCATCTCTATAATTCAATTTGATCAAAGAAGTTTCAGCATTGGCATAAACTTGCTCAACAGAAAAGTTTTCCGATTTAACTTTTGGATATTGTTTTTTACAAATGTAGGTGAAATCATCCAATGATAATATTCTCTCTGGGACTGATTGAACACTTGTTTTGTAACTAACATCTTTTCCACATTGGCCATAAGAATTTTTACCCCACGTCCAGACATTACCATTGGAGTCAGAAACAATGTTGTGATGATTTCCTGAAGCAATGCTGGTAAAAAATCTTGGTTGGATGGATTTGTTTGATCTTGTGACTTTAATTTCATTATTCAATAAGGTCAATTCAAAAGGTTTATTTACAGGTATTTTTGGATCATTGATGGGTGAATATTGAGGTAATCCAAATTGTCCAAAATTATCACCTTCATTTGTTTTCATAGTGAAGACTCTTCCTTTATTGGTCAACATCAATAAATGGCTAATACCTCCAGCAATATCTTGGATTTTTTCACCTTTATTTAACAAATTAATTTTGTCTTCAAAGAATGAAATATAATTATTATCATATTGTTGGGAAACACCCAACCAGTTACGACTTCTAGACCCTTCAAAATCCAAAGATTTATCAATTCTAGGAGTTATGGATAATTCACCTTTGGAAGTTAATAAATAAAGATATTCTGGTGATATGTGACATTTTTCAACTTTAAAAGGTAATTTGATTAATTCTGGTGTCTTTGAACCGGTTGTTTGATATAATTTCCCATAATCATCAATAACTACTAATAAATCATTATCAATTTCAACATCTTTGATGGTCATATCATCAAAAAATGGTATTCTTGTTGGCAATTTTTGATTATTTTGAGAACCAAAAAGGTAAAGTCCAGTAGATGATTCGGAATCTTTACAGTTAGCGATAAAATCTCCCTTGATGATATCTTGTAATTTTGATTTCAAGAAGGAGAAATCTTTGGAATTCTTCTTGGTTTTTAATTTATCTTCATCGATATCGTACCATGATTTGAATACTCTAGCTTTGTACCAATCCCAGTTGAACATGAACTGATGTACCATGACCAAACCTACAGCTACACTTAAACCTCCACCAATAGCCTTAAATTTCTCTCTTCTTTCTTCAGAGTTGTTTTGACGTTCTCTTTCCCTTCTATATTCATGATTGATTTCGTCCAAAAGTTCTTTGTATTCAGGAGAATTAGGTTCAATTCCTTGCAATCTAGGATCTTTTTCTATCATTTCGTTGATATTAATTTGTTCTTCTTGTTCCATAGCTTCATAAACTTTAGAATGAATATCATCACTATTTTGAGTTTTCAAATTGTCAAACTTTTTATTGAAATTATATTCAGTTTTCAGATTATTGAATTCTTCAATGTTCTTATATTTGTTATACTTTTGATCTGAGTATAATCTAAAAGTTAGACGAGGAACTCTGACCAAACATCTTGAAAGAGGTTTGATTCTTAACATCATCAATTTTCAATTTCGCACCAAAAGTTTGAGGATTTATTACCAATGATTAGATTATTGATACCTTCAAGGACATCAATATTCTACCAACCACAAAGTCTTAGATCCACCAGACTTTTAACGTCAATAACCAAATTCGATACAAAGAAGTTCGTTGACAGTTTACAGAATAATGGAGGATTTACACAACAACAAGCAGAAACCGCTGTCAATATTGTAAATAAAGCCATAAATGATGGGATTTATTCAATAACAAGAAATTTGGTCACGAAAGAGAGTTTGTCATCAACTGCATATGAACAAAAAGTTGATTTTGCTAAATTAAAAGGAGAATTACAAACTATGGATAAGTCTGAATTTAATAATTTAAAGAAAGAAACAGAAAACTTAAGAACTGATTTAACCAATTTGAAAAACAGATTGAAAGAAGAGATGACAAAGAATCAAGCAGGTGTTAGGTTAGATTTAAATTTAGAAAAAGGTAGAATAAGAGAAGAAAGTTCCATTCATGAACTGAAAATTGAAGATACTTATACAAGAATTGATGAAGAAATATCTAATATTCAAATGCAAATAAAATCTACAAAAACTCAAGTTATGCAATGGTTAATTGGGGTCGGGTCTGGTACTTTTGCTCTTTTCTTAGCTTTTGTAAGATTTTTCGGTTAATTTATGTAGATATATATATCTCAGGTACCTTATACTGAATGCGCAAACATTTTCTCAACATTGTTTTGACAGGTATAACGTGTCAGTCGCAAACCTAGATGAACTCGTTATATAACCATGGAGTTAAACAGACTCAATTAATTACTAAAGATTTGTCATCATTTGAAAAAAATGTTTCAACATCTCCTTTATCACTACAAGGATCAATCAGTACATCATTAAATGCATTTAAAAAGACTATAAAAGAATATAATGATTTGATAAAACAAAATACTAATGATGCTAATATAACAAAGCAAGAAACTAGATTAGAAAAATTCAATCAGGATTATGCTGATTTTAATAAAAAATTTCAAGAATTAAAACAACAAAGAGAAAGTTCAATTCAAGAATCTAATAGACAAGAACTATTAGGTAGAAGGAATCATTTATCAGAAAATCCATATGATCAAACATCAGGAGTATCACCAAATCATCAACATTATCAACAACAAGACATGTCATATCAAGAAGGTCTTTATAAAGAAAGTAATTCATTAGCAAGAGGTAGTCAACAATTGGATCATATTTTAGAAATGGGACAAAATGCATTTGATGATATTATTGAACAAAATGAAACTTTACAAAAACTTGGAGCTGGATTAGAACAAGGTTTATTGACTTTAGGTGTAAGTCAAGGTACAATAAGGACAATTGAAAGAAGAGCCAAACAAGATAAATGGTTATTTTGGGGTGGTGTAATTTTAATGATAATATGCTTTTATTACATATTGAAATTCTTTAGATAATTTAATACATATTCTCATGCATAGTTAAGCAATTTCATGTAGGTATATATTCTTGATGTCCCCACAAAGTCAAGATTTCGATTCGAGATCACTGATGAGCCTCCAGTAACTTTAGATATGAAAATCCAAAAACTATAATTTCAGAGGATTTTAAGAAATTTTTATACCCCATAGACAAGATTCCATGATTTAGCCCATCAACTTACAACCTAATATTTTCTTTTCTTCTTATAGAAGTTTATTCAATGTTGGACATGAAATTTGCAAGGCTTCTGAGCTTTTAATTCATGATGATCGTAAAAAATATACCTCGTTTACCTAAAAAGGTAATACAGAAGAGAAACGAATAACCTAATTAGGTTAGTAACATACTCCTCATAAGGGCTTAAATCAAATGTCTAATTAATGTCTTCACAAACTATGAACATTTTCCCTATTCAGATCTCAATTAGTGACATTGTTTTGATGAGATTCAATTACTATTCCCGAAAAGGAAATTTTTTTTGCAGTCCAAAAATCATTGAGACGTTTCAGAATGTATGGGGATTTACTTAGTTTTTGTTTTATAAATGAATACTTTCCCTGATTTCGGAAAAATAAACTATAGATTTCATTTCTTCATTTTTAAAATAATACCCGAATAATTTAGTTGAATTCATTCCTTATGAAAGTAGATAAAGTGGTTCTCTTATCTTTATTGATAAGTGGTATAAATGGTGAATTAAGAAAAAGAATTGAATATGTTACTATGGTAACAACTGTTGATATGGCATATTCTGATTATGTTAAAGGTTTAGCTGGTTCTAATCCTCAAGCTAATACTGTAGCTACTCCAGCAACTCAAGCTCAAGTTCAAGCTGCTGCAACTTCAACCCCTGCTTCAACATCAAGATCAGGTGGATTAAGAGGTGCATTATCAGGATTATTTAGTGGTCTTCTTGATTATTTTGATGGTGATGATGACACTAGTAGTAGCGGTGCTAATACCCAACCTGCAGTAGTAGCTACCACTCCAGCAACCGCAGCTGCTGTTGCTTCATCAGCTGCAGTAATTGTTCCAACAGCTGCAACAGTTGCCAGTTCTTCAGAAGATAGTGGATGGATTTTACCATTCACATGGCCTCATAAATCATCTACCACCTCAACAGGTGGTTTATTCACTTCCACTCAATCATCCTATCAAACGGCATCAGGAATTGATGTAGACACAGATCCTGATCCAACTGCCAGTGGAGAAGATTCAGCAGTTATTTCTCAAGTTATAAAATATGCCGAAATGGGAGGAGGAATTGCTTATTCACCAAAGACGAAATCAGGTCAATGTAAATCAGCTTCACAAGTTGCTTATGATATGAAAATTTTACAAAATTTTGGTATCATTAGATTATATGGGGTTGAATGTAGTGGAGTTCAAAATGTCATAAATTCCATGAGTTCATCACAAACATTATTTGCTGGTATTTGGCCAATTGATAGTACTAATTTACAAAATGATTTATCAACATTGAAAACAGCCGTCGAAAGTACAAGTAGAGGTTGGGACGCTATTCATACTATATCAATTGGTAATGAATTAGTAAATTTCGGTACAGCTACTCCAAATGATATCAAAACTGCTTTACAAATAGGTAGAAATTGGTTGAAACAAAATGCTTCAGGATATTCTGGACCTGTTGTTTCTGTTGATACATTAGTTGCAGTATTAGCTAATCCGGAATTATGTGATTTATCCGATTACATTGCTGTCAATGCTCATCCATTCTGGGATGGAAGTGTTAGTCCTGAAAATTCAGGTTCATTCTTAACTTCTCAAATAAGTCAATTAAAGAGTGTTTGTAATAATGGGAAAGACGTTTTGATTACCGAATCCGGATGGCCCACTAAAGGTGATAATTATGGTAGTTGTGTACCATCATTATCAAATCAATTAAAAGCTGTTAAAAGTATTGGTCAAACTTTAGGTGATCAAGTATTAATGTTCACTACTTATAATGATTATTGGAAAGATCCTGGATCTTCAGACGTTGAACAATATTGGGGTATATATGGTGATCCAAACGCTTAATTAAGGTTTCTCTGAATAAAAATATGATTAAAATGAATATATATATATTATATTATCAATGATCTCAGTTATAAAGTATCTCAGTTATAAAGTCGTGGACTTAATCTCGTGTCTGGCTCATGATACTGAAAAGTTCTCGCGGTTGGAAAAACAAAATAATCAAAGATGGCACCAACTAAGAAATTAATCAATAGACTTAATGCCATCGTTGAATCATGTGAACAATTGAAAGATGATAGTGATCAACCGATTTATGAAACTTTCAGGAAATTACCACCCAGATCAGGAAATGCCAATCATTATTATAAAATCATTAAACATCCAGTTTCATTTCATGGTATAAGAAGTAAGATTAAAACTAGTTATTCAACACCTCAACAATTTGTTGATGATTTAGCACAAATGAGTTGGAATGCTAGATTTTTCAATCAAAAAGGATCAATCTATTATAATCATGGTGTTGTTTTAGATAAATTTCTCACATCAGTTGTTATTCCAAGATTCAAAAGTGATAAAGCTATAGAAGGTGACGTTAAATATCCTAATTTACCTCCAATAGAAGATGATACTAATTTATCAAATGTTTTATTATCAGGAGGTTTAAATAGCAACTCTGGAATTCAAACCCCTAATGATAATGACGAAGATTATAATGAAGATGAAGATTATGATGATTTTACTACTACTACTCCTCAACCAAATTATTATAATAGATTACCACCAACTGGTCTTAAAGGTCCAGGGACCGCAGAAACTGGTATTAAAAGAGGTAGACCACCAATTGTTGACAGAATTTTCGAAACCAGAATCAAGTTGATTTTAAAGAACTTTAAGAAATTGAGACATCCACAAGACCCTGAAAGACCTTTAACTATTGCTTTTGATAGATTACCTGAAAAATCAGATATGAGATTCTACAATACATTCCCTGATCCTATGAGTTTAGGAGAAATAAGAACCAAATTAAGATCAAGAAAATATAAAAATACCGATGAATTTTTGAATGATTTAAATGAATTCTTCACCAACTATTTAAATTATTATCAACAAATGCCAAATTCGGCTATATATCAAGATTTATTATTATTCAAAGATGAAGCTGATTCAATAGTTGAAAATGAAATGAATAAAACTGATAAAGAGATTGCTGAATTAACATCTGCAGGAGGTGATGGAGTTATTAGATTACCCCTTGATGAAGTTAATGTTGGAGTTCATAATTATAAAGTTGGAGATTGGGTATTAATAAATAACCCAAATAATCCTGAAAAACCTACAGTTGGTCAAATTTTCCGGTTATGGGTAACTGACAATAAAGAATTCATTAATGTATGTTGGTATTATAGACCAGAACAAACTAGTCATAGAGAAGATAGATTGTTTTATATGAATGAGGTTTGTAAAACTGGTCAATATAGAGATCATTTAGCTAATGAAATCATTGGACCTTGTTTTGTTTTATTCTTAACAAGATATCAAAAAGGTGACTTACCAAGAGATTTCTTACCAGAAAATTGTCCTTGGTTCATTTGTGAATTCAGATATAATGAAACCAATCATGTTTTCAATAGAATTAGAACTTGGAGAGCTTGTCTTCCTGATGAAGTTAGAGATAATGAAGATCCTCCAGTTATTCCATTGGTTGAACCTCGAAAATTGATCAAATTTGAATCTCCTATCAAACACTTATTACCACCAAATGCCAATTACAATATGGAAATCCCTCCAGTTACTGAAGAACTTACATCACCACCTAATGTCGGAAGTGTTTATTCAAGACCTCCAGATGTTGATGATGATTTAGGTCAATATTATACCAGTCCAAATATCACCAGAAGTAAAGAAAATGATGATACATTACATGGTCGTAAAGCATTCATATTTACCCCAGTTTCTCAATCAAAATCTTTTGGTTATCCACCAGTTATAAATAACAATTCAAGTTTAACTAACTTCCAGAATGAATCAAGCCCTCAACCAAGTTATTATTTACCACCATCCCAACCAAGTTATTCCCCTTATAAATATAATAAACCTGAAAGGAAACAACCTACACCAACACCAAATGCTAATTTACATACTTCAACCTCAAACTATTCAATGTTATTACAAGGTGGAATAATAAGTTATGCCAAAGAAGATGATAACCAATTACAATTATTAAGTGATGGTATAATTAAAAGACAAAAACTTGATGGATCTAATGAAATTATTTGGTTTAGAGGTCCTCCACTTAGTGTTCCACAAAAAATCGTATCGACCAAAGAATTCCCTGTGGGTAATTCAGCTAAGTATTTAGCTTGGAAATCAAAAAGACAACAATGATATTGTGGGTAAACTAATGTATAGTAAAATGTATTTTATCTCATCGTCATTCTTATCGCGATTTATGACAGGTTTAAACATTGAAGATGAATAAACTGATGATTGAGTTCCATGAATACTTAAAATCATGCAAACGAATAGTGGCATTATGTGGAGCAGGTCTTAGTGTGTCATCAGGATTGCCTACATTCAGAGGGAGTCAAGGATTATGGAAGAATTTTAATATGATTGATTTAGCAACACCTGATGCATTTTATATAGATCCAGGATTAGTTTGGCAATTTTATTCTTGGAGAAGATATCAAGCATTACACAGTCAACCTAATAATGGACATAAAGCATTGGCGAAATTACTGAAACTTGAAAATATTGATTTTATAACGATAACCCAAAATGTTGATGGATTATCTATACGATCAAATCATGATAAATCCAAGTTATATGAAATTCATGGTTCGTTATTCGAATTGAAATGTACAAGTTTTACATGTAACTATAAAGATCATAATAATTTCAAACATCCATTAACAAATGCATTAAAAGAGACAGAAGAAGAATTTGAAAATGTACGGAAACGGAGATTTCAAGAAGATCAATTAAACAGTCCACAATTTAACCCCGTCAAAGAAATTAATGAAGATGAATTACCTAGATGTCCTATTTGTAATGATTTATTAAGACCTGGAGTAGTTTGGTTTGGTGAAAGTTTATCATTATCGATTTTGAATCAAATTGATAATTTTATTGAACAATCCGTCGACTTGATTTTAGTAGTAGGAACTAGTGGTACGGTTTATCCTGCAAATAGTTATGTTGATAGGGTAATTCATCAAGGAGGGAAAGTGGCAATATTCAATACAGATATTGAAGAAAGTTCATTAAAAGATAATGAAATTTGGGGATTCAAAGGCGATGCAGCGGAATTATTACCCATAGCTTTGAAGCCGTTGATTGACGAGTAAAAAAACACATCGATACGAACAATTCCAAAATTTGCATAGAAAATAATTAAATCCCCCAGGAATTCCTGATCAACAGTGGGGACATTGAGAATCCACAACCGGAGACATTAAGCTGTAGGTAACTACTTAGGTCACATAATAGATATTCTTGGGAAAATATCCCCTATACCTGTTGTTAGTTACGTCCCCGAATCGTTTAACAGAAGATCAAAATGCATAAGGTACCCATCATTCTATACATAGAGTAGAATTGACAACGAGATCGGAAAATCTAAAATAGGAATTATTGGCAGGTTAAAAATACCTTTGATTCAGGAGAGGTTAAGATGGTAGTAAATAGAAATAGGGCCAAAAAAATATAAATTACAGTCTATAATCATTAGTCATTATTCATTAACATTAAAAGGAATTTTCACTCTGAACTTCCTCTTCATCATCATCATCATCATTTGAATTATCGGAATCGAATTTCCCATCTATTTTCCGTCTCTTGGAAGGAGATTCCAATTTATCAACTCTTGATTTATAATAGGGATTACCAAGATTCTTTGAAAAGGAATTTTGTCTCGAACTTCTATTTGAATGGGGTAATGATGGTGGTAACGAATTGGGTAAAGAATTTGGTAACGATCCAGATAATGAATTTGGTAATGATGAAGGTAATGAATTCAATGAACTTAATGAATAAGAATCTTCGAAATTTGGTCTTAAAGGTGGTCTAAAGTTAATATTAAAAGTCTTTTCTTTCAATGCCAATTTTTTATCGTTAAAAATTGGGAACTTGGATAACTTATTTGAATAAGTATTAGTAAAAGTTTGAAATTCATTTTGATCAAGTAATGGTGATGACAATGTTAAGTCAGATTTAACTTCGAATTGACACTGGTTACAAGATTCTATATATCTTAAATCAAACTCCTCTAAAGCGTCAGCCAATTGAATATTCATTCTTTTATTGAATATGATGTGAATAAGGTAAAAATTTAGTGGTTTATATAACTTGTAAAAACTTTGTTGGTTTACAGATACGGATTATCAATGTAAGCAATTAAATGAAAGTAGCAGATATTTTGAAACTTTTTATGATATTTCTCCAAAATATATTGTTTTAATGTCTCCAGTGAATTTGGCTTGTTTAAGTAAAAATTGACAATTTCTCAATACTGAATAAATGGGGTTTTTAGTACAAATGATTTTTTTTTAGTTAAGTATAATTTCACAATTAAGGGAGTTTTCTAGATTAATATATGAAAGGGATTATTTATGATTTTAAAAGGAGTTTTCAAATTGAATGGAAATTAAACTTATCTGTAACGTCCACTACTGAGCTTCCACTACTTAAAAATAAAAAACCCTTATTTCTCAAATCGGTATAGAAAAATTCTGCAATATTGTTTCAATGTTTCAGTAGTGTAAATGGATAGTAGTGTAAATGGTCATAGTTATGAAGAGATATCGTAATTATGATTATTTTTTCCGGTGAAAAGTTCAATTCGAATATAGTGGGAGCACGTACTTAGTGAGATGAAATATCATATTCATGATAACATGATTAACTATCAATGAAAACTTGAATTATCGACTAAAAGTTAATCTTAAAATATAGTCACAAATTGGTCTGTAAATGAAAAAGAAAACTAGACCACTGTCTTTCCACTCCTTTACCCCTTTTGTCTTCATTGGGAAAATTGTCGTTACGCGATAAGGTGGTCTTGTTACCAAAATTGTGTCGGCCTCAATTTTAAACTATTCCTTACAAAGTTACTACTGGTCAATATTGAACAATATCCCTGAATTAATCGATGGTTCGATATGTATTTGATGTTAAAATTACTTTACACCCTTGAATTCCCAAACGTTGTCCACACAATTTCATAAGAGAAACTCAGTGATTCACGCGTTCAACGAGCTTTCCGAAAGGAGTTTAAGTTATAACCATTTTACTTGCCCCCTATAATTGGTTCGTATAACGTAAATGGTCTCCACTTTATTTCTAAACCATCAATTATCTTATCAATGATTTTCATAGTAGAATGATGGATATCGTACATGGCGTAAAATTGCTCTCGAGATAAAGCTTAATTCTTCATTAAGTAATAAGGCAAATCAACGTTTGTGGCATCACAATGTGCTCAGATGACTAGTTGAGTGGAATAATCAATATTTTTTTCAATTTATCTTATTTTTGCCACACTTTAACACTCGGTGCCTTTCAATGAAATTCATCATCAAATTTCATTCACTTACAGGTTGATATTCCACTTATTTTATATGTCGCATCCACTACTTTAGACAATTTTTTAATGTATAGGAGATCCGAAGATAAGAGATGTGGCGAATAGGTGGAAGGTGAACTATAGGGGGGAAATGCTTTGACAACATTATTTGCCAACCATATAATTATTTGGATCACGATTTACCGTTATAATTACGCTCGGCATACATATACTCCAAAAAGTCTAGGTCTATTTTACGAAATAGATTATCCGATGTCTTTTATCAACTGTCGTGACTTACAACAATCTTTGAAGTGATTTTCAATTACAATATGCCACCTCATCATTTACTCCAATCGGCTTACAATAAGCGTTGAAGGGAATTTTCACCCTTCGGAGGATTGTTCATTCCCATCACCAGGGTTGAACATACAATAGAGCCATTTGCGATATGGAAATACACTACTTATATGATTTTTCAAAGACATCGGATTTAAAAGATTGACACTCATCCTCAGATCTACAGATTTTCGGAACAAGCAACCAAAACTTCCTCATGACCCAACATCTGGACTCAAATGATGGTTGAATCACACTATCTCTTTCTTTTAATCATCGGCATCTATCTTGCGACATCCGAAAAATCCCCGTACATCAACGCGTCAAGGCATTTATTTTTGCTGGAAGATCTGTTTGGGAAATGCGTCGGATTTTGCTTGTAATTAGCGGGGGCCGCAGACTCGTGCAGAGACTGAGCCGTAAAAGCATAAGTTCATGTTGAATTAAAGGAGTCAATTGACGGAAGGGGGATTAACATCCATTAAACGAAATTACTGCTTCAGGTATAAACTGGCACTTAATAATGGATAAATGCGTTAATGATTCTCACCACTGAAATTTTCCAACCATAAAATATGTTGATCATGGTTGAATATCCTTCGATGATTCGAGAACAACGATCTACAGTACGAACAAGGCGACCGGTGACTGAGTTATCCAGGCGACTCAGTTATCCACTGAATGTGATCATCATTAATGACCTTGGTGACAAACCATAGTCACCCCGGACATACATCGGATGGAGTGGTTGATCACCTCAAATAATTTACCGCGACAGCTAGGTCCATGGTGGTACTACAAGAAGATTTTCGCAGTTCCATCTTCGACCTATAGGCCCTCTCCCGGTCGTGGCCGAACCCTTCTCACTCGGACAATAACCAACCATCTCTCATCAAATTTTCCCAATAATTAATCATGTTAAGATCTAATTTACAATTCATTAGATTGAATTCAACCAAAACTTTCGATGTTGCCATCATTGGAGGTGGTCCAGGTGGTTACGTCGCTGCCATCAAAGCTGCTCAATTAGGTTTCAAAACTGCCTGTATTGAAAAAAGAGGTGCTTTAGGTGGTACTTGTCTTAATGTTGGTTGTATTCCATCAAAAGCTTTATTAAACAATTCTCATTTATACCATACCATGCAACATGAAGCTAAAGAAAGAGGTATCGATATTGTCGGTGAATTAAAAGTCAACATTGATAATTTACAAAAAGCTAAAGAAAAATCAGTTAAAGGTTTAACCGGAGGTGTTGAAATGTTATTAAAAAAGAACAAAGTTGAATACTTAAAAGGTGAAGGTTCATTCATTGACGAATATAACTTAAACATTAAACCAATCGATGGATCTGAAGAATATTCAATTAAAGCCGACAATATTATTGTTGCTACTGGATCTGAAGTTACTCCATTCCCAGGTATTGAAATTGATGAAGAAAGAATTGTTTCATCAACTGGTATTTTAGCATTAAAAGAAGTTCCAAAGAAATTATCAATCATTGGTGGAGGTATTATTGGTTTAGAAATGGCCTCAGTCTGGTCAAGATTAGGTAGTGAAGTTACTGTTATCGAATTCCAAAATGCTGTCGGTGCTGGTATGGATGGTGAAGTTGCTAAAACTGCTCAAAAATTATTAACTAAACAAGGTCTTAAATTCAAATTAGGAACTAAAGTTACTAAAGCTGAAAGAGATGGTGAAACTGTTAAAATTCAAGTTGAAAATGTCAAATCAGGTGAAGCTGAAGAATTAGATGCTGATGTTTTATTAGTTGCTATTGGTAGAAGACCATATACTAAAGGATTAAACTTTGAAAAGATCGGTTTAGAAGTTGATGAAAAAAACAGATTAGTCATTGATTCAAATTTCAGAACTAAACATCAACATATTCAAGTTATCGGTGATGTTACTTTCGGTCCTATGTTAGCCCATAAAGCTGAAGAAGAAGGTATTGCTGCTGCTGAAATCATCAAAACTGGTCATGGTCATGTTAACTACGGTAACATTCCTTCAGTTATGTACACCCATCCAGAAGTTGCTTGGACTGGTTTAAGTGAAGAACAATTAAAAGAACAAGGTATCAAATACAAATCAGGTAAATTCACATTCGCTGCTAATTCAAGAGCTAAAACTAATAATGATACTGATGGTTTCGTTAAAATTTTAGCTGATGCTGAAACTCAAAGAATCTTAGGTGCCCATATTATTGGTCCTAATGCTGGTGAATTAATTGCTGAAATGGTTTTAGCTATTGAATACGGTGCTTCACCAGAAGATGTTGCAAGAACTTGTCATGCTCATCCAACCTTATCTGAAGCCACTAAAGAAGCTAATCTTGCCGTTTTTGGTAAACCAATCAATTCTTAAATAATGTTATATAGATAAACTATAAATATTCTTGGTTCTCATACTCTTGATTTTTTTAAACTTTTGTACTATGGGTGGATCCAATAACCCGGGAGTCTTCTAGTTTGGGGTCTTGCAGTTCAAGCTCTAATGTCCTAGGTTCTAGTCCTGGTTTAACTCCCGGTCCCAGTAATGCCCGTTCCCAGTAATGCCCGTTCCCATATCTCTGATTCAGGGTCCAGTGCTACCAACACTATGTCTAAAAAACGTAATTTCACAAAACTAGAGATTTTCAGTCTTTCATTTATTTCATATATTTCTACCTGGTGATAATAATATACACAGCGTGGATGATACCTGGAATATAACCTAAAATGGTCAATAAGATATTTAACCAGAAAGCTCCAGTACAACCACTTTCTAAGAATACACCTAATGGTGGTAAAAAGAAAGCACAAATTAATTTAATAATATCAGAACACTATTTAATGTTAGTATAAGAACCATTGAATAAAGTGAAACCATTTAACGTACAGTAACAGCCATTTTATGATATTAAATTTCATGGGGGATTTCTCACCTTTTATAGTCCTGTATGCACGAGCAAAGAAGGATGTCCCAGCAATATAATGGGTGGCTAATTTGACTTTTCGTCAAGGGTTGTCATTGTATTTTTATTGTCGTGCAATATTATTGGCTAGTTAGTTTATTTTTAATTGTGTTTGTTATCTTGGGCTTGTTCATATTGATAACGTGGCTAGTAAGTTTATGATCATTTGTTATTTGGGTGCAAAATGATGACGAGGCAAGATTGCGGTTTTTCTAAAATTAGCAATAGCCACTCAAACACTTACAACTTTTATAGCGAACATGAGGCTGTCACAGAAGGTTTGGTCATTAATGTTAAGGGGAATAGAGTTTGTGAGAGGCTGAAAGAAGTAATTTTTAGAAGTGTCGTTAGAAAGGTTACTTCATCAGGTGATTCTTACATTTGCTACATTTAAAGATAATCTCGATATTTCTTGATGAATGAACATCTCTTGGTAAATGACGATTTCTGATTATCACTTAACCGATATGAATATTCATTCAATAAACAGTAATCTCTTAGTATCTCCCAAACCTTATAGTACAATTCTAATTCTATAATCGGAATACTAGATAAATGGCATGAATAACCCCAGGAATGAAACCTAAACAGGTCAAAATAATATTCAAGAAGAATGGACCTGTACAACTGTATTGCATTAATACCGCCAATGGTGGTAAAATCAAACAAACTAAAAGCCTAAAAATATTACTTAACTAAGGTTGTTAGTATTTTTGAAATTATTACTGTGTTACAAGTCTCAGTTACATACCGTACAAACAAAAACCATTTTGTGATGTCGGAATCAAGAATAACTCCATCCTATTTATATTCTGACAGAGTAGAACAAATCAGCAATTAACGTACTTATCAACCAATGTGGGGCATTGACTGATTGCTGGAAACTGGTTGATGATTCAATCATCTTGCATCACCTATATCGAATTAAAGTGTACCTGATCGTAAAGTAGATCAATATGAAAGCGCTCAAATCACCGAATGACTATAGCAAAGTCAATTCAATACCAGTATAATACAATTGCCAATTGTAAGCGTCAATGTTGATAATGCCGTCCCAACACAATATAGCAATCACTTCATACTGAGGAATGTCAAATTCTAAACAGGAAGTCCGTCGCAGAAACTTGGTTGTGAGTTATATGTATAACAGTTTATAAATATAACGAATTACAGACACTTGCTAATGTCTGATTGAAGTATGTAATAGGAATGTCTGAGGGACGAAGCATCGTGGTTGGGAAACTTACTTTTTAACTGATAAATCTAATTAACCCACATTTCTTATCATGTCAGACGAAATCAACCCCCCCTCCAATAGAGTACCCTAGTGCAACACATTGATTTAACAAACCTTCTAACTCATCATCACCACCTCCGTGCACCCATACTTAATACTATCTAAAATCAAATCGGTTGTTGCACATTTCTCACAAATTTTTTTCATTGTGGAAAAAGACTCATATAATTTTTAATACATAATGGACTTACAATTAACCATATTAAAGACCGTTGACAAATATAATGAAGTTGACAATACTTTAGAATGTCCGGAATTAAAATCTTTTGATATTAATTCTTTACATTCAAATTTAACTTCATTATGGTCAAAAGAATTAATCAACTTTGAAAAAATCGAAACTGAACATTGGGAATTATTACCTGAAGCTAAAGATTTCTTAAAGAATGGATCTCATGAAATCAGATTCTTAGAAGAAGTTATCAAATCTATTGATGGATTAAAATTAAGTGATGTAAATAAATTAGGTCCAGTAGGTAAATTAGGTCAAGGTAAAGCTTTTAAAAATGGATGGATCAGTAAGAATGATGATAAATTAATTTCAAAAGTTGATAAAGTACCAGAAGATTCAGTTGTTAAATATTTAAAAGAAATCGAAGAAACAGGTAAATTAAGTGATAAAAAAGAATTAACAGAATTGAAAAAGAGAAAATTAATTCAATTAAATAAGATTGTTGGTTATAAGATTACTAAAACTGATAAGTTCCAAGTTGAAATTGTTAATTTAGAAACTGATATTACCAGTGATATGATTATAAATAATGAATGGAGTGATAAAAAATTCAAACCATATAATTTTAACTCTGAAGGGGTTTATCCATCATCAGGTTCATTACATCCATTAAATAAAGTTAGAGAAGAATTTAGACAAATTTTCTTCTCCATGGGATTTACTGAAATGCCATCAAATCAATATGTTGATACCGGATTCTGGAATTTCGATACTTTGTATGTTCCTCAACAACATCCTGCAAGAGATTTACAAGATACTTTCTATTTAAAAGATCCTGTAAGAGGTGATGAACCTGAAGATAAAGAATATATGAAAAATGTTCAACAAGTTCATCAAGAAGGTAAATATGGATCTATTGGTTATAGATATCCTTGGAAATTAGAAGAAAGTTTAAGAATGGTATTAAGAACTCATACCACAGCTATTTCTGCTTCAATGTTAAAACAATTAGCTGATGATCCAAAACCTTGTAGATTATTTTCCATCGATAGAGTTTTCAGAAATGAAGCTGTTGATGCTACTCATTTAGCTGAATTCCATCAAGTTGAAGGGGTTATGGCTGGTTATGATATCACTTTAGGTGATTTAATTGGTTTTATGGAAGATTTCTTCGGTAAAATGGGGGTTAATGGTTTAAGATTCAAAGCTGCTTATAATCCTTATACTGAACCATCAATGGAAATTTTCGCTTATCATAAGACTTTAAAGAAATGGGTTGAAATTGGTAATTCTGGTATGTTCAGACCTGAAATGTTGGAATCAATGGGATTACCAAAGAATTTAAGAGTTTTAGGTTGGGGTTTATCTTTAGAAAGACCAACTATGATTAAATATAATGTTTCAAATATCAGAGAATTATTAGGTCACAAAGTTTCTTTAGATTTCATTGAAACTAATCCTGCTGCTAGATTAGATGAACTTTTAGTTTAATGCGACATAAATAGATTTTGTCTTTTTGTCTCTTCCTCGCTCAACAGATTTCATTGACTCTCACTGATCGATACATTTTCCAATACAATAAAATGGATATTAAAGAAGAGAATAATACTGAAGAAAATGATGAATTGATATGTAGATGGAATGATTGTAATCAACCTCAATTCAAAAATTTATCTAAGTTAGTTAATCATTTAAATAATGAACATTTGAATAATAACTTTCAAAAACATTCATATTCGTGTTTATGGAAAAATTGTTCACGTTATGGGATAGAACAACCATCAAAGTTTGCCTTAGTATCTCATTGTAGAACTCATACTGGAGAAAAACCATATTTCTGTCCAATACCTGAATGTGAAAAACATTTCACTAGATCGGATGCTTTAGCTAAACATGTTAAAGGTGTTCACGATTTACATGTACTAAAAGATGCCGTAGCTTTGAATAGAGACAGAGTTAAGAAAGGTAGAATGGAAGCCAATTTTGAAAATCAAGAAAATATAAGTGAAATGGAATTTTTGAAATTAATTGAACAAGATTATAATTTTAGAATCCCATGGTGGTTTTCAAATGATTTTTTAAACATTTTGAATGAAGAAGATGATTTGAAATCTATCTATAAGATTCCCTTAAATGCCAATGAATATAAAATGGCGTTGAACCGTTATAAATCATATTATTCTAATGAAAATTTGGTCACTGATTCTACTGACCCTTTGGCCATTAAATTAAATCAATCAATAACGTCTTTCAAGAAGGAACCAGAAATAGATTATGATAGTATTAATGATATTGAATTATTAAGACAACTAGAAGCTGATTTAAATTCAAGATTATCTTCAAGTCACAAAATGAATAAAATTGTTAAAAATGAATTAACATCCTTATTAAATGAGAAGAGAGAATTATGGGTTAAAAATCAACTCTTACTTGATGGTAATATTAAGTTAAGTATCCCATCAAAGACAGATAAAATTGATGATGAGTTAAGTACAGTTTTAAGTTGATTTCGCGAAATCTCATCACTAAAATTTTCATGTCTCAGGAATCAGAAACAGAAATTGTTTCCACTACTGAATCTATGATGTCTGAAAACAATTATAATGATCTTGAATTAAGTGAATTGTTTAACGAATTAAAGGAATCCACAACCAAAGTTGAAACAGAAACTGATGAATTTACGAAATTGAAGAATAGAGTTGATAACTTACCTAAAATAACAAGTAATTTAGAGAAAACTTTACAAACTAAAACCAAAGATGTAGTTAAGATTAATGACCCAATAGTAATAAAACAAAAGAAAGAAGAAGAAACTGATTCAGGTAAAGAATGGTTTAATATGAAGCAACCAGAATTAACTGATTCAATTAAAAGAGATATGTTAATTATTAAGAATAGAAGTGCATTGGATCCTAAAAGACATTACAAGAAAGAAAAATGGGAGATACCCAAGTTTTTCCATATGGGTACCATCATAGAGGGTAATACCGAATTCTATACCAGACTTAACAAGAAACAAAGGGGTAAAAATTTGGTAGATGAAATTTTACATGATGATGATTCACAAAAATATTTCAAGAGAAGATATAATGAAATTCAACAACAAAAAGTTAGTGGAGGTAAAAATCATTTCAAAAAAGTCAAATCTATGAGAAAGAAATTTTAATACATAAAAAAAAAGGGTTAAATAGGGATATTTATATATATTATTCTTCTAAGCCAGCTCTTCTGAATACATCCAGTCTTGTTCTATCCCATAATAATTTCTTATCCTCTTTAGAAATTTTAGCTTTTTTGTCAGTAATTCTTAATTGACGTTTCATTTCGTCCAGTTGTTTCTTATACTCGTAAGCAGTCGTGGCAGCAGCAGCTAAATTTATTAAATAATTCCGTATAGCTATTTCCTTATATTTGAATTCCAATCCAACTTGATTATCAACTGATATTATAGGATTATTTTTGGTAGGGGAATTTATTTGTAATAATCTTGATTGTTTAACACTTACTTCAGCTACTGATTTCTTAAAATTATTATCTAAATTATGTTCCTCATAAATATTAGAATTATATAGTATATGAATTAATTCTTTATCAGTGATATAAGGTTGAAGAAGAATCAAATGACATTTTTGTGATAAATCTCCCACTAATAATGGTAATGAATTTGGTAAATAGGAGAAATCGGGTATTGATGATATTATGGGTAATTGGGTCAAAAGTAATTTACATCTTGTGACATTTAAATTCCAATCTAATAAATTCTCTGGGTTTTGATAATTCAAATCTGATCCAAGACTTATCTTATATTGTTCTTCTTCAACTTCTTCTGGTCTCATAACGCCTTCATGAATTCTAATTTCGATTTGTTCTTTACAAAAATTTTCATGATATTGAACATCATTAACAAGTTGTTCTATTGTTATACCTATAGGCTCACTATCTTCAGGGATGGTGGCAGTAGAACTTGAATATATTGAAGGAGCTGATCGGGCTGATCTTTTACTGAAAACACTTGAATTCAGGGATTTAAATGATTGATGTTTATGTTGTTGTATGGAAGGGGCTGATCGTATACTTGGAGTTTGAAGATTATTATTGACCACAGGTAATTGTTGATAAATGGCATTTCTGGCTGAATCTTTGAAGTGTGATGGTGGTGTTGATGTTGTTGAACCGTTACTTCTAACAAATGATGATCCGAACATGTTACCTCCTATTGAAAATTTTTTGTTCTCAAAAAAATCCGGCTGACTGTTTTTCCAGATAATCTGACTTATTTTTACTCCGGTTTTTATTATAGAGAGATGGAGTTATTATGATGTAGTTCAATTACGGAGGTTTAGGTCAGGTCATGGAAAAATTATGGGAGCTCAAGGATGGGTGGTTGACTAGATCGTCATATCTCTTTCAATTCTAATGGTAATTCCCCGAAATTTATTTCATAATATTACCCTGGATTCTCTTATTCACCTTGTCTGACATAATGCTCATATATGGCAATAAAATATTACTCTTTATTGAACATCTAAGTATCAACAAAATTTCGCATCGATCAACATATGGAAGAAACATCTGAAGATTTTGGTTTTGCATTATCAACGGAATCTGAAGGGTTGAAAATCTTCGATTCTTTCGGAGATTTTTCAAATAAACCTTATAATCTAGACCTTTTGACTATTGGGAACTTGACAGGAGTAATTGCTTGTTCAAACATTGATACTATTAAGTTTGGTACATTGAATAGTCTCAATAATAATGATGTTGATTCCCTCCAAGGCATCGATATCTCTGATGTCAGACAATTAAAGTTCAATCATGACGAATCAAAGTTGTATGTTCTCACGGGGACGAGTTTGAAGTACGTCGACATCAAGGATATGTCTATTAATGATGTAGACACCAATGTGAGTAAGTTTACTTTAAATCCAAGAGGAGAAGATATAGCCATTATCACCAATGGTATCTTATACGTCAGCAGAGATACCAAGGAAGAATATGAACAAGAAGTAGATGAAGTTTCATGGTCGAAAGACGGACAAAAGTTATATATAGCTAAACAAGATAGCTCCATCAAAGTAATAACTAAAGATAACGAAGAAGTTCAACAATTGGAAAAGTTTGAAGATGAAGCTCAAGTAGTATCCATCATAGAAGTCAGTTCCACCCAAGTATTTGTTGCTTACTGTATTAAGGATGATGATGAAAACATTTACGAAACTAGGTTGATTGATTTAGAAACTAATGATTCAGAAGATATTGGAATCCCATCCAGCTTTGGGTCTGTGGAAAGACTAAATAACTATTATGTACTGGCCATTACAAACTGGATCGAAAACACCGATCTTTTGATCGTTACTGGAGGTAAGGCTACTGAATTAAATACTTTCCAAGTTGATGACGAAGTAAAGATCTTGACACCTATGGAAGATTATTTGTTGGCCACTTTCCCTATTAATGATGAAACTAATGACGATGCTTCTCCTTTCGGGTTAGCCGTGGATTTCTCCAACAAGGACACTACAGCTAAAGATTTATGTAGTAGTTTAGAAGAAGCCACCGGATTACCCAAAATTTGGTGTTTGACCCATGAAGGGAATTTGATATCATGGTGGGTATTTCATATTGGAAAAGTTAAAGCAGGGGAAGTTTCTTTAGATAGAGCTTTAGAAGACTCAAGTGTGAATGCGTCGGTGGAACCTAAACAACCGAAGAATCCAGCAGAACCAGTCACAGAATCCGAATTAGAAACCGTAACAGAAACAGCGGCTGAAAAGGTAGAAGATCCAAAACCTGCCTTTGGTGGTTCTGGGTTTGGATTTTCAACTGGAGGATCTGTGTTTGGAGGATCATCATTCGGAGCATCAAAACCTGAAGCTAATGACACAAAACTTTCTTTCAGCCAGACAGGTTTTGGTTCCCAGTCAACATTCGGGAAAACCTCTTTCGGAGAATCATCAGGACAAACCTCATTTGGATCAACTGGATTCGGTGGTTCGAGTTTTGGTAAAAGCGGATTTTCTGCAACAACTGGAGGAAGTGGATTCGCAAATTATAGTAACACTTCCAGTGGTTTTGGTTCAGTAAAGAAAGAATCTCCATTTGGTCAAGTGGAAAACAAGTCATCTCCATTCGGTCAAATTGAGAACAAGTCATCTCCATTCGGTCAAATTGAGAACAAATCATCCCCCTTTGGTTCGTTGTCTGATAAGAAAGAATCACCGTTTGGTCAAACTGACTCTAAGTCATCACCATTTGGTCAGAGTGAAAATAAATCATCACCATTTGGTTCTTTGTCTAACAAAAATGACTCGCCATTTGGTTCATTGCCCGAGAAGAAAGACTCACCATTCGGCTCATTGTCTGATAAGAAAGAATCACCATTCGGTCAAGTTGAGAGCAAATCATCCCCATTTGGGCAAGTTGAGAACAAAGCTTCACCATTCGGTCAAACTGAGAACAAATCATCCCCATTTGGTTCGTTGTCTGATAAGAAAGAATCACCGTTTGGTCAAACTGACTCTAAGTCATCACCATTTGGTCAGAGTGA